>JANPWX010000134.1:4194915-4253118 GCA_024734555.1 Trochalopteron elliotii | reverse complement strand
TTTTTTTTTCAATAAACCCCATTAATTTGGAATATGTTAGTGACTTGGTGTCCTGGTGATTTTAGCAATTGTTAAGGTTTGGGAGAGTCACAACAATAGTGCCATGCCTAAACAGAATACAAGCAAATCCTGGGTCCTAAAATACATAGAGAGTTTTCTTTGATTTCAAAGAAGTTGTGGAACATCAGAAAGGCAGAAAATTTTACCCACTACTATAAATTCTAACAGATATTTTGACAGTTATCCCCCTAAACCCATTCATACTATCAGATCCTAATAATGGATGCTATAATTACATTTTATGCTAAAGGATTAGTGGGCCATAAAATTTGTTGATAATGTGACTGATGGTCATAGGATAGATGGAAGGTAACAGATATGCTAACATTTGCTCAAATGCTATGCTAGAATTATTTATTTAACCATGTAAAGATGATATTCAGTTGTTTATCAGATGTTGTTTTTCTAAGTTTTACTTTTTCAGCTGAAGTATGATATACTTATCTTCAAATATGAGATAGCATTTTTAAAGAAAACCTTGTTAACATATTTTCTAGAAGAAAAAAAAATGAGAAACTGAAAAAGCCGTTTTATTTAACTTTCATCTGAACAACACTCACATTGCAATGAAAACTGCTGAAAAATTGAAATTGTCAGAGACATAGTTCTGGAATGTAGATATGCCTTTCATTGGTCCGCTGAAGAATCAGATTTAAGATTATGGTGCTTTATAACATACATTATACACAGATAGTAAATTATATTAAATGGATAAGAGCAAAAATCTTCCATTTTTATGACACTCTACTCCCGTGAATATATTAAATAAGTGAATATTGATTAGATGATGTTTCAGGATTCCATTAGCTATGAAAATGCAAGCACAAAAAGTTGGATAAAATTTAGTACTTATTTGAGGATTGGAAATAAGATCTGTGAAAGATTATATGAATGAACTATAGGTTCCAGAAAGTGCATGATACAGAAATACACAGAGATTTCTGCCATGATGAGGAATGTGTAGCATGTAATGTTGTGCAATAATTCATTATCTAAGAAATTGCAATGTGACTTTTTTTCTTAGACTTAAATGGGAAAAATTCCACATTTCTCAATAAAGCACTCAGAAATTAGGATGCTTTGAGGTAAACTTTGCCTCTCTGGGCTAAACCTTCCACACTTTCGTATCCTACAAGAGTTTGGGGTGAAGAGTCTCAGCACACTCTGGCTTTCATTGTAGAAAACCCCGTGTGTGGGCATGGAGAAAGATGGAAGAGGTGGGGACACTGCAGGTGATTCAGGGATTGATACAGTCAGCATGGGAGCCATGGGCTGCAGGGCACGCCACGAGAGACATCATCAAAGGCTTCAGATAACCCTGTTCCATGGTGACTGGCTTTTCAAGGAAAAAGCTCTGACAGCTGTTTGCAGTAGGGGGGTAAATTATTGCACAGAACTCTGTACACAGAGCTCTGCACAGAGCTCACCATGGCGACGTCTGAGTCACTGAGAAAAAACCAAAATGCAAAGATATGCCCAAATGCCCCCAGTTAAAAGGCTGGAGCAATTCCTGAGATGGTTTGGGCATCCAGGGTTTAGATAACTCCCGAAGTGGAGACCTTGCCCAAGAGGGAGGTTGGATATGGGTATGCTGCCTTGCAGTTAAAACAGCCAAATAGTATGGCCATGGCTAGAACATGGCAGTTCATGTCAAAGAGCAGACCTCGGCAGAATATTGCTGGGAGAAAGTTAGACATTTTGGATTTCACGGGCCTTTGCTGACTTCTGAAGCTTTTTCTTTCCTGAGACAAGCACTTTGGGAGCCCAGTATAAACACAGACACATGCTGTAGGCTGTTAGCTGTGTCTGGTTTAAAAGCTTGTTGGTCCTTCCTTGTGTAGATACAAAACACTTTTCTTCTGGTATTACCCATAATAGGATGAGCGCCCTTCCCTTCTTCACAGTCATCTCTAAACCCAAGTTATTTGCTTGCCAAAGTACACCTCTCAGTTCCATGCTACTGGTTGTGTTCTTGTTCTGAGCTTTTGGAGCTTGAACTTGATTGTCTTAAAATGTATTTTTAATTATTCACCTTATAAATGTCTTCCATGACTTCCCTATGTTTGTTACTGTTTTTCAACATGTTGAATAGTTGGGTATTCTCTAATACTCACATCTAAGAAGTTTCTTTTGAAATACTGTTATTAGTTTCTGTTTTTTTAACTTTCTGAAATCTGTCAGATAGTTTCCAACTGTTGTTGATTAGGATTTTGCAGTGCTCATGGTACTCTTATTCCCACGGAAGCAAGGTGCCTGTTTCCCCACCACAATATTTTTTAAAGCTGTTTGTCATTTTCAAGCACATTTGCTGAAAGATAAATATCCTAAAGATAAATATGTTTCATAAAAGTAGATACGTGTAGAAAAATATTACTAGAGTTCAAATATCACTCAATAATTTCTGAATCCATTGGGTAGTTTCTGTAGTTACAGATGACAGAATGTTTGTCATTTTGAAATACCCTGCAGCAAGAAATAATAGCCCTGTGTTGATATATGCAGAGTAAACAGAAAATCTAAGTGTAATACTGTTGAGCAGTCAATTAACCAAGAGAGACACAATTCCCTAGAAAGCCAGGTTTGTTAGCTTTCAAAACTACTTGTTTAATCAGATTGTCATGTGATTCTAAGGCAAATACCTTACAAACGTCTGCCACACATCATTTATCAAACAAATTTGTAGTACAAAAAAAATGAGATTGGTTTGACCAGACTGTTTTAACATCCTAAAATTATTTTCCTATCTCTTGCTATAGATTCAACCTTTCTCTAGTGTTCCTGTTATTGGGCCCAGGCTGACTCCATGCTGAAAGCCTTATCAGCCAGTGCACTATCCTTTTTTGAGCATTGACTTAACATTAGCACTGTTTGGTCTTCCCGAATTTCCTTAGTAATTTGATATTTATTAAAAATTAACCTAACCCATTTGTTCTCTAATGTCCACACCTCAGAGGCACTCAGTTAAACATCTCTCTTTAGTAGGGACGGGCTGGGAAGTGCTTCCTTGACTTCTTATGAAATTAGATAGTTATTGAGTTCTTCTGCCTTTTCTACATCATTATTTAAACATCTCCTTGATTATATATCCTATTAATGAGACCAGTGTCAAAGTGCTTCCTAAATTATACATGGTAGTTTGTGGTGACGAAGCTGTGGAATATAGCAGGAGATGAATGATTTTGTGGTTATGATATCCTCATGCCATTAAGAGATTTAAGTTTTGCTCCTACAGGCTTCCAGGATGACATTATCAAATTAAACCCCTTTTGTGTCATATGACCACCTCCTTCTGGAGTTGCTAGTGAAGAATTTAGAATATTGCCTGTTTTCCTTGGTCTGTTCCCTCTGCTTCCTTCATGGAAGTCGTAATTTAGTAAGACTTTCTATTCTCGGTTCTCAACCTCCCTCCTTCATAAAGGCGATCATAGTCCACTGTTCTCTCATATCAAAAGACAATGAAAGATAGTCTCAGACATGCCCCAAGATCTCACTCATCCTTGACGTTACTTTTTCTCCTTGCTTCTCTGCATGTCTCAGTTAATCAAACACATGGTGTGTAATCCTGAAACTGAATTACCATTTATCAGCTTTCATATACACAGGCCTGACCTCCCTGTGCTGTGGCCTCTCTACCCTTTCCTGCACTGAAACTTTTCTTACATGGTCTTCTGTGATCTCTTCTTGTGCTGTGAACATTTTCTACTTCATCACATTCTATTTTCCTTGGCAACCACGTCTATGTTACATTGGAAACACCCTTTTCTTCATTTTTCAACTTTTTAACTTCAAGTTTTATCTGTAGCTTCTCTTGTTAAATCTTTTTTTCTTTTTGCAAATAATTTATTAGTTAAGAAAATCAGGAACTTTTAAGAGCTTTACCACATCAGTTGCTGTTTTATTCTGTTTTCCTGATAATCTTAATTGTACTCCATTTACCTGATAATTTGTGAGACAGTTCAGGCTTCTTTTTCCCTGCCAGGATTGGGATTAATACACAGGAGTCAAAGTTCATGCTTGGACTTGGCTGTTTATTATTTCTTTTCTATTTACAGACTCATGAGCCGTGAGCTGTAACGAGCAAGTTAGAGAAATGAGATAAAATGGAGTACTTCTCTATCTCTACCAGGTCTTTTCAAGGACAATCCGTCCAATTATGAAATGCCACCTAAATTATTTTTATTTTAAACCAAATAACTAACTACTTGAAGTCTACAATGCAGACTCCATAAATCAATTACAGAAAACTGCCCAAACCTATGAAGAAGAAGAAAGAAGAAGGTGAAGAAGAAGGACCCAGACAACACTCATAGTCCTCCATCTTGACTCACATGACTCACAATCCTAAAATCTAAGTTTCCAGAATTCCAACAAGTTTTGCACTGCAAGTAGTCTTGATGATCATTAAAATTTCTATTATGAGCTTCATGCAAGAAATAAAAAAGTTCACTGATAATCCAGCAGGTCAGATTTGATGATAATTGGAGCTGGTGAGAATACCTCTGTGAGCAAGACTGGGCCCATCAGTAGCAGTGCTTGAGTGTTGTCTCTGGATGAGTGGTTTTGGATGACAGCAAAATGGGCTATCTCTGTGTTCAGGTTCATGGAGATGCCCTTCTCTCCTCCTCTTTCTGGACATGACTGCAACTAGGTGCATCCACAATCAGCTACTTTATCCAGGTGTTACTACTAAAGATCATCAGCAAATTTTTATTCTTCATGGCCAGCATGTACCTGGCTGTGGTGCAAACAGGTCACCACTGCTATTTTTGAGACTTACTGAATTTACATGCTGTTCCTTTTTTGTTCTACCCACCAGTGTTTTCCGATTTTTGATTTCAGGACAGTTTCAGAGAGAAAACTCTGTTCACCATTTGAACCACAAACTAGACACAGCTTATCCCTGCTATGACAGTTTAAAGATAGCTTACTGGCACATGAAGAATTTATCCAGGAAAGTACACCAAGAATTGCAGTCGAGCACTGTATGTAGTTCAAGCCTGTGGAATATAAATGCTCTAGTGTGGGGATAGAATTCCCAGTTTAGGTTTTTGCAACATGCCCTACTCAACACTCACAGCACATAGGCTTTCTCTCTCCCTACCTCCACTTTTCAAAAGTGTAATTTAACATAGATGAGCAGATGATCTCAACAAGGAATCCCAAGTACTGAGTAGAGCTATCATGGATCAGCTGCAATCAATGAGACTCAGACATAATAAAAAAGCTGGTATAATAGATGACTTTAAATAAACAGAAGATTTACATAGGGGTAGGTCTGGGAATGATGCTAGGGCCCAGGCAGGGGAATGCATGGACTTGAAATACATCCACAATTCATTAAGACCATCTATCCTATTTATTACTACCTTTAAGCCCATACAATGTAAATAGAAATGTATTTGGGAATCATTTTCTGGGCTTTGTCCAATGCATTTACTGCTACAAGAAACAGAATACTTCTGGAGTGTGCTTAGTTTCAGTTGAGAGCAGAGAATATTAAGTGATTTTTCAAAATTAATTTTCTGTCTGCTACTTCCAGTTATATCCTTCTGATCTCATATTTTCAAAATGATGGGCAGAGAGAGAAAAAACCCCTCAACATTCAATCCTGCATGTTTCCTAAGCAGACTTTTGCAATCTTTACCATGATTACAGAATTATCTTCATAGCCTGAGTAGGATTTTTTTATATAATTGATTTCAGAGAGTACGTACATCAGTCATTTCAGGTGTTTATGCTTTTGCTGTAAAAGCACTGACCAGGTTTTAAGAGCATGTCAGCTAAAATAATGTGCAATGGTGATAAGCACCAAATTGTTCAGGCAGTAGCTATAGACAGTCTTCCTCATTTTGACTACTCCCTGGGAGGGGGTTCCAGAGGTCTGGTATTTCTTGCTTGGCTAATATTAGGCTTAAAATGTTCTGATTTAAATATTCTGGGAACAGTCAAGATCTGAAAGAAAAAATGAGGCATAAGTCATTATGCATCCACTAAGGAAAACCTGTGCTAGCAGAAAAGCTGAGAAGTCTGGAGAAAGTGGAGTGCATAAGGGACATTCTGCCACTATCAGTTCCCCCATTATTCCTGTAGAATTAGTTTCCTTTTGCCTGATCACAGAAGGTAATTCCTGAAATAATGCCTCAGTCATCAGCTCTGGACACTCTTTTGAGCTCAGTGCAAACAGATTCATCTGAATATCTTAAAACAAGAAGTCCTTTCCTTTCTCCACAATTATTTTTCCACAGGTAGTAACAGATAGGAAAGAGAGTATAATATCCTTTACTGGCATATGGATATTTTTCAGATCCTTATGTTTCCTTACTTAAAGGGCTCATCCACCCTTGATGAGCCCTAAAAATGTGTTTTCCTCTCCACAGTAATGAATTTGAAGCTATCATTAAATAAATTAACAAGATAAAGAGCATGAGAATGTAAAAACTATGTTTCAAAACATAAAAATCATCAAGACTTCAGATGGGATGCCTCAGACAATTCTCAGACACAGATGTTGAATGACATTGATTATGACTGCCCCCTCTACAATGAAGGATCAAGACAAAAGTCAAGGATGAGACCTGAAATTCAGAAAATATACTTTATTCCTCAAATACTAATAGCAGCCCTCCATACCCATCCTGTGACAACTCTTTCCCTGTGCTTTCATAGCATTCATGCAATACAGGTATATTTACAAAGTGTTTAAAAAATAACTCACTTATACATTATAGAACAGAACAGATGGAATACCTCTTTTTTCTAATTTTTTTTTTTAATGAATGTATTAGGACTCCCATTCCACTTAACCAATAATATATTGCATACTTCTCTGAATTTCTGTCCCCATTATCAAGCCGTTGGAATATTGGATTCGGAGGAAGATGTGATCTCCTCTGTGCTAGCTCTGAACCTGTCTCAGTATTGATGCCACAGTTTTCTGGGTGTATGACGAGTTAAAAAACCCTGTGATTCTCTCTAGATTCTTTCTTATAAAAGTGCTTAAATTTACCCCTGCAGTTCTATTGCAGAGTTCTACACTCTGGATGATATTTGTCACAGTGGTATCCAAATGCTCTTTTAGTTAATGTCTGCTATGTGAATGCATACTCCATTTAACCCACTAAATGTGCATGCCACAGTATTATGGAAACTGCTTTGTATTTAACCTAAATTTCTTGTTATGAGACATATAAAGCCAAAGTCAGTCCTCCAGAACAGCTGTTGACACTAATACCTCATTGATAACAACAACATCAAGATGAAAATTAGTTCCTATTTGTCCCACCCTATAGATGCCAGGTTTCCTCAATACTCTGGCATTATATGTTTTGCCTTTGCTTCCTACTTAGGTATTGATGAAGACCACATACCTTGCAGACACAAGGTGAAATATCTTTTGCCTCTGACATTTCTGGCTCCTCCTTTCTCAGGGAAAATCCTAGCCATACCCATGACAACCAAAAAGTTTAAGTTCACTGACTTTAAGTTATATGCCATATCCCATCCATCATGACCCCCCATGATAAGATCTTATTGCAAACTTCCAGCTGTTCACTGGCCAGTACCAAACTGACTATACCCTTACCTGTGCTCCTGTGGTTTATCCTGTTCCAGCAGTTCACAGACATCAACTTGTGCATCAGAGCTAACACTATTTGTTTGGAATTGGAACAAGGTTTCAGTTGTAGTTTCAGGATAATCTGATTATTCAGTTGAGGCATCTGCTTCTACTGCTGATATCCAAAATGGGATAGCCCTAGTCTCTAACTTACAGCTGGAACAATTCTGTGAATCACAAAGCTGTAGCCAGTCTAGCCTCTTAGGGAGTACACCTCCTCATAAGCCATGTGTAAAATGAAGAGTTTTGCTCTCAAGAACCCCCTCATTCACTATCTCCATTATCCTTTAAGCAGTGCTTTCCAAATTGCAAAATCATTAGCAAACAGCACAGCAACCTGGTCCCAAGACATAGTGTAGCTGCCAATTTTGAAGCACCATGTGCAATAACACAGCATGGTGTAATAACTTTTCCTGAAATTTTATTTCTTAAAATGTTCTTTGCTTTCCACAGTTCTCTCTCATAAAGAGAAAAACCCAACACAACAAAGGCAAACTTAGAAGTGATCACAATGTCAGTGACAGTAAAAAGCCCAGATTAGTTATTGCTATTGTCAGGAGGAAGCTATTGTTGAACAACAACCAGGACTGCACTTTCTAAGCCTCTTGACTCATTCTTGAAATTGTGTCCCAAAGGAGTGTAACAGAGAGCAAGTCTGATTGCAGAGTGTGCAAACATGCAGCTGTGGGAACAGAATTCAGAGCTCAGCACAGCCCCTGAAATCAATGTGGTTGCACCAGAGTAGCTGAGAGCAGAATGCACCATATGCTACACATTGGAAGTCCTGTCATGAGTTAGGCAAAGAAAAAAATACATAGCACACACAAAATGTAACATAACTAGTTGGAACTAGCCATTTTATATGAGGAAATCTCCTGTGTTCTGGAAAAAATAAAGCTTCATTTTAAAATACTAAGACTGTTGTACAAGGCATCTATGGAACAGTTTGTTAAAAGCTATTTTTACTTTATTGTAATTGGTTTGCTTTTATTATAGCAGGAGCCAGAAGCTGCAGCAAGGACTGAACAAAATTTGGAATTTCCTTCCACTTTGGGACAAGAAGTAAAAATATAAACATGCACCATAGAAAAAAATGTTCTGAAAAACATGAATTCATAAACAATTTAACATTTAAACTTTTCACAGCCGAACACAAATTTTGCAGGTTTCTGCAATGTTACACTGCCTGGAGGTTGAATTGCCTGTAGTGTCCCCTGTTCTGGGCAGATAAGAGAGCAGGCTCATTGCACCAGTGGGGCTGGCAGTGAGAGGAAAGCCAGTGCTGTATCCATGCAGGGAAAGTCCAACCCAGGATTTACCACAGGGAGAGATGAGTCTAAAACTACAACCCCAACTGTAAAATACAGTGTTGTTGCAAAACCAAGTTTCTACTGAACCAAGTTAAAACACAATATCTTGGCTCAAAGAGCCATTTGGGAGATGTGGAAGAATATTTTACATTTTTGTGGCTATTTTACTTTGTTGTCCAGTGGAGCCCTGATGGTATTAGAGGCTACACAAAGCTCATTAGACAAGACAGCATATTTTTAGGTGAATTAGATATTCCTGCCTCCATTTGATGAACCTGGCACTGATGCACCATTAGGAGATATTTCTCCCTCTCTCACGGTGCTCTGTCTACACTAACAGACTGAGCAGGCTCAGGCTAGGCTACCCCACCCAGCTTTTGCCAGCATCATCTAACACTCTGTCTGGCCATGGCTCAGGAGACTCATCCCACTAAGCAGTATGGATGAGATCCCCCTGTTTTGGGTCAGAAAAAAAACATGGGGGTCCATAAACAAGCAGACCTCACCCCACCTCTCATCCTCTGTGTCCTGTCTGTGATCTATTCCACACGCTTTCATGGTAAGACAAATATGTCCCCATGGGGTAGGTAGGATGCACAGACAGTCTGACTGGTAGGAACCCTTGTTTTTAGCAACATCAGTTTTAGTCCAAACCCATCCACAGTTCTCTTCAGTAGGCAGATCCTGACTGCTTGTGCAGGCACATAAGAAGGGGAGGAGCTGGTGCTGATGAGTGCCAGGGCACAGGGAAAGTGTGGGACTGTATTGGCTTAAAATATTTATGAATAGTAATAGACACACCTAACTTTAGGTATTTAACCAACTAAGTTTTCTGAGCTGTCATTGCTGGGGCTCCACACTGTCTTTCATGAGCAGAAGGAGATACCTCAGGTGAGCACAGGGCACACTGGAGGGCTACAACCTTTCCACTTGGGGGCTTTGCCAAGTGCCCTTCGTCAGGCTGGAGGAACAATTGCTACATGGCTTGTTGCAAGAACACACAAAAGGCCTGTGAGAGAGCAGGAAGGTGGCCCAAAATTCCTGGTGACAGCACAAATGATTTAACTATAAGAACATATTTCTCTTCTGATAGAGGTTTTCTTTATTTATGCAGTCATTTCTATGAACATTTTATAATTGGACCAGGTACCTGGAAATGAATATGAAGTATTGAAGTTACAGAGCAGATTATGCATGCACTTATGAATTGAAGGGAGAAGTTCTAGCTGAAAAATGCTTTACTGAACGTTAAACCTTTCTCCAGTGAAAATTAAAGGGTTGCTTAGGACTGCCTACTTTTGCTATCAAAAGGTACATCAGATGTTGAAGTGCAATTAAAATCCAGTGGGGCCAATTTTGCAGCTAATAAAAATTTATCTAACTCGAGTTCATTGGAGCAATTTTGATTTTCAGCACCTGAGGATCTGCTTCTTAGTTTTAATTATTTTTTCAAGTGTTCCTCTGCTGTGGCAGAAAGGGAGAAGAGGCAGAAAGAAGTCAGCTTGAAAGAGTAAAGATGTATGTATTACCTTCCAAAAGCAAAGGTAGCCATAGGGAAAATGGAAGCTTTAATCCAGACAAATACGAATAGATGTAAGAATTTGCATTTCCTGTTTTGTTTCGCTTGGGTGTTATTTTGGTTTGTGTTTTACGTAAAAAGGATCAAAATACCCTTCAGAACTTAAACAGTCTGCTAAACAGGCACTTTTATCTGTGTAGAAATAGATATTTGTGAGAAAGGCTTATTCAGAAAATTACAAAAGGCTTACTTCTCACAAAATGAAAGGATGGCTCTTCCTTCAGTTATCATTATTGTGGTTTGGTGCCTTCCATTTAAAAAGTAAATATAGCTCTCAGTAAATTGACCTGCCCTTTAACATAAGGGTCCTCCTTGGGGGTCACATAAATGCAGTAAACTGTGTAAGAGCATGTACCCGAGGGACAGGGAGGGTATATAAAGTACTTATTACGTGTGGTCCTTAATCTGTACTCATCCATTTATAATAAATTCCTATAGAGGGAATGCAGTCTTAAAACCCATACTTTAGTCATCAAGCACTTGCTAAATGATGCTTTTGTGTTGCTTTATCAGTAGCCAAGGACAATATTTGATATGAACAAATGACAGCTGCACTGATTGTATTTTCTCTCCTTTCTAATACAGTTGTGCAAAACAGCTTTGATACAGAAGACACTGATGAACTCTTAGAGAGGGTTTGGCACAGCTTGCACTAATTTGAGACAATGTTTTAATAATTGTTGGCTGCATCTGCAGACCAAAAATGTCTCCTATATAAAAATCAAAACAGATGATTTGGAGTCAAGTAACTCCCCTCCTAAGAATCTTCCAAGGCTGACAATGTCAGGAAATGTAGCTTCCCCCTTGCCTGGCTCTGTCTTTGTCCCAGCCAGATGGCAGACAATCCCTCTGCAGAACTGCCAAGGCTGGGGGTGCTTCTTCCCACCTAAGGCTGGGAAGTGGGGAAAGAAAGGCAAGGCAGACCAAAGGAGAGCACAGGGCTGCTTTGGAGGCCGCACAACAGCTGCTGGTGGCCCTTACTACCCATAAAGAAGCAATTACTGAAAACGCTGAGTGTAATTAATTGTACATAGGAAAGTCTTCAGAGGCATTTTGTAGGCAAGTGAGGCTTCTTTCTGACCATAATGGTTGTTGCCTCTGATCTGCACCCCACACTGGATTCAACAAGGATGTGTGGGAAGCAAGGGTGTAAAAAGGAAGAAAATTGTTATTTTGAAAACATTTTAAATCTTTAATATCTGCACAATCATTTGATCATTCAGAGAAAACAATAAACCTTTTACTAGAAACGGAGTCCTAAAACTAATCTACCGACAGTAAACAAAGGGGAGTGAGAAAGGGAAGGGAAAAAAATTTAAAAAGCAAGTCTCTACTTGTTACTACCATCTAGTGGTAAAAAAGGAAATAAAGGACGTTTTTGCAGGAGCGCCGTGGGAGGGAGGAGGGTGGTGATTAGAATTAAGAAATCAGAGGATTGTTATCTGTCAGCCACTTGCTTCCCCCAAAAGCAAGCACACACATAATCTGCTGCACCCTCCTCTTGCTCCTGTTATGAAAAGTAAGCACAAATCCAGAGCCATGAATAGAAAGGATCAGTCAGGGAAACATATTTATCTTGACTTCAGAATTCACATCTCTGCTTTCATTGTACAGATATGGTTTAAGATCTCCCACCAATGGCCATCTTTGTACTCGTATGTGTGCAGTAGCTAGTAAAAGAGAACTTGAGTTTTCTCAGTAAACTACAGGAAAATACAAGGCCGTGTACATAACCTGAGAGTTGCTCCTCTCCTCGTGGCTGTGTGTGGTGGAGGAGGTGAGTTTACTGTGGTGGCCTCAGCTGTCCTCACTCCTCACTCCCTGCTGCCTGGCAAAGGCAGCCCTGCCACCCTGCCTGTGGCATGCTCTTCCCTCCTGGCCCGATTGCCCTCTGACCTGGCAGCTCAGAGGAGCAGAGCAGGGGCTCCACTGGTGCTCCTAGTTGGGGGCTAGATGCTTCCTCATGGGAGACAACTGGGACTCCACCAGCGCCTTACCTTCAGCAGCACCTTTGAAGGATCTCCTTTGAAGCTGGCAGTCTACCAGGCAAACTTCTGCCTCCCAGGAGAATGAGCTTACCAGTCTGAAATGCAGGGCTAAGAAACCATGTACTCTGTTTAGGAGTACAAGTACAGGGGAGGGGAAATAATAGCAGACTTTACAGCTGCCTTGCACACCTTTTTGGTTTTGAGCTGTGCTCCCTTCAGGACACAGATGAGCTGCTTCTCAGGGTGACGCATATCTCTTCACAAGCCAGTGGAAAAGTCTTTCAGTTCTTCCAAGCTGCTTCTGTCCCCATCACAACCTGCTTTCTCTCTATCATTGATAACCCTAATCCATTTTAGTTTGGTTGGGAATCTCAACAGAAAATTCAGTAGTAGACTTTTGTGTCTACACATGTGTAAAGCAAAAGGATTTTAGAAGTATGGTATACAAAACAAGAAAACAATAGCTATTTGTTTTTAAGAAAATGATTAGTGGGCAGGATTAATCCTTTTTTTCTACAAATGGGAGACAGAAAAAAATTGTCATTTTCACCCAATGACTTGGACTGAAGTCAGCTGCTGCTCTCCCATATTTCAGTAGGGTTCCTGATGCATATGTATGAATCCTGGCAGCTTCCTGCAACCTTCAGTAGTTATTCCATCAAGCAATCAGCTTCAGTGTCAGGTGTAAATGGAATCATGCATACCATACCTGCAGCTGCTGGCATGTTGTGTGTCCTCAGATCACCTCTTCCTTCTGCCTGGACCAGGACAGCTTCTGCACTAGTGTAGCTCACTGCAATAAATACATCTATAAAATGTGCCTTTTCCTTCTAGACATCTCTGAGTGCAATCAAAAGCTTATGTACCTCAGTTCAGAGCACACTGGTACTGCTTGGGCAAAAGTGATTTCAACCTTAAATTCAATGCCTAAAATTAGAGTAACCAAGTGCCGTAAGTACAACCTGTACCCCCTACAAGGAAAGAAAAAAGAACAAACAAGAAACAACCAACTAGAATCAACCCTGAGAGACATATTTTTTTAAAACTCATTGTTTCAAACTTGAAGTTGATGCCTAAAATAGGTCAAGAAACTCCTAAAGTGCTTCTCTCCACTGAATGCATCAGAAAGTGAGAGTGAACAACTCCAGTGCAAGACATAAAACTAAAGCCGCTGAAGTTCAGCATTAGGTGGATGGGAGTTTTCACATCTGTTGGGATACTGAAAAACAGGGAGAACTGGAGAGGGGAAGAAGTTCCTTATTGGCAATTTCCCTGTGAAGAAAGCAGCAGTTACCCAAAAACTGATTCTAGAAGAAAAACTTAAGGTATAAAATACTGCTGTGAAAACAGCCCCACAGGCAGGTTGGATGTCCTTTTACACCCAGATAGGAGATCGCTGGAAGGTTTGTCAATGGTTTATCACTGAAACAGGTCCTGATCCTTCTACCAGTAGTCAAATTCCCCCAAGTCAGGGGCACAAACTCTGTCCCATGTCCCAGGTGGTACTCAAACATTATTTTTGCAAACTGTAAAGCTGTAGCAGTGACAGTGATAAATAATTCATGATCTGTCTCCTTTGCATCTCTCTGGCTCCATGTCCTACAGTCATTTATTAGAATGATGCTGTCTCACATTTATTCAAGTATCTATTGCTGAGAGATCCAAGAAAATAGAAAAATAATTATTCTTCATCAGGATGCAGTTGCATTTATAGAAACATCTGTTATATTTATAGAAGTGTTATTTACCTAAACACTTACTCATGTAAGTGTGTATGCTAAGAGATTCTATGGTATTTATAGTTTAAGGAAATAAGGAACTTGAAATAAAAATTACATGCATATTTGTCTGATAATCATTTAATTCTGATAGAAATTGCTTTTGCCATTGCATTTATTTAATTAATCTATTTATACATTTCTTAATCTCAAGACTTAACTTAGATATTTACTTGCTAGATGGGTACATTTTGTATCATCCTTTGTACTGATAATTGTATATTGTTCTTCTCATGATTCACCTAGAAATGTGTTCCTCCTTCATGAGACAGCCACAAAGACCTTTCTGACCAAAATGTATAGATTTGATTTTCAACCTCCCACACAGAATTAAAACGAAAATCACGAATACTAATGACATCCCCAAATCAGAATGATAGATGGTTGACATCCTGATGACTCAGTTAAAAGGGACTTTTATACTTTATTTACAAAAATATTAAGCCTGCATGTCAGGATTTAGTCCTATGATGATGGCATGGTTTTTTCTCTGTTTTCCCCTAATGAATACATTACACACTTTAATTTTTTTTAGTCTGATTTCATGAGAAATAAAGTCAATAAAATTGTTTCATCTCACTGTTCTCCTCCACCTCTTCACCCTTCGTCCCTTTTTAATCAATGTAGGCAGAGGCCTGAAAGACTATGAAGTCTTAAAAAAATTTTAATAATCAGGAGCTGATTAGAGAACACTTTGACTTCATTGATTCTGCTTCTAAGTGGAAAGAGCAGAGGATTTGGTGATGATTCAGTTCTGGTTATCAGCATTCCCCCAGTGGGCCAGCATGGGCAGTCGGTGTTGTTGTGGTCCTGTCTTTCGCTCCTGTTGTCTCTTCAGGCAGTGAACCCTGAGAGGCAGAAGGGGAAGGGAAATATGGGCAGATGGGGATACTATGCTGTGGGAATGTGGGGAACAAAGCAGTCCTGGGAGCACTGTGGGGCAACTATGGGGCACTGGGGAGGCTGTGTGTAAAATGGGGAGAGTCGTAGTGTATGGAGAAGCTCTTGTTCTCGAGGTGAGCAGGTGTGAAGTGTCACTTGGCCACTTGCAAGACAAATCCATGTGAAGTAAGAGTTCCTTAGCTCCCCTGTTTATGTACCAACTTCCTTTCTTTTATGCTCAAATTCTGCTATTATTGTCCACTGTTCCTGCTCTGACGTAGGTCACACTACCCTACCCAGCCTGTAATCTTTTCTGCAAAGGATGTGCTTTGTTGTTTTCTGTAACTTCCTTTCAGAAGGAAGCTCCGTGTATCCAAGGTTATTGTTATTATTCTTTTTCATGATCATCATTTTCTAATGTGCAAAACTACTGAAAGTAAATGCATGCTGCAGCTTTGTTATTACATTCCATTTACCAGGAGTATTTTTTCTTGTGTGTAAATGCTTTGTGTCGCCTTTGTTTTCTTTGTGTTTATTTTAACTCCCTGTTTCTTGTTTGCTGCATAAAAGTAATTTATTACCCTCTTCTCTATAGTTTCTAGATACTCAAGAGGTGCAACGTCATGTGCAAACTGCATAGGTACTTCTCATTTATTCTCTGTTATCTTACTGCAGTACAGCTTTCTGAAAATTTCCACCAGGCATGGCATGTAGAGAAAAAGGGGGTGGATAGAATTGCACTAGAAAATTTCCTTCTCTTCTCTCTCTTGCTTTTAAAAAGTAGTTACCTCATGCTCTATGATAATTGTTACTATGAGGAGATAAGTGCTACTTTAGCCCCAAATTGATGAGCTTCACGTGGCAATTACTTGGTGGAATTTCATTGCCAATGGTATGCAGGTCAGATTAGATGATTCTTCTGGCATTAAAATTTATGAACCTATAAATTTCTGTTTCTCACTTGTTCTCGTAATGCCTCCTAACATCTTCAGTGAGTAACAGCCCTCTCATCTATCAAATACTCAAAGCTTAGGTAAATTATCCTGCATGACCTTCAAAGCTTTTCTGTCATTTTAAGTCTGGTCTTCCAGATGTTGTGCCCCTAAAGCTCTGAGTAGGTTAGTAATTATGAGTGCCTAGGGATGCTGGATGAGTGTTTGATATACTGCTTTAGTGTGAAAAATCAGGTGGCTTGTCCTAGCCATAGGTTGCTTGCCTCGTAAAATCCACTTCAACTAGCTAGTTTACAGAAGTAAGATATTTATAACTCAGAGGGAACTTTATTTTTGGGGGGTGTGTGTGTGTGTGGACACATTAGGATGATAGAAACTTATATTGATGTGTTTAGGAATGTATTATGGTTGTTTTAATCCAACCCCCTCTCTGCAGACCCAGTTGTAAGCTCTCTCTTGCCACCCAGGGTCTCTCTGACCATGTATTTGGACCGAAGTCTCAGCTCTGATGCAGCACAGCTGCATAACCTCCACACAGACAAGTCTGAAGGAGATGTGAGAAAGTCTGTACAGAGATAAGAAAGACAAAATTACTGGCAGAAGTAGGATTGTTGAGATAAGATCAGAAGTAGCTGGTGTATTCAAGACGTAAAACATCAGCGTGGAAAGGCATGAAAAAGTAAAGCAAGAATTTTAGGACACTGATTGTGCTAGTTGGGGCTGCTGGTTGTGAATGATCAGCTCACCAGATAAGAATGGTCAGTGCCATCAGGAGCAGGTGGACATGGATAACCCTGTGACCAGGATGACCTGCTTTGTGAAGCTGCAGGGGCCAGCCCTGCCCCACCCTGCTCCTGCCTGATGGGCCAGCCAAAGCACTCGGGTGCTTTGTTAGGGGTGGGGAGCACATCTGTGCTCAGCATTACAGCTGGTTAAATACTGGCTACCTGCTTTTCTCTGTTTGCCATGTTTGCTCTGTTCTTTAAGTTGTTTTTTTGCATTTTTTTTACATTTTTTGCATTATATATGCATATTTTTGCATTGTACCACAGCACCAGGATGCTGGAACAAATGAACTGTGGAGAGCATCAGTAATAAGTTCCTTAAACAACAAGTTCAGAACCACCAAATATGTTGCAAAATTTACTTTTTTTGAGGTTAATTAACATTTTAAAAATCTTCATTCTAATTTTCCCTTTTGTCACGATCATAATAATGTTCCTGTCCCTGCTTTCTGCTGCTTCTGTTGTGTGTGCTCTATCACTCAGTAATTTGAAACTGTTTATAATGATTCATCTTTTTTCTTCAGGAAGAAGACTTCTCCTGTAGTGAAAGCTTTAAGTTAGAAGCAGGTTTAACCTACAGATTTGCAACATCCTGATGCAGCACTAGCTGAAATCTTTAGAAAAAGCCTTTGGATTGTCACTGGAGAAGGTGTTTGGATTGCAAGGCCAGATCCTGGCAGATGACAGACATGTTCAAGTTCAAGTTGGCCTGATTAGGCAGCTGTGGATTCCTCAGAAGAGAAGGAGAGTGTCTGTCAGTGAAAGAAAACTTTCAGAAATCAGATGTGTGCCCTCTGCAGCCTGCCTGAGAGTTTTAAGTGCTCTTAAAGACCCCTTCATTATGGGCTAGAGGAAATTAAAATTTCAAAATCACTGAGAAAGTCTGTGTGAGAGGGCTGAAGGAGGCAGTGTTGGGTGCATTCTGAGTGGCACTAGGGCACATAACACTTGGAGAGACCAAGCTACAGCTGCCATTAGGTGTAACAGGCTGTAACTGGTTTCTTAGCAGCGCAGGTGACCTCAGAATCAGAGCTGGCTTATCTAAAGGAATTTTCTAATGAGTGATCTGCATAGAAATTTCAAAGGGTGGAAACACACTGAGGGAAACAAAGAAACATAAGAGGCAGATCTTGAAATAGGCTTGTAAGTAAGAAAACACTTTTCTTACAAATTTGTGGGAGAGGAGATTGGAAAACACCTTTAGGCCGTATTTAATACATGTTAGGATAAATCAGCTTTGTTAAATGAAAATTGTATAGTGACTGATGGATGAGGACTTTTATAATCATTTATAGAGACAGACCCCCACAACTGTCAGCATAAAGACTTGGAAGGCAACGAGAGCCAAGATTTTCTCATGGAAGGAAAATTGAAGCCAGAGAAATAAGACATTTGTGTGGGCACATGGGTTATTAGTTTTTGATTCAATTTCACTGTTGAATCAGAAGCTCTATTGTTTTCTAATGAGGGATCATTTTTTGCAAACGTTTTATTATCATTTATGTTTAGTATTGCAGAATTTTTGATAATAGTGAGCCCTAAGAAGTCATGAGAGGATTTAAAATCTTATTATTTTAGAAATATTGGGTATTTGTTATTTATTTTAGAAGTATTCTCTGTATTTGTTTGAATGTTCAAGTTTTTAAAACTTTCTTCCCCTAAGCACAAGAGCTAAGAACCTGGCCCCCTCAAACTCTTATTTAATTGCTTCAGCCAAAGAGTTTAGGAACTTCAGGAAAAACACAAATTTTCTTGAGCCAAATAAAAATGGCACAGCTGACAACAGTGATTATCTCCTTAAACCATGTACAAGGAAAGATCTCAGTGTACATTTGAAGAGCAAAATACCCAGAAGGAGTTAGGCTTTAAATAAGTGAAAGAACCAAATGGTTGAAGAAAGAAAGATATTTTCCCAGTGTCTCAGCTGTAGATTACTGAGAGACTCCTCCAGGGAGACTTTATCAAATAAAATTCAGATATCAGTTGTTTTGCAGTTTGGAGGAAGAGAGTTTGCAGCGCATATGAGCTAAGACATAAACCAAATGTCTCTCTGATAAACTTTGCTTTCTGGACAAAACTAAATCTGTTTCTGAATGTAGTGAGCAGGAAAATATTTGGCATCTCCGGAGTAAGAATGGGACTCTTAGGTTATTGAAGCTAAAACGAAGATGGTTGCAAGATGTTTTTAAAATTAACTAATTTCTGTGAGTATTCTAAATAAGATTGTGTCTTATATTAGCAAAGCTTTTATCAACGTATTCACTTCTTCCTCTGACATCTTCTTAAACAAGGCAATAAATCCCGTGTAAGAAACTCTTAGTCCAGGTCATAACCCAAACAGAAAGTGAGATGGAAAAAAAAAAAAAAGAAAAGAGAAAAGATTAAAAGCATTCATTTCTGGTTTGCTTTTTTTAAGCAGACAAAAAGAATAAAAGCTTTTCTACCTTAATAGTTTAATCTATACTTCAGCTACAGCATTCTTTTACTTGGAAAGCAAAAGGACCATTAAAAGTTTTTGGGGGTCACTTTCCTTGAACCAGTTAAATGAAAATACTATCCCTTATGTGAGGCTGACATGGTATTTACCTGATGAGCTGAAATTTTTCATTTCATTTTGTCACTCAGTGAACTTCTGTCCCAACAGATTCCTTTATTTTTTAAATTTTTTATTTTTTTACTTCTTATCTATTATTATACCACTTGGTATAATAATAGATAAGACAAATCAGTGTTGATGGAAAATAAAAACAAAAAAAAGGGTATAGGTAATTAGATTTGTATTCATATAGAAACTAATCTGCAGAAGAAATAAAACTGTTACTTTAAAATCCGATCATCTTAACATACTTTTCATCTACTTTCTACAGAATTAGAGGTACAAAAAAACTTTAGGAAAAGCTTCTAAATGTAGTTTCAGAATTCTTTTCTTCACATATAATCTTCCTGCCTATTCTTACAAATCTGTGTTCACCATTACCTGTCTAACACATGATAATGAATCCCTGCTTCATTCCTGTATCTATGGAGGTGGGATTTTTCCTATGGTATACTAACTCAGGAAGGGGCATTGCATAACATTCTTATTCATTGCCTTTTTTTATATGTGCTGTAAAGCATGATAAAAAAATAGCAGTAATAGAATTACTATTTGCCCCAAAGATGATCTGTGGAAATTTTCTTTGTGACTTTGTTATCTGAAAACTTTTAGTTTACTCCTGACTTTATAATAATTCTTACTTACTATCTCTCCTAAGTTTTTTGTTTGTTTGATTTGGATTGCACTTTTCCTTTAACAATATCTTTATGGCAGAGAACCCCTCATGGGTCAAATCCCATTTTTAGAGGTCAGTGGTGGGATATTCAACTGACTAAGTGCAATTTGAAAGCACTGCTCATTGGTCTTTACCAGAGCTTGTTTGTATGTTTTGCTTGTTGACTACATTGTTGCTTCAGGGCCTCAAAACAATCTGTGCCAAGAGTCAAAACTATATTTTTCCATCCATTCTTCATTCTGCTAAAAATTACTGGTCTTTTAGTTGTAAACAAAGGGTGATTTATCTTTGTGGCTAGAAGGAATGGAATTAGCCCATCGTAAATTCAGGGTAATCTGTTTTTCCATTACTAGCTTTAGTTCAACAGCTAATGAAGGCAGAAGCCAGTACATCACAGAATTATTGTAAGGTGACATTTTAATGAGAACATAACTTTTGGGGAACTGAAAAAGGATACGCAGCCACAAACCCCACTAAGACATTGAGGGCTGGCCTGACTTTGTTTCATCTGAGGCAAACAACTGCTGGAACGGTTTTACTTAAATGTGCCTCAGACTGGCTGTACTTGCTCTGCATAAAGAGCAGGGCAGCCCAATTCATTTAACAGAAAGAAAAGGATGCCTCAGTTCAGGCCAGGCATGGCTGCCACACAGCATTTCAAGTCTTGACAAAAACACTCTTTACTTGAGGCTGGACCTCAAGTATGAAGTTTCTTATGACCAATTTGGTATAAATGATTCATTAAGAACATTTCAGAACTATACCCTCGGGTGAAAAAATAAAAAACAACATTCTTTTTATACATGCATCCAGATTCAAATGTACATAGATACATCTTTCCTACTTAGAAGTGTGCTATAAACTCATGGTCTTAATCCACTTGCTATATCTTATTTATTCTGCAGTTGGATTTCCCTTCAGTTGGTGACATTAAATACCATACTGGTTAAATAAAATGTCTGTGTTTCTTTATTTCCAGCCATTGAATTGGATGGCAGTGTCCATCTTCACATTGTGTGCTTTTGAAAGTCTTCTATAATTTGTACTTTTTCTTTTTATGGTTACCTTTTGCTGTCAAAACTTGCCACGTTTCTCTAATTAATCTCTATTATAAAAGCACACACATATGTCTGTGTGAATAGAAAAACAGTACACAAGGCTCAAAGAGAGGAGCTTTTGTTCCTCCAGAGCAGTATAAATCAGATTGTGGGGCAGTACCCATGAAGAGAGAAGGTGTGCCTGTGTCCCTTGGGTGCCAGGGAATATGGGTGTGAGTCTGGGGGGACAGTGCTCTCTGCTGTCCACTTTCTCCAGCCAGCAGTGGCCTTGGTCAGCAATGCCCTGCTGGAAAGCAGGAAGTCATCACTATGTCCATTCTAAACCAAGGATAGAAATATACAATACAACCTCAAGGGCTAAAAAGCAAGTTCTAAATATTGACCAAAACCTTTACTTTGCTGTATTTATATGTATATAAATATAATACTGCTTCCTGGCTGGCAAAATCTGGAAACCCATCCCAGGCTGGGACTGGAACCACTTCAAGTTCTTCCTCTGGCACAGCCAGCCTTGGTGCACACCTGAGGGTGGAGCTGCAAGCAGAAGCCCCAAAGAGAATAGTTGTGCTTGAGTGGTGGTGGGCTGGAGACCCAGCTTGGCCACCCTGCATGTAATGGGGAGATTTCTTCTGAGGTTAGTGAAATACACGTCCCTTTGAAGGGTGTTTTCAACAGTTGCAGTGTTTTAACTGTCATAATTAGGCCAGGACCTCTGTGATAAATCGCACCTAAATCAGCAAGAACATTTTAAAATGTCTGAATGAAAACTAGAAAAAACAAAAACAGTAACCTTCAGTGAAGAAAATTAAATTTAGAAAGACTTGTTGACTCAAATGTATCTTATTTTAAACAGCAGTGCTAATCTTAAGGTTTACAATTATAAGAAAGAAAGACAAGTGCAAAAGTCTTTGCAAACATTATATTCAAATGTGAGTAACTGAAGAAATGAGAACATTCTGTCCCTCAGAGGAACTGCGTGAGCTTTATAATATTTGCTCAGATTTAGATAACACAGCAAACTGAATGCAGCTCACATTGCAGTCAGTGAGAAGCATTATTTTCAAAATCAAAAGGGCAATTATGAATGAAGAAAAGACTAAAATTACACAGTGCCATTTTATTGTACTAGCAAAATAGAATCAATGAAGCAAAGTCAGAATTTAAGATATCTGCATAGCTGTTATTTAGATTGCCTGGTAATTTCTAAGGATGGCTGACAGACATGGAATTCCATAAATGCTCTTGAAATGCTGAGGATGAGAAAGCTTGTGCTGTTCTTACAGATGTTGGGGCAAGATAAAAAAATTCCATTTGAATTTGCATGTGCCAGTATAACTGGAATATCCATGTGTAGTTTTGAAATTCCTGTTACTTTTTGGAAGGTGCTGGGACTCAACCATGAGATTTTTAGGTGAAATTCCCCATTCTGTAAGAAGCTACAGAATAAAATAAGTTGTGACTGTGAAAACTGGTCTTTGACATAGATGAAGGAAAGAAAATCAAATGAGGAAAGCCAAACTGACAGAGTTGGCCTTGTGGGACCCCTCCCACAAGGAGCTTTATCAAGGAGGCTACTGTCAATGTAATGAAAGAGTTTAAAAATTCAGCTAATGTTTGGAACAAAGGAAAGAAATGAGAGTGTTGTTTCTTTTGAGGTACTGGAGATTTCTCAGCTAAGCTTAAAGAAAGTAGTTGTGAGCATAAAACCTACAGCAACCTGACTGTTTATAGTCTCTGAGCAGAATAAAGATCAGCCTCCAACAGAAGATTGTAGTGGCAATCAGAAGGGTTTAACAACCTCCTGCCTTCAGGACTGAGGTCCAGGAGACATCAAAATTTGGTCCAAAGATCAAATCCATTAAAAAACTTTCTCAAAGTGCATACATTTCTACATATGCTAATAAATGAAAATGTGGAAAAAATAGAATCAATACTGATATGGAAAAATAGAATTAATAAATTACTATTCAAAGTTTAGGTTAAATTCTATTTGGCTGTTAATGAAAAGCAGTGATGTTCTGCAAAGATGTGGTGATTTTCAGCTTAAAATGTTGAGAAATAGTATCTGAAGCACCACTTCTCCTTGGTCTGTCTCATCATTCAGTTTTCAAGAAAAATTTATGAAGCTTGAAGTGTCTTTTGACTTTCCTCTTTCCTGAGCAACATAACTCAGCAGCTACCTACTACTATAAGGAATCATGAGAAAAGTTCTACATGGATTGCAGTGAAGCACTGGCTATAATAAAACTGAGGAATTCTCAATCAAGGAGCACTCAAGAATAACCAGAAAAATGAGGCAAGAAAGAGCAACCAGCTCCATTACTCTTTTCACTTCCATCTGCATGTCTGTCACGCTAAGAAGTCTAGTGATAATCTTGAGTACTTCATAGAACAGCTATTGGGATACCCGTGCAGACTAGATGTTGCTTTGAGGTGAGGGAAAGAAGCAGCTTTGCACTGCTGCTGTTCTGCCCATGGGAGATACAGGATGTTGGGGCCCAAGGGATGACTGCCCTGGACAGAAGGGATGCTTTGTGGCTGTGTGACAGTCATTTCAACAAAGGTCACAAATTTCAAAATTGAAAATTCAAAGCTAAAAAAGAAATGCTGCAGGGAAGGATTCCTTACCTTCAGCTTTGTCCCATTTCCAGCTGCTAGTACTGTGTTTTTACTCCATCTCTCCATGCTTCAGACATCTATCTGATGTTGGGAGGGGCTGTTTTAAGAAAAACTCCTATATCTTTTTCTCAGGATGTTTCATGTGCTGATTCAAGCACTTTGCTCTGCTCTCATTATCTAAAGGGAAAGCTAACTGAGCTCAATTTTTGTTCCTCATGAAAAAGGTGAAAATGAAAACTTTAAAAGAGAAGATGTTGTTGCGACTTACGTAATAGCTGCCATCGTGGGCTAAAGCAACTTTGCAAAATTTTCCCAAACAAAATGTAGTGTCATTTCATATCACTAGTAGTTACATCTCCTCGTGGCTTTAGGGGAGATATAAAAAACCTTGGACTATTTGCTTCATTCTCAGCCTTTCAGCTGATGCATAGCACTGTAAAATTATCTGACAAGACAAGTTATCATGTCACTCAGTTTATGGCGAGGATATGATAACTTTATACCTGTGCAGAATTACATTTCTAACCTGAATACAAAGATGAAAAGGTGGGAGGAGGTAATGAAACCAAAGATATCAATAAAATCCACCTGACATAATCACTCCATGCAAGAAAGTCTTTTGAAGCAAAGATCTGTGGCAGAACTTGTATCTGTATAAGTAAGTGGTGCAACCCAAGAGGAATGGATCTGAAAAGACAAGGAGCTGAGGTTGTGGACTGGGTGTTTATGTGCATTTCAAGAGGCCTTCCCTGGCCTAGCCCTAACGTTCCTGCTTGGACTGAGCACCTCAGAGTGGCTGGTATGCCTTGGGTGTTGTCCTGAAAGACATCTGACAGTTTAGCTCGGCTGGGAGGGGCACAGCTTCCACACAGTGACTCCATTTGTCTCCATGATGTCACCCGGGCTCCTGCAGGTGGGGGCAAGTGGGAGACTTTCGAAACTGCACACCTGCTACAGACTAAAATTCTGCTATAGATGCAGCCCACATAGAATGATCTGAAAAAAGTTTTGCAGTTCTATTGTTTTGAGTCACTGGAAGCAGGTGAATTTTTAATTGTGTTTGCAATGTTGATGAGCAGTTTGCTATTTTTTTTTCATTCCTTCTGTCCCCCCTTCCTTCCTTTTTTTTTCCTTTTTCCTTTAAAATCTTCTAGAATGAATAAGTAAAGCAAGATAATTCAGCGAGACAAATTATCACTCTATGAACAGGGAATTATTCTTCAGGCATGAGATGTATTACTGTTTGCATATTTCCAATGGAATGAGAAGAGATTTGTTTCACTGCATCTATTGATGATTGAGTGGTTTGGTTCAGAGCATCTCTTCATGCAAAAATGATTTCCAATGAACTACGAGATGAGACTGGCTAAGGTCTAAGTGCCTATATTTTCTACTTCATCTTCTTCTTTTATTGTTTAGAAAAAAAGAGGATGGGGTACCAGAGCTTACAACTGCATACATGTCTTATCTTTATTGGGCCAACCTTCTGGCATATTTTTATAAAATCAGAAATGAATCTAAGATAATTTTCAAATTGAAAGTGTCAGTGTTTGTTGTGCTGCTGCCCATTCTGATATTTTTGGCCATCTGAATTGTATAAATGTAAATAGGATAGAAGAATCCAGACTGAAATTGCTATCATGGAGCAACAGATGGCTATGGGAACATTGAGTAAAGTCGGATTTGTTGCTGATTACAGCATAGAAAACTGTCAACAACAGCAGATTCTGATCATCTCTCCAAGTTTGAAGACCAAGTGGAGATTATTTTAGCCTGGACAGGTTAATCTGAACTGGTGAGATTCCCCTCAGTATGAGTCTGCACTAAACCAGTAATTCCTCAGGGTGCAAGATCCAAATCATACATATTTTAAAGATTCAGGATGTCAAAATGATGTTACCTAATTGAGGTTGCATAACCCTTATGTATTTGTTTTCTAGTCCAGCTCTGGAGGCACTGACACTGGCTGCCTTTAAGTTGCTTCTCAAGGAAGACTAATCACAAACCAGGGGACTGTTGCATGCTGTAGATGGATTGTACCTGGTGATTGTTTCTTCTGCAAAGTCTGGAACAGGATTTGGAGGTGAGTGCATGCTGCTGCACTGCAAAGGCTGGGGAGCAGTTGTGTTTGAGACTCCTCCTGCTCCATCTGGGCTCTACACAAAGGTTTTTATTCTCTATGGTCACTCAGTTAAATTAATTGAAAACCTGCCACCTTGAAAATGAAAATACTTACAAATTTCTAACCACCACCACCACACAGATGTATAATTGTAAAGTTAAATGCACGCTTGCATATAAGCATATGCCTCAGATAATTTGTAATTGCTGAAAAAGCTCATCTGATTTTAAAAAATTGTTTGGAATCCACCCCCGAAATGACAGCTACTCTTCATATCATGAAAGCTATTGGCTGAATTGGCTCAATGTAACAGTCTCAACAAAGAGGCAGAATATATTTTAAGCATGTATTGAGCAATAGAGTCAACCTTAAGGTGTTCTTTTCAGGTCATGGGTGAAGCAGTGTATGTAAATAAGGAGCTGAAATTTCATAGAATTTTGATTTTGAAGTTAAGAAAGAAGTCATGGTATGATAGTAAAATACAGTTTTGACTCAAGCTTTTCTGTAACAAAATATATGCATATGTTGTTTGAGAATGGAGTTACTATGGTAATTTGTTATTTACCAGAGAGGAGTAATTGAACAATTTTTTTTTCTAACTGGTTTATGAACAAGTCACACCTGTTCCTGAGTGGGTTTAAATTACTCAACCTTCTTTTCTATGCCAAACTTTTCATGTTCAATTGCTTTGCTGTTTCAGATTCTGTACACTCCTTCCTCTGATGAGTGATGCCACTTCTCATTTGCAGAAGTAATTTTTTTTCTGTCTGACATCTCAAAGGATAAAAAAAATATTTTTGTTTATTGAGAGCCTCTGTCTATAAATTAACAAGATCCCGATGCATTGATCATGTCTTCATATGTATATAAAATGTATATATCAAGGTAGATCTATATACACATCTCTATTTCACTGAATTTTGGGTAAGCACTACTGTCTTTAAGATTGCAGAGATTTAATATTCATCAGTTTTACCTCTGTTCATGCCAAAAGAATTCCCTGAACAGATGAGAAATTAGATCCATAGAATAGAGTGTATAAAAAGATTTTTTTTTTCTGAAATTAATTGATTTTCAACTTTGCACAGTGTGGTGTGCATTAAGCCAGCTGCAGAAAAACACAGAGAGGTAAATGTCATACCTCCTGAATTATAACAGCTGGAAAGCTTCCTCTGCCCTTGAGTTTATATGGAAATTTCAGGTGGGGTCTTGTTTTTTTATTTTTTTTGGGGTGGGATGTGGGTTGTTAAGCTCAGATATGAAAATAAGTTACAAAAATCAGCTTACTTTTTAAAACAGCAGTAGGTTATAAGAGTACATTATTATGCGTTGACAAACCCTTGCCAGAAAGGAGGAATGAGATCAGCAAATCATGGGCATATTATGGTTTGATTCTACCACATATTCAATTAGATCAAAGCTTACCAGCTCCAAATGCCCGTTTTTAATTTTATAGTAATGCCTCAGGCCAAAGAAATGGGTGCCATGGCAGACATGTTTTGTGATGATAAC
The DNA here is from genome assembly GCA_024734555.1 of Trochalopteron elliotii. NCBI lineage: Eukaryota > Metazoa > Chordata > Aves > Passeriformes > Leiothrichidae > Trochalopteron > Trochalopteron elliotii. The sequence goes on along the minus strand of JANPWX010000134.1, from coordinate 4,225,585 downwards.
TGAGACTTTTAAGACTCAAAATATTCATGATTTTTAGGGCTGCAGTGTCAGCTTTAAGGATTTTTAATTAACACCTTCTGCATGCATTAAATATGCTCTTTCCACCAACAAAGATTTTTTTTCCTCTTGAATTCTCTGAAAAGAATTTTGCTTCAGGTCTTTTATCACTATCAAGAAATAATAGCAACCACCACATTAAAAAGAAATTACCCGACAAAATGAAAGATTTGCTTGGCTGAGAACATGAGAGAATGTGTGCAGTTGTGGGGTAGCTCTAACTATTAATTATATTGCTGCATCTTGAGACGAGGAAACAAGATGTTTTTGTCAAGATTCTGGGGAATTACAGGGTCTGTGGTGAGGTTATGGTAAAGGGTGGGCAAATGCAGAACTTCCTCCAGAGAGACTACAAGCAGCTTCAGTCCTGTGCATTTAAATACCAAGTGCATTTAAGGCAGATGTTGTACCTGCATGCACAGAAATTGGCGCTCCTGACTGGCCCTCGCTGGGATCTCTCATACATCCATTGGCAGTGGAGGTGTGGTTCCCCTTCCAACCTGCTGGTCTGTGCCCCAGAGCACCCCACAGACCACTGGTGGGTTACTGTGACACTCCTCTTCCAGGCAAGGTGTTAGGGGAGCAGCCTTGCTGCAAGCATACTGGTTTTTGTCAATGGACTAGAGAAATGTGTAAAAAAATCCATAGCTTGTTTGTGCACCAAACTGCTCTGGTACATACACAGGGCACCTCACTGCTGAAAAGCTATCAGCCTCCAGAGAATGTACCAGCTTTTTCAAGGGAAGGCAGTTTTGTCTGTAAACCATAAGAAAGATTCACGGATTGCCAAGGGAAAAAAATACCGTTTCCTTCTTGCTGGTCCCCACCTCCACTTCCCCAGCTTCCCCTACTCTTTTTTACCCAGATGCTGCTTTCCTCTTTGGTCTGAATCTTCTTCTTACCTGCTTCTTTGCTTCTTGGCTCTTCTTCTTACCTGCTTCTTTGCTTCTTGGCTCCAAAACATGGGACAGCCCGTGATGTCTCCTCATTCATGGTATTGGAACCTCTTTTTCTCAAAACCCTTTGGAGCACAGCCCTTGTCTTCCTGCTCTTCTTTAATCACTTTACCATGGAAAATGGCTTTTTCTGCCCCTCCTTTTTTCTCTCCTCACTTTACTGCTTTTCCTTCTCCCTCTACATCATCCCAGAAATGTCAGGTTTTATGTGTTCTTTATGGGACTGCAAAGGGGTCTGACACGAGTAATCAAGTCCAAAATTTCAGGCTGCTCTTTGTACGTGTCACACTTTTCAGTAATGACCTTCCCAAACTCCTCCTCCTTGTCCACAGATGGGAAAGCTCCAGTATTTTGCAAGTGTGGCTTGGGGATGATTTGAGAGACCGGCTGTTGGCAGAATCAAAAATCTGACCAACAATTTGGGACAACATTTTATTGATTAATCATGTCAATTACCTCATATTACTTTGTGTGTGCTACTGAATTCTGCTGTAGCAGTGCCTCTGCAAGTGTCTCAGGAGCACTGCTGTGCTTGGTATTAAAGGAAAGTAAAGACCCTGTTTGGGAGTCATGTCACGGTTTTGCAGGATTCGTGTGGATTCGGTGTGAATCCCTGGAACACTTCATTGCAAGATTGAGATTCTGCAGGTCTATCATCCTATTCCTGCACCATGTGCTAGCAGAGAGACCTGTGATATCTACCTCTGTGCAGGATCAGCTTGTTGCAGAATTTCTTAAGGAAGATGGATATTATTTGTATTTGGACTGTGAGTGAATCACCCAGACTGGGCCTCAGTGTTGAGGCCCGTTAGGAGTTAGTGGCGCAGGTAGAAATTCAGTGCCAAGTCTGTGGCACAGATAGAACTACAGCTTGAGGTGTTGGCAAGGGACAGAGGGTTTTCTAGTAGGTAGCAGGTGCAGTGGTTGGTGTGGACGCAGTAGCTGCCTTAAGAGTTTGTTCAACAATAAGTGTTTGCATTCTTTTCTATGCTGTGTGCCAATGAAAAACCACCTGTGAATGTAAACTATGCAGAGATGTATATAACCTGCCATTTTAGCCAGAATAAACAGAGAATGTAGCATTAACCATATTGGTCGGATCTGCGTTTTTGCTCTCGCCCAAACTTCCCATTATTCGGGGTTCCCTCACTATTTCGGCTGGTGTTTATTTGTAGCTCTGGAGAATCTCCCCCTCTTTATAACAATATGATCTTGGTGACTAGACAGAAATTAAATAATAAAAAACCCATTGCTTCCAGCTGGAATTTGCAATTTGAGATGGATAAATTGGCATGGCTCTTCTTGTGCACAGGGAGTGCTCAGCGACAAGAGGACACCTGAGCAATGTTGAAGGTTTGTTATATTTCATGCAATGCTGGGTGCTCCATTTAGGCCCACAGAAACACTTTCTTCATCAATATCAGTTCTCTACAAGATTTGAAAGAGACAGCCTCTTCAGTTTTCTTGGCTTTATTCTATATTTTAAACCAGCTGTTCTCCTCAGATGCCTTTAGCTCCTTATAAAACACTTCTGAACTTTTTACCCCCCCTAGGTGGTGTGCTTTGAGCGTCTATCTTGTGGCCAATACCTCTTTCCACCTCAAATGCCCTTAACAGTGGGATTTGGGGAAAACTTTGTCTAATGGCATCATTCTGGAATGGCTCAGAATCAGCCTGGGTCTTTCAGGTACCTTTCCCTCTGGGAATTATTAATCTATTTCTATCCTGAAAGGCTGGGCTTTGTACCTTTGTTTTTGATGTTACCCTGCAAACTGACAAATATGAATGCTGAAAAGCCCCAAAAATCTTGGAATGGAAAGAAATCCAAACCACTTTGGAAAGGCAGATTCAAATACTCATGACTTTTAATACCTACAAGAGCTGTTGTCATCCTATCCTTCAGCTGTACAATGCAGGCCCATGGCACAGACCTGCCCTCTGGTTGAGCTAGAAAAGGTTTTTCAAAGATTTCCACACTATATTTAATGACTTCAGGTGATGGCAAATCTAGCATATCCCTTCATGGGTTATTCCCATAGTTCCATATTTGAAATTCTGATCATCATAGGTGCAAACAATGACAGTGTAAGAGATGCCACTATCAGAAATATTCTTCCCCTGCTACTCTTTACAATCTGATGGAATCATTATGAGGACTATATTTCCAGATTCGAGCCCTCACTTAGTTATTGACTTCCTGAAAATAAAACAAACAAAACTGTAGGGCTGTTTCTTCAAAAGAATTTTCTGAATGTGGAGAATTGAGTTTCATCCTGCCTTTGTAGTGGCATACATTTGTTAACCCAAAGCCTGAATTCAGAATTAGCCCATCCCAGATATGTGGCTGTTTTGGAAAAGCTTTTTTCCTTTGTTCCTCTTCTGTCCTGTTCCAAGCCCAAGGGAGCACTGGCACAGTCACAGCTTCAAAGTGAAGGCTCACTTTTGTCCCCTCTGTGCTGGAGAAGCAATGCAGGAGGACCTAAGCCCATGCACAATTGCCTGTGATGGGAGCAGGGCTGGCAGCCAGCCCTGGACAAGCCAATGGTGGGGCACAGAGGGGGCATCAGCAAGAGCAGCACTCCAGCTCAGGCTCCTCATCCTGCTGGCTGAGCACATGCTGCAGTCTGGTGAGGAAAGCTGGTGCCTCAGACAGCTGATGACCTCTCTGCTCTCCACTGTTGGTCCCCCACCTGCTCTGAGGTGCCTTTGTTAGTCAGCATGACTAATGCTGCAATTACATGCCAGGATTTATCTGCACTGTGAACTGACAGCTGACAATGTGAATTTCTCTCTCTAAAATCCTTTTGTGCTGGCATTTTGCAGGCAATATACTGGAATCTGTTTTTCTGTCTGGGCGCTTACCATGTATGCTTTGGTTAGTCTAAATCGAAATGTTAGACACAAATGTAGACTACGAACACCTCCTAGTTTTGTACAAATTTGCCAGACATCAGTGTGAGTCCATCTTGGCCAATAATGCTTTTAACATTTACTTTGGTGCTGGATATACCAGCTTCCAGCAGAGACTTGAAACAGCCTTGACCATTCCATTTGGCCTATATAACATTCAACTTGCAGCCTGCAGCTTCATTTCCATGCTGTCTTCAGAAGACCTTTTTTAAACCACTGCTCAGTGTTAATAGGCATTTATATATTGACTGTCTTTCATTGATGGAAGAAATCAGTATTTTAAAAAATTTATTAGTAGTAAAAAAAGGGAGACCTTATCTGGAGAAAAACAAGTGTTTTATAGGAAGTTATTATATGGAGTCATTTTGTAGCATACCTGGTATCGTTAAAGGCCCTTCATTAGCACAGGAGTCACTTGCTCCTGATGTGAATGGGAGCTTTACTATTGACTCCAGTGGACCCAGGGTTTCAACCATCATTTTAAGGCTTTTATTATAGGAAGAGGTTTATTGAGTGATTTTTCAGTCTTGAGGGAAGAAAATCTGTCCAGTTTCCTGCCTTATTTTTATATGGCTCAGAAGAGAGATGCAGACAAAATCTATAAACCCCAAATTTCTTTTATAGACAATGGAAAATGTACTGGGTTGAATTTATCTTGGTTGTGTTTGATCAGCTGTTCCTATGACTCTGCATGCTCTGTCTGTGCATAGTGGGCACATGGCCAGCCTGCTGTAAATGAACTGCACCAGCAGAAAATGCAGAGAAGAGAGACTATTTTTCTTGAAATAGCACTATGCAATGTGCTGTTTCATGTTACTTTACAGACAACACACAGTTACAGCAAAGTGGCTGATGTCTTCCAGCTAATTTTTTGACTAACCTGAACACAGGGGGAACAAGCTTCAAGTCATTCAGCTGATGTGTTGCTTGGATAAAAGAGAACATGAAAGGAACAGGGAGTAAAATATTCAGTGAACATGTGGTGTGCAAAAGGAGGTAAGAGGGCAGATGGAGAAAAAAAGTACAGAACGAACACAGCAGAGGAAAGGCATTCAGAAAAAGAACTAATGATGCCCATAAGTAGTCAGTGAAACCCGTGCTGTGTAGGTCAGCATTACTATTATGCTAACTCTGGAATTAAGACACATTTGCAAAGAATTCACCAAAAGCAAAAGTATAATTCTTCTCTGTCATTGGATGGTTTTTGAAATGACTGCTTTACGTCGGTTTTGATGAAGCTGCATGAAACACAAAATATACCTGACATGTGATAATACCTTGTGCTTAGTATCTTGTTGACTTTTCCTCTGCACATTGTGCTATGAGGTGTGCTCCCTTATGACTGAGATATAACACAGGCTAAGTAAAGGTGTAAGATCACTAATTTTTCCCCTGGATATGGATTTAAGTGATCCAGAACAACTTGCTGGATCCTGTAAGTCCTTCCTATAGTTTTTGCATAGGTGCTGACACAACACACCTGTTTCTGTACTGCTGTATTCAATATGCCTGCCTGGATGAAAAATAATTTTCTACCTTTATATTTTTGACAGATTTGTAATGGATGCTTATATGAATAGCCTCATTTTTCTACACAGTCAATTAATATTTTTTGGATGCAACCTCTATTTCCAGCTGTGGTATACTGACCCTGCTAGAATGGGGTTCTACTTTCAAGTCTGAAAAATGAAGGGAGAAAAAAGGCTCCCATTGGAGGATTTTGTTTTTTTCCTTTTGAGCTTGCAGGCTCTCTATAAATATGAGGAATTTTATTGGATTTCTAGAATGATTTCTGTATTTTCCTTCATGGAGGCGGATTTCCAAAGTCACAGACCAGTGCATGCAGGACAACTGATCTTGGCAAGGAAGAGCTGGAAACTTCCACAGGGGTGCCAGGACACTCACTCCTTGTGCAGTTTGGCAGCAGGTGCCAGTTCCCGGGATGTGCTGGGAGGTGTGTGTGCATGAGAGGCCACAGAAAATGTGCCAGAGAACCAAAGGGGTTGAGGGACACAGCTTCCCACATTGCCCACAGAGAACTGTGAGCATCAGCATTTTCTTTTCCTCTTGCTCTGCAGCGGTGCAGGTGCTCAGGTAACCCCTGCCAGCTGTGCAGGCAGAGTTCATGGACTGCAGCCCACATGTCATCTCCAGAGGAACAAATGTTTTGGGAAATGCATGACTCTGTAAGCATGGTATTCTGAGATTTACCCTGCCAGATGATCCCACTCAACGCCAGCTGGAATAGCTCCTCTTTAACATGAGACATGAAACAATGGCTGTCAGAGCCTTGTAGTAGGCATTTAATTTTGCTTGGCCTCCTTCAGGATGGGAGAAGCCTTCTTTTTTATAAATTACTCAGTAGGTCCATCTGAAATTATTTTCTTCTTGAGAAATTGCTCTGAGGACATTGTTTATAAGCTGCTGACCTTTAAATGGCCTTCTTGTTCCATTACCATGGTTCTTGGGTATTTAAAGCTCCAGGTCACTTTCACTTTTAATTGTGCTTTATTATTCTCCCTTGTTGCAGAATGTTTCAGTCAATTTAACTAGAAGGGAGTCTTATACTCTTCCCTTAATGGATTGAATTTGGGTCATATAAAACTGAACAATTATCCTTGCCTATTTTATTAATCTTAGTCTTGTCTCATTTATTTTTAAGTTTCGGTGGACCTCCTTTGAAGGCAGCTATAAGCAGAGTTTATTGCAGGTTAGCAAGAGAGACTGTTCTCTACTGCTGGGGGTGAAAATATGATGAGGAAGAAGTAAGAGATGGGGAGAGTTTAATGCTGGTAGGATTTTGAAATAATTGCATGGTTCATGTATTTTGTTTCAGACTAAAGTGAAAATTAATAAAGCAGAGGCTTTATCTGACATTTAATCCTGACTGTACATAGAAGCTTGTTGAGAAAAGCATCAGCTTGCTTTCCTTTCCTTCCAAGATTTACTAATTAGACTTTAGTGGTAAAGTACTAAATCTTAGTACAGATAAAATCTTGCATCTTCCTATTAACAAAAGTGATTATGAAACACATAAAACACATTATGGTAACTTCAGATGCTGTTTCTGTAATACCCTGGCAGAATTCTAAGGTGCCAATCAGCTTACTAGCTGTGAGCTTTCAACATGGGAAATGGCTTGAGTTTATTTTTAATTTTAGTTCTTCTCATTTTCTTCCACTCCATCCTAATTCTGCCTTTCTCTTCTTAAACCTTTTTGCTCAGTTTCTTCTCTCACTCTACTCAGATTCTATGTCCTTCTAGTACATTGTTCCCCATGTTCATTTTAAATATTATCTTGTTTCATCTGCAAGATAGTTTCTGTATCAAGTAATATGAAAATTGCACAAAGGGATTTGACCCTAGGGGAAAAATTACATACTGAAATTCCCCAAAGCCCAAAGTTTCAATCTAAACCCACCTAGCTAGATGTCACCAAACTGGCACACCTGAGTCATCAGGAAAGTTTCCATTTATGACAAAATTTCCTCCAGTCTGAGCAATTTATGGAAAGAAAGAAGGAAAGAAAGAAGGAAAGAAGGAAAGAAAAGAAACCACAGAATGAATCATTCTTACATCTTTGAACCACCATTTGGGTCAAGACACGGTATGGTAGACACACTTTGCTGCAGAGTGGCAGTGTGAGTACAACCCAGTTGGTACCATCAGTCCTGAAGCTGATTTCCTGGCCTTCCAGCACCATGAGTTGTGCCACATCTTTTACCCTCAGGCAGACAATGGGTATGCATCTGTTTTATTTAGATGAGTAGCGTAGATGTAACCAGCGTAGATGTAATCAATGAGACCGAAATAAATTACGAGGGCCACAATAGTATCTGATGTTTGCTGTTCAGTTGATGCCTTAGCCCAAAGATGGCCCAGAAAATAAGAATCCTTTTGCCTGCAAACTCTATGGTCCCAAATTCAATCATCATTCTCCAAAAACCTACAGTATATGTGCAAAGATTTGATTCCTCATTAAATGCAGTTGTGGTTACTTCCCTTTAATACACAGTTAGAAGCTCAGTGCTTGAGTGCAGTAGGTAAATACCAGGAGGTGCCTGTGAAGTAGGAGATCTGACTCCTTCCTCAGCATCAACAGTTTAACACCTTTATCTCCTGTGTCCTACAGGAGCACCCAAGCCAACAGGAAAAGGATGAGGAGAAAAAACATATGCTCCCAAAAGTGTCTGTGAATTGTTCCTGAGGACCTGAATATGGGAACTGGAGTCCCATCTTTTCTCTTTCCTATTCCTTTTCTTTTCCCCTCCTGAAGAGAAACTTCACCAAGTTCCTACTCATGCTCCCTTTCTGCCCTCATTCCTGGTGTGCAGTGAGGAGATACACCTGCAGGATGTGATCCCCTCTCCTCCATCTCTGCACATTTTTTTAAGGGAATTAACTTGGAGAAGAAGAGGAAAGCAAAGGAAAGAAGTGGCTCCAGGTGTGTGTGAGGATGTGTGCAACTAGAGCTTACTGTAATACAGCATCAGGCCAAGGTTGCAGCAAGTACTGAGCCCTGGGCATTGAGTCCCACAGCTGTGGCAATCTTCAAGACCTGGGATGCAGGCATAGGAAAGCCCATGTCCTGGGTTAAGTGTCTCAGCTATAATCCAACACTCTCAGCTCATTTATGCCATTGCTTGGCCTTTCTGCTGCTGACTAATTCCCACATGAAGAAATGCTGATATAATGAGGGTAGTTTTGGTGTTTGGTGGCAGTCTAAAAAAATGCCAAAGTGGGTTTTGTTTGCAGAAATAATATTTTTTTACCAAGTCAGACAGTAAGGTTGGAAAAATATGACATGCTTTTGTGCACAAGCATCCCTGCAACAACAGCAGCAAACTGAAAAGTTTCTTTTATGGTGAGGACCATGCAGAACTTACTTGCAACACGGTCTAGTCCAACTGATGAAGTTACTGAATCATGTAAGCTGCTGTGGGATTCACCTCACTTAGTGGTAAACATCTATTGTAGTTGTTAATGTCTGAGATAAGTCTCTGTGGAAGTCCTATAGAATTGATGGAAAACCAGTTCAAGCCATTAGATTTCAATTAATTGATCTGTAGAGCTTTGTATTCCCTTCATGACTGATTAAGAGACTGTAGAAAACTACGTCACATTAGATCATATTCTCAGATGCTTACCTTTGATCCAACAATTCTCTGCCAATGTTTTCAATTGCAGGAGGATCACGTGGTGGTTGGCAAGATGAACTTTTGGTATTTAGGCCAGATGACATATTTTGCCAGGAGACAGGCAAGGATTGAGGGGCTCAAGTCTAATCCTGAAATGCTTAATGTCTCCTACTCTCACTAAGAGGGGTTAAGAACATTTATTTCATTCAGAAAGCACTTGTTAACAGCAAATTCATGCACCATAGGAAGCTTTTGTGAGAAATTTACATATTCTAATTTGATCATATGGTATCTCATGCTGGAAATAGGTTAATGCTTTACATTCATAAACTTCAAAGAGACCAGTAGTAGCAGAAGAATTATTTGACCATTCTGTGTTAAGAGGTATGTTAGCTGAACAGAAATGTGACTGGATTCCAATATTAGAATCACAGAAGTTTTCAGACTTAATCTAGATAGTGGGATGTGAGGATTTATACTAAGGAAGATGAGAAAACATAGTAGACAATTACCTTTTTTATAAACTTGTGTACATGGTAGTTTCTGTCTATTTGCAGGAATTTTGCTAACTGCTGCCCTGAAACATGAGGATTCACAGCTAAGGTAATGTTTATTTCATATTTGATTTAGCTGTGTAGGTCCTCATGCTCTCTTGCAAACATGAGATACTTTTTTTGGTCCCTGTAATTTGTTTTGGTCTCACTGATTACATCTTCACTGGTAAATCAAACAGATGCATACCTATTGTCTGCCTGAGGATAAAAGATGTGGCACAACTCATGGTGCTGGAAGGCCAGGAAATCAGCTTCAGGACTGATGGTAGCAGCTGGGTTGTACTTAGTACACTGCCACTCTGCAGCAAAGTGTGTCTACCATACCATGTCTTGGCCCAAATGATGGTTCAAAGACATAAGAATGATTCTTTCTCTGGTTTCTTTTTTTCCTTTTTTCTTTTTTGTCTCTTTTTTTTTCAACTCAAAATATCTGAGATAATGTCAGCAAAATGTCAGATCTTTGAGAGTGACATTTTCACAACGTGAAATGGAGGACTCATCTCTCATGTACGTCTGGGAATATCAGATCCTTTGAGGATATCATTGGAAGGCAGAAAGAGACAAACTGGTGCATTGACAATGCAAGAGCAGCTGCCCAAAGAGAACTGCTACCAAACATGCCTTTGCAAGAAACCACATTGGAGCTGCTGAAAAATGTAATGTTTGAGAAATATAATGTTTAAGAAATGTAATGTAAAAAAGAGGCAATGTCTGAATGTCCAGTGTATGAGCAAACTCCCTGCTCCTCTTTTTGCTTAGCAGCGGAGATTCTCAGAGGTACCTTGCAGCAGTGAATTCCAAAGTCAATTACTTTTCAGGAAAACCCACGTATCTTTGTGCTGGATACCAGTTGGGTTCATTGAATGCTTTTTGCCTATTGCGTAGTGAGTGGAGATAAAGCAATACAGGCATCTATAGTCCTTATACTGCTTGTTGGTCTATAGACCTTTGCTGTTTCCCCTTTTAATGCAAAACAGCTGTTAGGATTTGAGGCTACAAAACATTCAGGGAAGAAAGTATCTCTCCCTGGTTTTTGCACAGATATATCCAGCAAAGAGAAGTGTCTGGCTTCTAGGTATTACTCTACTAGAAATCATGAATGGTGGTCCATTTTTATTCAGTACCTTCCGATATGTAGTGGGCTGACCCTGGCTGGATGCCAGGCATTCACCAATGCCACTCTATCACTCCCCTCCACAACTAGACAGGGGAGAGAAAATATTGCAAAGGGTTCATGAGCTAAGGACTGGGAGAGATCACTCATCAAACACCATCACAGGCAAAACAGGCTTGACTTAGGAGATATGAAGTGAATTTATTACTAAGAAAACCAGATTGGGATAATGAAAAATAAAATAAATCTTAAAAGCAACTTTGCCTACCTCATCCTTCCCAGCTCTACCATCTCCCCCTCAGTGGTGCAAGGAGATGGGTAATGGGGGTTAAGGTCAGTTCATTACACATTGTTCCTGCTTCTGCATGGGTTTCCTCCCACTGGAGATAGTTCCCCATAAACTTCTCCAATCTAATTCCATCCTACAGGCAACAGTTCTCTGTGAACTGCTGCAACATGGGTCACTCTACCATGCATGCAGTCCTTCAGGCACAGCCTACATCAGCATGGGTCCCCCACAGGGCCACAGCTCCCATCTGCTCCAGTGTGGGCTCCTCTTTCCACAGGTCTTCAGGTCCCTGTACTCCTATTTGCTACCAAAACCTGGCCTCATAAACCCAATTCACCATATAAAAGTTTTTCCAGCTTCCTGATTGCTTCCATTAACTGCAATTATTTTAAGAAATCAGATAACCAGATATAAGCCTAGAAAACTTTCATGGTTTATAATAATGTTTTGTAATAATATTGTGAAATACTTCAAACTAAGAAAAAACCTCCCAGATTATGGCTACCACAAAGAACCTGTCTAGCCTCAGGGCAAAGCATGAATTCCAGTTTTCATAGACATGGGCACATGCACTCCTCTGTTAATTGGGATGTTTGATGCCACTGGAAACCAGGCCACTTTTTTTTGTATGCTCCCATGCAGTCTGGAATGTCTACCTTGAGAATTCCAAATTGGAAAATACAGACCCGAAGTGGTTTGGCTTTTGAACCATCACCAGCCTTATATTTTTTGTGAAACAATAATCTCCACTATCATTGCTATATGCACCCTTTGCAGTGCCTTTTCAGTAAATCTTGTGATATATCCACAGAAAATGGGATGATTTCTGCTACAATAAAATGCAGTGTTGGACTAAGGTGTATCTGTGATGGACCTGACAAAAACCCCAACAACTTTTCAGGGGCACTTTTTCCTTAGAACTTCTTAAGTACTTAAATGAGTTTATCTTCTAAAATTTCTGCCTTTTTTAAAAAAAAAATTGTAAATGCCTTACATATTGTCCAATCATTTGGTGTGGTTGCACTTAGAGCTTACATTAAACAAAGTGTTTTTCTTTAGGAAACTGGGAAGAAATACCTGTTAAGGCTCTGTGAGTGACATCACAATGAAAAATATCAGATATTGTGTGCTCCAGAACATAGAGTTAATCTGCAGTTCTGAATCATATTTGTCAATAAAGGCAATCTATTCATGTGTTCAGCATAATCAGTGGCGACACTGGTGCTACATAGTCAGGTGACGGTTGCTTAGGGGAAAAGAAATATGTTTCCCCCTTGCCTCTTTTACTGATTTATGGTCCTTGTGTCTTTAGTAAAGACTGAATTATAAGTGCCTCAGAACACAGTCCAAGATCCAAGAACCATACTTGTGAAGTAGATAGGATACTTGTTTCTAAAAAATGAATAAACTCCTAATCTATTTTTGAATAATAAATCTTAATTTGCATTAATTTTTTGTTAAAATTTGCATTTACAAAGTTGTCTTGAATTGAAAATCCTTTCTAAAAATACTTTAAAGGGGGAAGAAAGTAATGAGTATTGCAAGAATAATGAGAATAATCAAATTAAGAGTATCTTAAATTAAAAGTAAATTAATCATTACTTTGAGAATTATACCATGATTAGGAAGGGGAAGGAGAGGAAAGTGTGAAAGCAGAAAAGTCCCAAATATTCTGTGGTCTTAGAATTCCCAGTCTACACAATAATTTGTCCCATGGGGATAACACAAAGCATTCAAAAACTGAAAGGCAATGATGGGAAGAATAGCATAAAAATTTAGTGCAACTGCTGGCCCCCACGGTACATTCTCCCAAACAGCGTGGTGGAGTTTCAGAAAGAGCTGAGTAAGTCAGTCCAGTTTAAGACAAGAATGCAGTAACACATAGCATAAAATCATCTCCTTTTTCTTATATTAATTCTGTCATTTTGGTGATCTCAAATAAAGCAGGAAAAGTCGACAGGAGCCAGACAAGAGTTTTGTGGGAATAGCTTTTCCAGTGAAAAATGCAGTCTGTCAGCACAGAAATATTTTATGGTAGAAAAGCCACTGGTTTCATCCACGTTCTCACTGAATTGTTCATGTAGCTTTTACAAAAGTAGCCCTATTTAATGGCTCCCATGTGTAAAGCACAGAATCAATGCTGCGTTTTAGTGTTTCCTGAAATTACCTTTTCACATTATTTTCCCTTTGGTTTTATCTGTGATGTGAGATGATATTCTTTGCATAAAGCAGTGGCAGTGCATCAGAGCAGTGTTTATAATCTGTGAAGATCCCTAGTTGTCTAATCTCAGCTAAAGACTTTTAGCTCCCAGATAATAAAATGTTCACAGAATTTAATTGACCCATGTCTGATCCCTTATTGAACCAGTGGTGGCCCAGGGCTTGTAGCTGAGCTTAAGATACAATTATGTGTATTCAAAATATGTCACTTTACAACCCACCTAAGCATCTTATTTCAGATGCAGCCATATGGAATGATGATACCAAGGCTATATAACCTACTTACTGCAATTTTGAGAGCTCGGATAGCATAGTAATTGTCCCAAAACCCTCAAGAACCATGAATTATTTGCATTTCTTCGGGGAGTTGTTTTCCTCTAGGACAAATAGCAGTTGGCAGAGGAGTAAGCCTCCAAGCCTAATTTAATTCAAAAGCATACATTTGGTTACAAATAAACGCTTCAATATGAAACATAGCTGTGCATCTTTAGGTGCAATGGTACTAGGAAAACCTGTGTTTTCAGAAATTATTTTGAAGTACATGATTAAATACTAACGAGGGAAATAAAAGAGGATCACCTCATCTTTATAATCTGGATGATATGACTGTATTTTTGTCAATATCTCTTACCAGATAATGTAATACTAGAAAATTACTATTCCCTACCCTCATGTGGATCAGAAATAAAAGATACAGAATGCTGTGTATCAATGAGAAGCTGATTTCTTTGCCCTTTCATGAATTAAATAATTTTGAAGACATGAGGTGTGCTTTTGCTTATTTCCCAAACACCTTCTACATCTAGTATGCTCTCAGAGGTCGTGTTGTTTCTTTCTTCAAAACTGTGATATATTTTGCATTGAAAATCCAATTTCTTGCTAAGAAACTTTTGCAAGAACAGACAGCATTTAACTCTAGCTGTATTTGTTTGGTCTTTTGAGGTTATCTCAGGCACATAATAAGCATTATCAGTCCATCCATTAATAAATGACTGTGAGACCAAGACAGCAGAAATGCTTTGCCCATTAGAGCATATTACAGACATCATACTGTGGTCTGACTACAATGCCTTGTCTTTTTTGAAAGCCACATCAAAATGAAAGACAAATCAGAGCTTGAAGCTTACAAAGAAAAATGTTTTGATATGTAAAATACTATCGAAAATAGGCAGGCATCTCGACCAACATATTTGTCACTCTAGAAATGTCACTTTCATTTAAGTCTTATGTGGGTGTTGGTTTGTTTGGCTTGTTTGTTGTTGTTGTTTTTGCTTGTGTGTGTGGGTGTTTTGCTTCTTTTGGTTTTTTTTTTGGGTGGGGCTTTTTTTGTTTGTTTTGTTTTGTTTTTTAGTGGGTAGCAGGGTTGCTTAGGTTTGCAGCTTATAAATCAAATTACAGTGACATCACGTTGCTTTCACAATGACTTTCATCTTTCTTGAGAACTGATCATTGTTGCTATAGTGAGGCAATTCTGACTTTCTTGTTTCAGTTTTGATTGTAACAGGCTTTGATAAACTCATGCTGTGGCACAAGGTAAGTTCCAGGTTCTGATACAATCTCCTTTTTGCCAGGACAGCTTTTTTGAAATACATTGTTTGTCTTAAAATATAGTAGTTCTTGTTCTCAGCAATGATGTGCAAGAAAATCTTGAATCCATTGTTCTTCGCTTGTCTCAGTACAAATTCATTAAAATGCAAAGCTAGTGTATTGGCATTTTCAGATTAATTTTCAAAATTTTGCCCCAAAGCATTTTGCAGAATGAAGTTCAGAATTTCATCCTTATCCAAGAAGCCATATAAGAGTGACTTAATTGCTTTGCTGAGATATGTTTATTTTCATGGTTAAAAGCATGTGTTAACTTATGCTTGTGCTTAATCAATACTATAAACTGTAATTCTGAAATGAAGAGGGTGTTTCTAGCACCATATTTTGATGTTTTTCAAATGAAAATAAGTAAAACTCTTTTCTTCAGGTGTATTTTGCCTCAATCTATGAGTGAAAGAAATACCCTTGCATTGCTCCCTTTGTTTAGGTTGTTTCCTATTCTGAAACCTCACCACCACTTCTGCAGCTGTTCCTCCAAAATCTCTGACTCAGTTCCAGTTCCTTTTATACCTGCTTTTACTATGGGCTAACTAAATAAATTAATGGATAAACGAAGAAAGCAAATTTATGTCTATTTTACAAAAAATATCTTAGTCAGAAAAATAAACATTTAAAAACCTTCTGCAGATGCTCTTTTAGGATATAATTAACTAAATTATAGAGAAAGAAGTTTGGCATTCATCTTTAATTTTCCACCTTGTACGGTGTTTCCTTTATTGAGAAGGGCATTTATATGAAGTGGCCAGCCTGGAGATTGCTGTACATAAATATTGGTGCATCCTCTTATTGAAGTTTATTAGGAAGTAAAAAGGAGGATGCTGAGAACAGGAAGTATTATAAAACATTTTGTTGCTTCTGGACTATGTACTGGCTTGTTTATGTCTTGGCTGCAATGCTGACTTTTTGTGAATGCTGCCTCATTTAAAAAATATAAATGTGATTACCTTGAATAGGCTGCTTGGAGTGCACTGTAACAAGATTTCCCCATTGCATTATGAGATGCTTCTGAATTGTGTATAATATTTTCTTTCCCTGGTTCAGGACTCACTTCCCAGGTCAAATAAATGGAGTACCTGGTGTAGAAGCCATTGGAGTCAGGGAGGGCAGAACCCAGCATCTCAGGACAGGCATCCTGCAGACTGCTGTGAGTGGTAGAGAGCCTTCAATGAGCTCATCACTGCTGTCTCCAGCCTAAAACTTCTGACATCTTCATACACCCAGGATTTTTAGTGTGAAACCAAGGCAGAGTAAGTCAGGCTATGAGATGAGGGAGGAAATCAGAATCAGTGTAATTCATAATGAAACTGATTTCCCTAAGTGCAAGGCTAATTCTTTATCAGCAGCTTTGTTGATTAAAAAGATAAATAAATTCTCCCCTTCAGTTCATTGTTAATGGTTATGAGACCCTGATGCATTCTGTGCATATTCATAGAAGGCACAGGACAAGAGACACAAAGACACAGGACATTGGACACAAACCCCATGGGACATTAGGGAGCTTTGCACAACAGAGGAATAAACATATGGAGGGTTAATACCAGACAGAAATTTGATTAGAAAATCAATACATAGAACAGTTTCCTTGCAATTCAGCCAATTAAGACAATGACCAACCAAAGTCCCTGGGCTGCTTACGCATGTTACATTAGATTTTTATCAGAAAAAAGCCAGAGGAAGGAACCAGAACTCCCTTCTCCCACCTGAGTGCTCTAACTTTAAGGCTTTGGGGCCACAGTCCTTTGCTCCAGATATTTCTGCCTTGTAAAGTTTCCTCTTTGGCTGTCCAGAAGGATGGTTGCCACAACAGGAATCTCTCCCCTCTCCCTGCCATCCAAATGTCCCAGAAGTCTGGTGCTTTAGTGCACTTCTTTCACATACATTCCATCAAATCCAGCAGGCAACACAGTGTAGGTCAGGATCTCATACTCCTGGTAGATGCATGCTCTGCCTGCCAGGATCATTGTGTGAAGTGCTCATCTCCCTTTGCTCTTTTAAAATAAGTGAGCCCTGTGCACGTTGGTGCCTCTCCCTAGCTGGGACATCTGCACTCTGAGAAGAGGTATTTGGTATTGGTCTGACTGGCCTCCTTACGCTCCACAAAAGGGTGGGAGGTTTTTTATAGGGATTTTCCTATTGAGTGTCTCTAGGACGGGGCTCACACAGAGAGATTCTCTCTGGTTCAGTTTTATCCTCTTTACTGCCTACAAAGGGGTGGATCAAATCTGGATGCCTGTGCTGAGAGTCAGATTCCAAATTTGTGTACTGTCATCTGCAGTTTGAGTACCAGAAGAGGATGGGTTGGATCTTGCCCAATGTTTTACCTTTTCTCTTTAAACTCTATACTTTTTTTCCCTATCTGAAACATTGGAAGATCTAGTGCCCATCCTGATTTTTTCTTTTTTCTTTTTTTTTCAGAAGCCAGGTTCATTATGTGCGTGCAAATACTGTGTGACTCCTTTCTTTCTGCATGAAGACTCTCATTCCCTAGCCTGTGAGTAAGCAGAGTCTAGGATTCTTTTCTTGCAAACCATATTTTAGTCATTCAAGATTTTTATAATGTGAATATGTACTGGGTATATGGATAATGTAATTAGATATTAAATTTCAGTTCATGTTCTCCATTTCCTTAATGTGATTGGATGGTCTTTCTTCCCTGATTTAGAATATTGGTTCTGGATGTCAGGCTCCTAAAAAACAGTTTGATTCGTAACTGAAGAATGGTGGATCAAATCAATGATTTGAAACTGAGTGTGCATTTTACACATTAGCTGAGAGCTGTACTCATCTGACCTCATTCACACTCAGTTTTATGTTGCTGCCCTTGTGCCGAAGTAATGGAGTTGTTTCAGACTTACGTGGCTGTGGAAGAGCACAAAGGGAAGAGCACAAATAGGATGAAAGAATGGCTTTGTGCAGCTCTGGCTGTGGATGTGTACATGGGGAAGGGGTGGGTGCTGCTCCCTGGGAGGTGACAGACACCTGTGGAATCCTGAGAAAAGAGCTCCCAGTATATTCCTAAGCAGAGACCTCCTCTGGGAGCTGGGGGCTGAGGGGATTGGGAGAAGGAAGAAGAGGACCCTCACAGTGCTTTGCCTGATGTTTTCCTAATTTAGAGGCTTTCCTTGACCTATTGTACACCATCAAAGTACCTTAAAAAAGTTCTTAAAACTCACAAACACTCAAGTCTTTTGGGAGAGACATAATTTATGTGAAGGATATTTTCCTTCAATTGTGTATGGCTGTAAGTCATTGGATTAATAGTGTTCATTTTAGTGATAGTAATTATTTGCCCAGAACTGCAGTGCAGTTGTTGTTCAAAAAATTAGACCTGGCTGAAAATAAATTGATTTGGTCTTAGTCTGAGTTTCCTCTAACTGGCCTCAGGCCCAGATGGAACCCGGTGAGCTCCTTGCTTTTTGTGGTTCAATACGATTAATTTAATTCAATTAATTTGATAAAGAATCTTGATGTTTCTTTACTGTGAGCTTTATTTTAGTCTATATATCTCTTCCACTATTTAGCTTTTTATCACCTTGGAAGTAGCACCAGAATTAGGCATTCAATTACCCCAGCTGGGCTCAGATGTTGCAGGGCTCATTCATGTATCAATGGTCCTTTTCAGCTGTTTGATGTGTGCACTGAGGGTGATGATAACATTGTTGAATCAAATGTTAGTGCATGCTGGAGATGTTGTTAGTGTTTGGTGTCAGTGAGAAATGCAATGGTACTGGGTAATCCCTTAAGGCTGGTCCTTTGTAGGCTGAGAACTGATTGCTTAATGTGTTACTTGTTTGTCCACTGTGATGGAAAACATTTGGAGAACTCTAAATCTACCTTAATGCACCTTTTGTAGAGGAGTTGCCATTACATTATCTCAGATAATATTTGTATAGTGCTCATAGCACCCTGTGTGCCTCCAGGAGTAAAGACAAAGTCTGTGCCTTGATGAGGTGGCAAATTAACGTTTCCACAGAGCTCAGCAGCCTTGTGGATTGTAAATGGCAAGGCCTTAAAAAAAAGCAGTAAGGTGACACAGGGAAATGTATCAAATGGTGTACAGTGAAACAGGGTACAGGGTAGCAGTGTACAGTGTACAAGGTAGCAGCCATCAAGCTTGTAATTTTTCACCTCTGCTATTTCTCTATCGATTTTTCAGATTATTTTCTGCTGCTTTGATTTTAGACATTTAGTATAAATCTCTTCCAAGGATAAAACAAAAGCAGGGCCAGGTAGAAATTTCTTGCAGGCAAAATAGCATACAGAGAGGAAAAAAATCCTACCATTGCTACCTCCTTCCTTGGATGTAGTATTTAAGTATATTAAACTTATTTTTAACAGAAATTTGTCAAGGATTTGTGGTTATTTAAAAATATTTAGCCTTATGCTAAATGGTGCTCAGAAAATACCCTCCTGATTTTCGGAACCTTACATTTCTCAGTAGAAGATTCTTTACCAAGAGCTTTCAGTGGAAACAAAATACCTCTAACTTTTTAATCTGGGGCCTCAGGCTGATCTCCTGGTCTGGATTTCCCTTGCAGAACTCTAGTAAAATTTTCAGGGTTTTTTCTGTATTTTTCCTCTGTCTCTGTGCTGTGTGCCCAGGCTTCCCTACCTGCATGTGAGCAGTTTCATGGGAATTCACATGGCCCTTCTGCTGCCTGACCACTTCATAACCATTGGACAAGACATTCTGGATCTCACTCAACTTGGCCATCCAGGAATTGGAGATTCGATCTGAGAGAGAGATCTCTGTAGCCAGTGGAGTGGGAAGGGAAGGAAGGAAGCTGGCACAGGATAGTACACTACATCTGAAGAGACATGTCTGAGGCAAGTAAAAGAAATATTTGTGGAAGAGTTTCTCTCTTTCTGCTCTGCTTTGGAACAGCCTGATTTTTACATGGTTAAAGTCACATGAGATCAATTACATCTTTTGTTTATTTTATTTTTTTATATGACAAATTTTTCATGAGGGAAGTAGTGCTTTCTAATCACTGGGGTAGTAACTAGTGTAATAGCATCTAATTTCAGAAGAAACTTATGTCTGTAATAAAATAGCATTACTTTTCTGCTTTCTGTTCTTTCATTACCAATTCTTTAATATTTTCAATATCTTTTCAATTGGCTTTTAAAATGTTTTGTTTCTGTGGGGTACCAAACATAAACACTTATGAAATGAACAGCCATTGTTTTGGGGAAGATTTCTAGTATTTGAAACAACTTATAGGTTCAGTGTAATGCTGAGATAACTGAATTAGAAATACTTAATGGATTCCTAAGGCTATAGTTTATTCCAGGTGTTTTATATATAACAATGCCATTTGCAGAGTATTCATGCCTAACTGTATGCCTTTTACTGGCAGAAATGTTCTATCACATTTGCAAAATTGGACAGCCCCAAACAGTAAATTTACATGGGAGGGTGTCTGTAGGTAATGCTTGAGAAAGAACATCACAGTCCCTCCTTTTCCCCTGCCTTTCTTCCTCATTTTCCCCTGCCTTTCTTCTTCTCCCTTCCCTGCTAGAGGATTCAGTCTTTATTCTCTTTTCTTGTTTAATGCTGTCTACTGAATTTGGAAAAGACTGGAACCTCTTCTTCTCTGCCAGGTACTCTAGCAAAGTTTGGGCTGAGATTGTTGTTTTGCTATTTCTAGCACTGCAGAATACAACAAAATCAGATCAACAAAGGCTGGAAATGACCTCCAAGGATCATCTGGTTCTACCTTTCATGGGAAAGGAATCCTAGCTGACATTATCTAGCATCCTGTCTGACCTCACATTAAAAACTTCCAGTGGTGGGCCCTCTACCACATACCTAGTGAGGTTGTTCCAGTGACTAATTGTTCTGACTGAAAAAATTTCTTTATTATGTCAAGATGAAATCTCTCCCAGTACAACTTATACCCATCATCTCCTGTTTTCCCCATCTGGCTCCTAGTGAAGAGAGAGCATCTTTCACCTTTGCAGTTGCCCTTTAAGTACTGAGATACTGTGATGAGGGCCCTGCTGAGCCTTCACTTCTTCACAAATAAATGATCTAACTCCTTCAGTCTTTCCTCATACAGCAGGTTCTTCAGCCCTTCTTAATTATCTTCATGGCACTCCTGTGGACCTTCTCCAGTCTGTCTGCATCTTTCTTGAGTTGTGGGGACCAGACCTGGGCACACTACTCTGGATGTAGCCTGATCAGCACTGAATATTGTAGACCGATCATATCTCTATACTTCTAGTAATGCCCCTGCAAATGCAACCCAGGAGCTGATTTGGCTTTAGTGCTACAGTGGCTCTCTGCTGACTCATGCTCAGCTTGTTGTCTGCCAAGACCCCCAGGTCCCTTGCAGCCAGGTGCTCCCCAGGCACACAGATCCTGCCCTGTGCTCTTTGGTTACTTTGTCCCAGGTGCAGCACTTTAACTTGTTCATACAGTTCCTGCCAGCTCCCTCTCCCAGCTGCCTCTGAAGAAGACTCCCCTCTGACAAGCTGGCCTTGCCTCCCAGCTGAGTGCCCCCAACAAACTGCCCAAAGGCTCCTTTCTGTTCTGTCTGAATTTTCAACTTCTCACTTCTTTTAGATCCCATATACTTCCTAACACACGGATGTCTCCACAGAGCCTTTGTCTCCTCTGTTCACCAGTGCAAAAGCTTTCATTAGCAGTGGATGGCTTGAGCAGGGCACCCTGGCTGTCTTGGGAGCCTCCTGGAATTACACATGACAGCTGCAGCATTGCACTCTGAGTGCAACAAGGAGGGCTGAATGGAGATGCTGATCATTATTGAAACTTTATTTCTATACCATATGTCATCATTAACTTAATTAAAAATGTTAAATTTTCTTCTTTTCAAGCAGAAGACGATACTTACTTCTTATGAAGCTCTTCATCCATTCCAAATGTTCTCCTTTTCACATGGCTGTGAATCTTCCTTCCATCTGATCTTCCTGATCCTCAAGAATATGCAACAGATAGTCACAGGAGCAGACACTGTTCTTAATGATTTTTCTCCTTTTTATATCCTTTGACATTTTCCTTTCCAGTGGAGCCCAATATGATGTTTAATATTCTCTTTATTCTTCCTTAACCTTCAATCCTTACTTTTCAGATTCCTGTCTGCCACCCATGTACAGCATTACTCAGTGAATAAAAGTTTTCTATGCAAATACAAAACCACTGAACTATTTAGTTTCTGATGCTATGGTACAGGCTGTGTACTATTACTGAATGACGTGTTCTGCAAATCAACTGAATGTGCTTATTTTTTTTCCTTCAATATCATTTGAGAATTTCCTCAATCAAGAGGAAACATAATGCAAATAAAAGTGAAAAGATAGTCTGAACACAAATAAAGAATGTATCTTATAGAGTAATCAGGTCTGTTAAATGTAAACATAATATATAAATGATCAGACTTCATAAACGGGCTAGATGTGCATTTTTTTAGTACATGAAATGTACTGGCATTCAGCCATAAGGAATTTAGTTCTCCCACATTATTACCCCTTTATTTATTGCAAAGTGCTGTTGGGGCTGGTAGGTGGTTATAGCAGGCAAAGGGCAGAATAACTGCACAAAACAGGATGCTGGGGAGACAGCTACAGATGCTTTTCATCAGTGCACGTTCAGGAAAAAGAAACTCCAGGTAGCCCTTGGGAAATGCATGATATAGGTTACTTGGGTACATTCCAAAGATAAAATCAGAAACTGAATGCTGTGTGTTAATATTTCGAGCCAAGGGAAGGGAAGGGAAGGGAAGGGAAGGGAAGGGAAGGGAAGGGAAGGGAAGGGAAGGGAAGGGAAGGGAAGGGAAGGGAAGGGAAGGGAAGGGAAGGGAAGGGAAGGGAAGGGAAGGGAAGGGAAGGGAAGGGAAGGGAAGGGAAGGGAAGGGAAGGGAAGGGAAGGGAAGGGAAGGGAAGGGAAGGGAAGGGAAGGGAAGGGAAGGGAAGGGAAGGGAAGGGAAGGGAAGGGAAGGGAAGGGAAGGGAAGGGAAGGGAAGGGAAGGGAAGGGAAGGGAAGGGAAGGGAAGGGAAGGGAAGGGAAGGGAAGGGAAGGGAAGGGAAGGGAAGGGAAGGGAAGGGAAGGGAAGGGAAGGGAAGGGAAGGGAAGGGAAGGGAAGGGAAGGGAAGGGAAGGGAAGGGAAGGGAAGGGAAGGGAAGGGAAGGGAAGGGAAGGGAAGGGAAGGGAAGGGAAGGGAAGGGAAGGGAAGGGAAGGGAAGGGAAGGGAAGGGAAGGGAAGGGAAGGGAAGGGAAGGGAAGGGAAGGGAAGGGAAGGGAAGGGAAGGGAAGGGAAGGGAAGGGAAGGGAAGGGAAGGGAAGGGAAGGGAAGGGAAGGGAAGGGAAGGGAAGGGAAGGGAAGGGAAGGGAAGGGAAGGGAAGGGAAGGGAAGGGAAGGGAAGGGAAGGGAAGGGAAGGGAAGGGAAGGGAAGGGAAGGGAAGGGAAGGGAAGGGAAGGGAAGGGAAGGGAAGGGAAGGGAAGGGAAGGGAAGGGAAGGGAAGGGAAGGGAAGGGAAGGGAAGGGAAGGGAAGGGAAGGGAAGGGAAGGGAAGGGAAGGGAAGGGAAGGGAAGGGAAGGGAAGGGAAGGGAAGGGAAGGGAAGGGAAGGGAAGGGAAGGGAAGGGAAGGGAAGGGAAGGGAAGGGAAGGGAAGGGAAGGGAAGGGAAGGGAAGGGAAGGGAAGGGAAGGGAAGGGAAGGGAAGGGAAGGGAAGGGAAGGGAAGGGAAGGGAAGGGAAGGGAAGGGAAGGGAAGGGAAGGGAAGGGAAGGGAAGGGAAGGGAAGGGAAGGGAAGGGAAGGGAAGGGAAGGGAAGGGAAGGGAAGGGAAGGGAAGGGAAGGGAAGGGAAGGGAAGGGAAGGGAAGGGAAGGGAAGGGAAGGGAAGGGAAGGGAAGGGAAGGGAAGGGAAGGGAAGGGAAGGGAAGGGAAGGGAAGGGAAGGGAAGGGAAGGGAAGGGAAGGGAAGGGAAGGGAAGGGAAGGGAAGGGAAGGGAAGGGAAGGGAAGGGAAGGGAAGGGAAGGGAAGGGAAGGGAAGGGAAGGGAAGGGAAGGGAAGGGAAGGGAAGGGAAGGGAAGGGAAGGGAAGGGAAGGGAAGGGAAGGGAAGGGAAGGGAAGGGAAGGGAAGGGAAGGGAAGGGAAGGGAAGGGAAGGGAAGGGAAGGGAAGGGAAGGGAAGGGAAGGGAAGGGAAGGGAAGGGAAGGGAAGGGAAGGGAAGGGAAGGGAAGGGAAGGGAAGGGAAGGGAAGGGAAGGGAAGGGAAGGGAAGGGAAGGGAAGGGAAGGGAAGGGAAGGGAAGGGAAGTTTTCAGCCAAGAGGCTGAAAACAATGGGAAATTTGTCTTCAACTTTCAGGGAGGCAGAGTTTTTTTACTGCCTGAAAAGCTGAGCTTGAAGAAGTCACACAATGGCTGTTGAAATTAAAGTCCATATTGACTGGTGGCTATTATAGTTGTATTTATATACCACCAATTCTCTACACAAGACTGAAGAGCATGCTCACCCTCAGCTTTGTGTGTTTTCATGATAGCAACATTTATAGTACTGTGTTCATATTTGCCAGAGGGCTGTGAAAGCTGCCAGCCAGCCCTTCTCCTTGAGGTTTTCCATCTCTTGATGTCTCTTGATGCCTGTGCAGCAGCTGGGGCCTGTGAAGCAGGCTCAACCTGTCTGCTGTCACCATTTCTCTCAACACTGGCAATCTGCAGGGGGACATAACAATTTGGAAATCCATCCTTCAACCAGAGGATTTGACATGAGACCTGATGTTCAGCTGATGTGCTAAGCCCCAAGTATATTTTTCCTAGGAGAATCTCACTCTCAATGATTATTAAATCCATCTCTTGATCAATTGGTGTTTCTATCCTGCTGCTCCTTGGCAGCTCAGCTACATTGTGAATGATGGTTTAGACAGCCAGGGCAGAACAAAGTGTTCTAATTGCATGCAAACATTTTACTTTTAAATTTCTACCTATCTAAGAATATTCTAGAGCTAATCTTAGGAATAACACCTATTTGATTATTTTCCTAATTAAACACAGCTGACTGCATGTTAGAACAGTGGTTTCAAACAGTATTTTATTTGGGTAATGACTGAGCTCTCACCATCCCTCGCTCACAAGGTGTTTTAGAGGCTGCTCTATGTCTGTGCTTCAGGCTGCCTTCCCCAGCAGCATCTGTGGAGTCAGCCTCATTTAACATCTCTGCCAGGTGCTCTCAGGCCTGCCCCAGGACAAGGAAGAGACAGCAGTGAGCTGAAGAAGGCTCTGCTCTTCCCAAATTATGTGCTTTTCCCTGGGGAGGGCTGGGAATTGAGAGAGGGCAGGCAGCAAGCAGAGCAAGGCATTGGCTCCTGTTTTTCTCAGTTAACTTGCTTGAGGGACCTTCCCAGCCCAGCGGGCCCAGAACCTCGGTGGTCTCAGGGGAGCTGTCCTTACCTGGTTACCAAGCCAGGCAGGGCCTGTATTACAGTTGGATTTTTTAAAAATGTCATTTCGAGTCTCCTCAAGACCAGTTCCGTGCTCTCTCAGGAATACCTCACACGGCTGTACAGGGAAAAATCCTTTCCATTCAGAAAACAGAGGTGACAGCTGTAAGGAAATGTATTAAGCCTTTCCAGGAACAGCCCCTCCCACTTTGTTTCCAGTGAGTATGTTACTGGCAGGGAGGTAGAATATGTTTCAAATGTGGTGTTGAAAAAAATAATAGCTTCCTTAAGGAGCTGTGACATTTTTGAAAAGTCAAAGCTCTGACACCCTTCAGAGAGCAAATTCTGGAAAGCCTGAAGCTGCCCCTGTCTCTGTACCTTCATGGTTGAAGAACACTCTGGAGGGAGAGTTGCTTCCTCTGATTTGAGTCTAAATTTATAATAAAGAGAATCATAGAATCATAGAAACTCGTAAAAACTTCCCTCTTATCTCCAAGGAATTAGATATCACACAAAAACTTTCTGAGGACTGTCTCATAAACGTGATGTTTGGGGCTAGATAGGTGGTCAGCAGAAAAGAAACCATCTCCTGGGATGGCTCCTGAGACAAGCTTGTGGCAGAGGAAGCCCAGGGGGATTTCTTGTCCACCTTTTTAAAGTTTACACTCTGCATAGTCTTGAGTCACTGAGCTTCCTGAGTGCATATTGAGATATAGAAGTACCACCAAATAAAGTAATACAGCCTTGAAGAATATACAGTAAAACCACCAATAGAGCTTTGTCTATAGAGGTGTGAGAAATTGTACAGTAATCATAAACTTCAGCCTTAAAATCTAAGTCACATACACCAGATGTAGCAATTTATGTGGCTGAACCATTATAAAGAAATTCTATATTCCTTATTGTAAAGTTCAAATAACAATAAATGTGGAACATTTTATTTTCAAGCAAAGTTTTTAACCTGTAAAATCTTGCTTATTAAACATACTGCAAAAGTTTGATTAGTATAAAACCTCAAAGGTCAAAAAATGCCACATGTCATATTTAAATCTCCTCAAACTATTAGAACCCAAAGGTCACAATATTTGTTGGAGATTTTCGTTTCACAGTTAAGTTTTCCCTGTTTCACAATGAGCTTCTCTTCCATGCAGCAAAAGTTATTCCCTTCCTAAATGTTAATTTGTGAGTGTAGGTTTGATTCAGTGCTTTCCCTGGATTATCTGCCTTCTCGTTCAGCAGCAATATGAAAATTGAACCCTTCTTCACCAGGGACATTTTACTGGAGTGGAGGGACAGCGTTAGGCTCTATATTCAGTTGTACTCTAATTTGCAGCTCTTCCATACACTAATGGCCTCATTGGTACTTGCCAGCACATCTGGAATAGATCCTCCCTAGTTACAGATCCTCAGTAATTAATATCAGAGCACCTGGAATAAATGTGTAGGCTGCTCCGCAAAGCAGGGGAGATGGGTAGGCTGCAAAGTGTCTCAGTGCTTGGGATGTGAACCGGCTCCCAAATGTCTGTCTTTCACCAAAGAATTACTCTAAATTACTTACTGGGATTAGATTAATCCTGCTTCTTTGTCTTTTCAGCAAAAGTTTTCTACAGCTAGACTCCTGCAGGAAATTTATTGTCTGCCTTCTTGAGAGGTCGAGCATTCCCAATATAGATATCCTCCCCCATGGAAAATGTTAATAATTAAAGTCCAGGAAGAAAAGTGCCTGTCATGGTAGGAAACAGAACATAGAAAAAACAAATACTTTAGAGGTGTTCAGATACTGAGTATAGACAACTTAGGTAATCAGATAATAAATTCAGTGTGGTTTTTTTTTTTTTTTAATATAATAATCTTCCTAGGAAAAGAAAAGATTATATTCTTATATTCTGCTAATATAAGAATATTTTATAGGAAAGCGTTGGGGTTTTTTGCAAATATTTAATGGGAAAAAGTCAGATATTTTGCTTCAAAGGCTTTTTTGGCAGTTATTTTTATGTCAATAATAGATAATATATATATGCTTATTTCATTACTATTCAAATATTGATATGAAACAAAATAAATCTGAACACCACAATTGAAATGCAGCACTCTGAGTGTCTCAGAGCTTTTTGGAGCTCCCAAACTGAATTTCTTTTTTCGAGAAGCCTGAATTTTCTGTGAGATTCTAATGGTCCTTTACTTTTGAGGAAGAGTTTAAAGCAGGTTAGTTGGCAGAATTGTTTGTGAATAACAAGTCCCTGTTGTCCATGAGCCCTAATGCACTACATTATCTGCTCTCCCTCTCAGAGGGTGGTCCTGGCAGGTGCTGCTCGAGAGCTGCAGTCCATGCACCTGCACGCCTGTTTCCCCCTGAGTAGCAGGTTTTATCTCTAGGGGTAAAGCATATATGGGTGAACAGAACTATGCAAACGCAGGTGCATGCTGTAGCAGTAAATGGCTTGTTGATTACTTAAATTAAGACCAATTTCAGAACACAGCTGCTTAGTACTAATGTGTCTTCCTTAGGTATTGTTTTTAACAAGTTGTGAAATCTGCTCAAAGAGTTTTTTTGTAATGTCTGCTAGTTAGGTATTGAGCATGTGATAGAGCAGTAATATGTAGAATAATGAGACATTTTGTTTAAAAGATCCAAATTTCACGATTAATTTTTCTTTATTAGATGAGGGCTTTGAGCTTGACCAGCAGTGATATATCAATGTACAGGTTTCTACAAGAAAAAGAACCCCAACATCTTTTTGTATTTGGCAGTAGGAATATTTAGGATATATGTATGCTTCCAAGTCATAGCCCAAAAGTAATGGTCTAAGGATTATTAATTTCCAGTATACAAATGAGGTTCATACAGTAGAAAAGAAAAGAGCAGGTGGTTTTGGGGGATTGGGGATTTCCTTTTGTCAAAAACCAGCATCTGATCACAGTTGACTGGATTCATAAAACACTAGAATGGAGGATCACTAAGTTATACCTAATTAGCCACTGGGTTCCCTTTGGATATCACTTTGGGTAAGTCCCATCTACTTCAGAATCATTGACATGACTTTGGTAAGGAGAGGTTTTGCCTTATAAACCTGCTGATGTTCCTTAGGGAATGCAGTGGGGTTGTGGACATGATGGTCTGGTCAATAGACTCCATTTGAATCCTGAAAGGTATTCAACAGATTCTCTCACAAAAAACCCCCCCCAAAAACAACAAACCAACGCCAAACTCAAAAATTTAAAAAAACTTTGTAATGGAATAAGAAGACGGTCCTTTTATTGCTGATTAATTTTTTGAAATGGAAAGTTTGAGTAAATAGTTGGAGGCATGAGGGTGGTGGAGGAAGATCACCAGTGGGCTCCTGTTGAGGTCTGATTGGGCACATGGGCTGTTCAACATATTCGTGAACCACATGGAGGAAGGTAGGAACAATGCCAAGACAGAGGGTGCTGATGATGTAAAATTATTCATAGCAGGACTAACAACAAAGACAAGGGTCGAATGTGAAGACTGACAGAAAGAACTCATAAGACTGACTGGAAAATAAAATGACAGGTGAAATATGAAAGAAATGCACAGACAGAAAACCCTAACTTTGCATACAAAATGACACCTTTTATCTGACTATTACCTCTCAAGAGTAAGATCTTCAGGTTACAATGAATATTTCCATGAAAATATCTGTCTTGGTGCTCATTAGCAGTCAAAGGCAGTTGTAAATGTTAAGAATCATTAGGAAAAAAAGAGAACAATAACAGAAAATATTATAAAGCCATTTTATGAATTTATGGGTTTCCCATGTCCTAAGTGTTGTATAAAACACAGGTATCTTCATTTTCAAGAGGAAATGTTAAAGCTGAAAAACCATTCTGTGAAGGGCAACAAAAATTATCACAGTATTGAATCACTTCCAAGTGAGCACAAACTAAGTAAACCAGGACTCTTCAGTTCTAGGAAGCAAGCCCCTACAGGAGGGGATAAAACGGAGGCATGAAACATGCCAAGTGATGTGAAGGTAATAGTAGTTGATATATTCACTGTCTCTTTCAATACAAGTATAGAGGAATTTAATATAGACTGTACAAGTGGTTGAAAACAAACAAAGAGGGGTATATTTCACCCAATAGGCAGTCAGCCCATATAAGCAAAATCCCTGAAAATCCCTGAAACAAAATCCCTGTTTTGTGCTGAAAAACAAAAAGGTGACAGTGGTGGGGAATACTGGGAGTCATATTTTTGGCCTAAATTTGTTCAATCCTTACCTCTGGTTCTGTGGATTCCCCCACTATATTTACAAAGGCTAAAATCTCTTTCATATCTAGATAACAACATAAGTACTGGTGGTAGCAAGAATTTCAAGTCTGGGAAAATTGTTGCCATCCCTGGTAAAATGTCTCAATAAATATTTCTTTTTTCTTCTTGCCACAGAAGACATTGATTAACAAATTAACTACAGATTAACAAAACATCTGCTCTTGTTCACTCATTTACATCATCAAATGTTTGCTCTGCATACTGTGGAAAAAAACAAGAAGACACAGGCTTCTCCAAGACACTTAATGGCCAATAATAATAAGGGGCGAAGTTTAAATGGTAGCAAAAGAGTATGTGAGTTTGGAGTTTGTGATGACAGGAAATTCTGTATGATTACAAAGAGGTGCCACCTTATCAAGAAGGAGCTTCAGGCTAGTCCTGATGCTTGATTTTTAACTGTACAAGGAGACAAACTGTTTTTTCCCCCATGTTAGATCAGTGATTTGCAGTCCAGAGATGGGCACAGATCTACTGTTGCTGCTGGAAGCTGATGTATTCCTCCACCTATGTCTTTTAAGAACACTTGAGCATTTCAGAGCCTGAAGGACAGTGCTTTTTTTCTCTGTCAGGCACCTTCATTACAGGTTATGAAGTGTTTTTGAACTGGCTAGTAGGTTCATACATATTTCATCTTCCTTCTGATTAGGCTGTGTGGATATCACCAAAGCCCATGAGCAAGAATGAAACCAACTGGGTGCTGCTGTTTTTACAGATCTGACCATTAGCATTACAAAATATAGAAGGTCCTGCAACAAAGTAGGATTGAGAAGAAAGTCTTAAAGATCTGTGCAGAAGAGTAAAGAGGGAGGTAAAATAAAAAAAACAAAAGAAAAGAAAGAAATT
This sequence comes from Trochalopteron elliotii, assembly GCA_024734555.1. Classification (NCBI taxonomy): domain Eukaryota; kingdom Metazoa; phylum Chordata; class Aves; order Passeriformes; family Leiothrichidae; genus Trochalopteron; species Trochalopteron elliotii. The sequence continues at coordinate 4,195,203 of JANPWX010000134.1, read as the reverse complement.
CTTGAAAAGATCTGGGACTGTGATATCACCTAAGTTTTGTAAAGTCAAGGAAAACTTTTACTCCTAAATATGATGAAGCATTCTCAAAAGCAAAGCAATGATGTCTGCAGGTCTCAAGAAAACCAATGAAGAGACAAAAGTGTAGGTGAGAAAGATGTTACAGGAATGAAAGGAAGTATCTGATTTTTATTCTTCCAAAAGACACAACCACACTTCTTGAGAGGTTATTTTCTTTTTTCCCTTCCCTTCCCTTCCCTTCCCTTCCCTTCCCTTCCCTTCCCTTCCCTT
>JANPWX010000134.1:4072757-4191955 GCA_024734555.1 Trochalopteron elliotii | reverse complement strand
GTCCTTCCCTTCCCTTCCCTTCCCTTCCCTTCCCTTTCCTTCCCTTCCCTTCCCTTCCCTTCCCTTCCCTTCCCTTCCCTTCCCATCCCATCCCATCCCATCCCATCCCATCTGCATTTTGAAAAAAAACAAATGAGATGGAAGTTAGTATACACTTGTAAAGTGTTAGTGTTATTAGGTATGATATCTTAGCAATAAAAATATAAGTTTTTCTAAACTCAGGTTTTTAACTAACAAAAGGACATACGTTTTTCCTTAATGTGAAATACCTTGGAGAAAAGCTTAAGTCTATATTTACTGTTCAACAGAAGTGATGAGTTGGCTTGTTGAAGGGAAATTGCATTAAGTGCAGAAACCCAACAAAAACATCAATTGCAGTGTTAGCCCTTATGCACTCAGCTTGAGGTTGTTCACCAATCATGTGGGAACAATTATCTTTATGGATTATTGATTATATTAAACCCTCAGGCAACTGTGGGCCTCACAAGGCACTTTGTGGTTGCAAGAAGGGTAAATTTTGTTGGCTCTTTCAAGAGCCTTCCTGAATAATTTGAGAATGTATTAATCAACCTCTAGGGCCAGTTACCACCAGTAATCAGGCTAGATGGATAATTTGATTAATTACAGATTCTTCAGAACATAAATAGATACAGTAATTAGATTAGGTAAACTAAAAATACAGGATACTGAGACAAAGGTGTAATTAATTTATATATAAGGCAAGTAAATTGTAAATATGTTGAGACTGGTTGTTGGAAACAGCCAGGGATTGCCAGAGGGAAGGAAATGATGGCATGTTTTTCTCCTCATGACTGCCTTAGTGGAGCATACCAACTGAAGAGTTTCTTCAGTTGTTTCCGAACAAGAGAGGTCTTATTATTTCCAGTGATGAAATGATGCAAAATAACAGGATTTGAAGAAAACCCCACAAAGGTCAAGGGATACCCTTCTGTTTTGAATGCTACTGTACTGATATAGGACTCTTTAATTGTCAGAAGTTTTGCTCTTGTTTTACAGGCAATTCTTGAGTTTCCAGTTTGCTGCTCTTAGGTCTTTAAGGGTTTTCTCACACTGTTTCAAGGAAATATTCTCTGCATGCCGATATACAGCTATTCTTTTTGTAACACTTCCATTGTGAATATTTAGCATTGGATTTCTTCTTGCCTACTGTAGTGGTTTTTACCATCCGTGCTAAACCAACACATTCCACTCCTACACCTCTGGGAAACATATTTAAAAATCATTATTAAAATTACATGGAACATACAACTCTTATCTGCCTAAAACAATAAAACTGCTCCACCCCTAGATATTTCTCCACCTCATCTGGGTTCTGAATTTGTCCACATGAAATTCCCCAGCTGGGGGATCAGAAAATTCCTTCAAGGTTCGGCCCATTCTCTCCCATTCTCCACACCACTCAGGATTTTCAGTCAGTTTCACCATTTAAAAAATAATCTTTCATCAGTTCTTCAGGAGAGGAGTCTCTCTTAGAACTCCCATGGTAACATCCACCACAAGAAACAGTCCTCTGGTGGCTCCCATGTCACAAATCTGCACCTGCCTGGAAAAAGCTCTCTGCAGACTGCGAAGACCCTCCCATTAGCAGTTTTCCCAACATTGCATATGGGTCATGTCTGCTTATTTTAGGATACCATTTAAAGATGCCTCTTCTAGTATAAAACAAAGGTTCTCTTCTTCTATTTCCAAAAATCATCTTCGTCTCAAGGAACAGAGGTCTCCCTTTTCTCTGGGAGCAAACGGCTTCACATCACTTTCTCTCTATCTTCCTCTGTTCAAAGTTCTCCACTAAATCTCAGTTATATCAGTCCACAAATTTGACTAGAGCTTTGCATCCCCCTAAGCAGCATTCATATGTCACAGGGTAAGTTAGTCCATTCTACATGGTTTCACAAGAGAAGTCCAGCCAGACGAGGGAACTCCTCAAGTCCTTTTTCCCACTTAGGACTTAACTCTCTCTCTTCACTTCTGTCTCATGCCATGTCTTCTCTACGTTCACCCTGCCCCTTTCCTCTCACTCAGAGAAGGGTTAGGGCTTTGGAAGTTTGATCTGTGCAAGGAAAAAAGTTAATATCTTGCCCTGGGCCTGCAGTGGTCATATGATCTCTGCCAGGCGGCAGCCTCTCACGCTGAGGGATCTTGATCTAGGCTCGAGCAGGCTGGGCTTTCCTCCCTCCGTATTCTCATTCCTCCCCTGGCCCCGGAGGAGTCACCGGGCCAGGCGGGCCTCCCATGAAAGGCCCAGGCCTGGGCAGGCCGGGCTGTCCCTGCACCCCCGCAAGGAGGGAGCCAAGCTGTCTTTTTATCTTCTTCCGAGGCAGGAAGGGAAAGGAAGTTTCTCAGGATTCTCCTGATTTTTAAGCCTGTGTGACCCAGTGTAGCCCTGGTTCGTGCCTGAGATATTTTGGTTTTCTGAAATTCTTTTCCCAGGGAATTTTCTGTAAACAAGAGACATGTTTTTGTAACTGTACTATGTTTACATTCTTTCCCTAGGAGGGACTTCTTCTTGATGTCTCTCTGGTCTGACCAATGTGATTGAAGAGGTTTGTTATTGTTTCACCAATCGAATTGTTCTGTGTAGAATAGTATAAAAAGGGAGACACATCCCAAAAATAAAGGAGTCGTTTTCAGCCTTCTGAGGTCAGAGTCTTGTGTCGTTGTGGTGTACAACAGCGTGAACCCAGAGGTGTATCCATATATAAACTTAAAACCGTCAAACTACCATATACATTTTCTTCCTTTAATATTCTCTCTCTTTTGTCTTTTTTTCTTTTTCTTTCTTTTTCTTTTTCTTTTTCTTTTTCTTTTTCTTTTTCTTTTTCTTTTTCTTTTTCTTTTTCTTTTTCTTTTCCTTTTTATTTTTATTTTTTGTGGTTTTTTTGTTTGTTTGTTTTGCTTGTTTGTTTTGTTTTTGTTTTGCTCTCACAGCAATTCATGCTACTCCTGTCTAGTCCAGAGGAGATGGGATTTTAAACCTTCCAGCAAGTCCTTCCAGGAGAGCTCTGTGGGAGAAGACTGCCTAGGAACCCAAGGAAAAATATGTCATTTCACATCCTTGGCAGTTTACTCTTAATGGAAGATTCCCTACCATTTTTCAAATTGGTGATTTCCACTTTATCCTCAAAGAGGTGTCAAGATGTGTTTGATGCATGCGCCACTGTTTAGAAATGGGCCTGGCTGGGTTTCCCTGCTGATACAGATCTCACTGCAAGTCACCAAATGAATTAGAAATAATGAAGATGGTACTGTGGATTAAGTTGTATCCTTCAAGAAACCCTGTCTAACTGCAGGTTGGACACACATATCTCTCAATTTCTGCTATTTATGATAAAAATCTCTATACCTAAATCTGCTTACCCTGCAAACACAATCAGTCATATTTTAATTCAGTGGCTCGTACACCTTTGAAGAGAAGCAATACTACAAAAATTTGTGGTTTAATCTACAGAGCCAGCAAGCCTAGGTAAACTGTAGGAATACAGACCTCTTTCTCTGTGATAACTCCAAGTTATATATTTACACCATAAAAAAGCAAAAGTGCATGGACAAAATTTGCATGCCATTGTACAGTTGTGTTACCAAGTAGAGGCTTAACAATTAGCAGAATAAAACTGGAGGATAATGAAGAACAATAAAACTGGATTTAGATCCAGAGCCTCAGGGTTTTTTAACACAACTAATTTGGGCTGAACATATTTTTGTTAAAAAAGTGCATACCTTGCATATTAGATTTCATCATTCCTATCTCAGAGAAATTAATATCTGAAACACATATCTGTGGTTAATTCTTAATTACAGTTACAGAAGAAGTAAGCTGAATCCTTAATGTTGTTTAAAACATATGATAAAAAAAGTGTTTTATGTGCAACCAGCTTAATACACCTGCTATGTTACATCTTGAACCAGAACCTCACACAGTGTGTGTATGAGACCTTATCCATGAGACCAATGTGTACAGAGTATTTATGTTCATGTAATTTCCAAGCACTTGAAATTAGATTTACTTTGTATTTTTAAGAAAAAAACCAGAAAGAATGGCAAGTTCTTATATGGTGTAGCCCTATAAATTTGCTAAATATTTGTAGAATCATAGAACCATCATTTGGGAAAAGCCCTCTAAGGTCACTGAGTCCAGTTGTTAATTCAGCACTGCCCAGTTGTCCCATGAAAGCATGTCCCTCAGTGACACATCTGCACTTCTTTTAAATATCTCCAAGCATGACGATTCTACCACTTCCCTCGGCAGACTCTTCCAATGCATGACCATCCTTTTGGTGAAGAAATTTTTCCTAATATGTAATCTAAACCTTGGTGCAACTTAAGGCCTTTTCATCTTGTCCTTTCACTTGTTACCTTGGAGAGGAGACAAAACCCCACCTTCCTACCACCTCCTTTCAGGTAGCTATAGAGAGCAATAAGGTTTCTCTGAGCATCATTTTTTCTCATTTTCTCATGTTCTCTGGGAAACTTCCCCCAAATCTGTATGCGAGAGGAGTACCTGGGCCTTTTTATCTGACCGTTTTCCATGTGTTGTAGCAGTGAAATTCCTGGAAGGTACTAAATTCCTTGTGGTATACTAAAGTAACAGGAGGCAGTTTATTCTTATGTCGCCATCACTTGTAACTTAATAGAAAGAAGGAGGAAGAGGGCAATAAATAATAATGGAGTAAGTGCTTTTGATCATGCTTTAATAGGGAAGGTGCTGCTCTGGGGCCTCTTGGCTGGCACAGGCCATGCTGCAAACTGGCAGGGATTGCAGATCCAGCTTGATCCCATGGCTGAGCCTGAGCCAAAAGTGCCTCCCAGGGCCATGGACTGGCACAGGTGTCAATGTCAGTCATGTGCAAGTGGATGTCACTCGAGGAGTAGATGCTGAACATCTACAAAGAGAATTTTAGAGAAGGACTGCCAATCTGGAGATCAAGTGGCTTCATGGAAATCTTATGGCTACCCTGCATCACAATGAGCTGAAACTCATCCCAAGGTCAGGGCAGCTAGTGAAAAGTTTGTGTAGCTCAGTATCTCATGTCCAGAGGTAGCTAATATTGTCTGTCCAGAGGGGAGTGTAAAAGTGGGGCATATGTGCAGGGTGCTTCTTCAGAGATGTGTCACACTGGGGCTTGCTTAAACCAGGGGTGGATATTTCTCTACACTACAAGCTGTAGAGCAAAGAATAAAAGTGTTACAGTGTAGGGGGGGAAAAGAAAGAAAGTGTGCCTGTATCGAGCAAACCACGACTCTGCAGGCAGCCTGAGGTGTTTGGCTGGAGAGATTTTTAGAAGTGGATTTTTCATGCACCTTCTGTATGCAATTTCCTAAATTAATTGATACTTTTCTCCATAAGGATTGTACTGCCTGTGTTTGCCGTCTGAGAAGCTGTGCACCTGTCAGACCTTCTGCTTGTTATCTAGTACGTGTTCCCAGCCTCCTTTCTTTTTCAGGTCTAGATTTGAACTCCTGAGAAGATGAAGCATGCTGCCTTATCTATTTCTTCTCCCTGTACAAGCCAGGCTGTTAGCATGTGTGGGGGCAGTGCATCTCAATTGCATCCTGCCGCAGCCCTGATAAATTCAGCAGCGTGTGGCAGTGAAGTGCTTGGCAGACCTCTAAGATAAGTGAGATAAATGCTGTGCACTTTTCCGGTGAAGATCTTCATACAAATATGAAGTTGCTCACGCTGTGATTCAGGCCTCCTCCTCAGAGAGCTGCTGTGTTTCCCCATCTGCTGCATAAGGGCAAGACTTATTTGTGAAACTTGAGAGTTTGGGGAAGGGAGAGTAGATCATGTAATGTCTATTATAGAAGCAAATAGAGTATTACTTAAAGATATTATTGTTACAAGTGGTGGGAAACCTGGCTTGATCTGTCTCTTGTGAGGATACAAGCTTTTCAGAGAAGTCTTGAGGCAGCTTCAAGCAGCATAAGTCTCATTTTGACTCAAATCCTCTGCAAAAAGGCCTGTAAGTGTTGGACCTGCACTGCTGTGTCAGGACAAAGAAATAAGAGAAATCAGAAGCTGGCATACAGGTCCTTCTTCACCAAGCATTGCTGTTTATACCTGTCAAGTTCCAGGGTTTTCAAATTGTTCAAGGAGGGAATGAAGCAGAGAAAAAAAAATTTTTTTTTCCTCCTAAGTCGTATATGAGGGTGAAGTTGTCCTGGTAGTGGGATGTCCACCCAGACATCAGCCCAGGGAAATACATTGTTACCAGGGCTGAGACTGACGGAAACCTTAAGCCAAGAGTCAGTGTCTTCTATTTTGACAGTGTAATTCAGTACTGAGTTGTGGATGCCTGCAAGCCTGGGCTGGTATATCAGCTGCACTAGTAAAAGCAAAGCTGGTATTTACAGATAGGACAAGCCTGTGGTTGCCCCAGTTTACACAGCGTGGCAGGAAGAATGATTGTCATGCCTGCCTGCTGCTTCCTGACCTGTCCCCTTCTGTGCTATGTATTTGTGCTATGCTACCCACTCTGTGCCACACTGTGCTATCTGTGCTGTGCTATGACATGATGCCTGTGCTTGAGACATTCCTCCCACCCCAAGGTACTGTGAATGAGACTCTGTGATTTCCTGAATTGCAGTGACAGGGCAGCAGAGAGAAGACAAAGATCAGATCTTTTCAATCCTGGTGCAGGTAGACAATTTAATTCTCTAAGGCTGATGGTATTTTCACAGACACTAAGCTTTACATGAAGAGGTGAAGAAAATTAATTAAACTGAAGCAGAGCATTGAAGGTGGGCAGAAGATACATTTTGTGTTTGTTACATCTGTTCAGGCAGTGTTTTAAACAAATCATGCCCTCTTTGCCAGATAGATTTTCAGTAAATACTTTATCTACTGGTCTGTGTAATTTTAACATTTCATTTTGTAACAACATTGCAATATAACAGAATTATAACAGTGCCTCAGTGAAAAGATGCCAACTTCTTATTGCAGTGGTTTGAGCTCCAATTCATTTGAATGAAAAAAAGCATTTTAAAATTATAAATTATTGATGTTCTTCAACTACAAAATCAGTAGATACACGATTCTCCTCTTTTACTGTTGAACTTACTGAAATACAAGGTAAAATACAAGATAATATATTGGTAAACCTATTACATAAAGACCATAAAACTCTCATTATTCTGGTACTATAGAAAGTACCCCCAGAATATGAACAAATGCCTGCTTTTTCCAGCTGTGCTTTAATTTTGCTGGCGTATTATTATGTCATCCTTTGTGCTTGCTCTTGACACATTCCAGAAACATTGGAATAGTCCAACAGGGTTTCCTTATACCTGTTAAGAGAAATACAACCTCTAGTCACTCTGAGTTGTACAGGCATTTCCCAGGCTTGTTTTCCAAAGAAGAACGTGTCAGAAGTACACAAAGCCTGTTGTTGAGTCATTTATTACATTTGAACTGTGGCTCAATTTGGAGCCCCTAGCTGAGATCAAGACTCCATCAATCTAGGCAATGTATAGCCATGCTGTAGAAGGCATTAATTTTTTACTTAATGATTGGGCGGAGTGGGCAGAAAAGACAACCCTACAGGGGCTTGCTATGCCTTCACTCTCAGCTAGCCCTGGGAGGTGCCTGGCAGGCACCTTCCAGACTGATGGTCATCTCCTCCACCACACAGCTCCCAGCATCCTGTCACTGTGAAAGTACAGGGAGACTGCATCCCTCTTCCCTGTGTGCTGAGCCCACTGAGCTGTCACAGAGAAGAAGGACATGAGGTACAGGGTAGAGGCTGCATCCTGAGCTCTACGGCTTCACCGGTCATATTTTGAGGTGAGATTCATAGACAACTCGAGGTTTGTCTGCAGTTTTAATAAAAAATAATGTGCCTGCACACCAGGACATGGCATGAATCTGACCCAGTGCCTTTGGGTAAGACCTGTTGCTGCTGACAGCATGGGATAAAGCTTCCTCCATTCTGCAGCAAGGACAATTTCACATCCCCCTGTCATAAGAGCCCTTCTGAGAAGCCTTTGCCCACCACAGCCAGGAGCATTGCCATGGTCCTGGCACATTGAGGTGAAGACAAAATGCACCATCAAATGATTGTTTGGCACGTGCAATGAGCAATGACAATGACCAGGAATTTGTGAGGAGCAATGGACATGTCTCTGGACATGGAACTGGGCTCAAAGAGCAAAGAAGGGAATTGTTCCACTTGTCTCCTTCATACCTGTCCTCTGAGTGGGAGAAGGAATTAGGCTTTCTCAGCTGTAGCCCCAAAAGCAACTCACCATGTCTTCCAGTACAAATCAATAGGTAATGCGCCCAACAAGGCTGTTTGGGTGGATCAGGAATAATTTGTGGCATTTATAACAAGGACAAATAGGAGAAGTACCGTCTTTCGTTATGTGTTAAGGTTATGCCTGAGAAATTTGTCCAGGAAACTGTATTATAATGGAGTTAACTCTTAAAAGCTTCTTCACTGTACAAGATCACATCAATTTTTCCCCACCATGTTTGCCTTTTGAGGATGTGTTCCTACAGTTGTAATGCAATTTGCCATATGAGGGTTGTGAAATAGAAGCCTTTAGTTTCATTTTTGATAGATCTAATCTTTTTCTTGGAGATGTGTAAGTTGCTAACTTTCATAGCTGGATTTGACCTAAATATGTGAAGGTCAGAGATAGTCCTTTGGAGTTTTCATTTCAAAGTATGTATTTCTCCAGCTATTGTATAACACACTTTATTCTATAAAGTAAAGACGACAATGAATGAAATATTTTTTACTAGTGAAGTCTGACCTTGGTAGAAATTCACAATTGTTGAGTGTATTTGCACATCTGCATGCTTAAATGTAGTCATTAATCAAAAAAAAAAAGGAAAATCTCAAAAAGAAACCAAGCACTAAAACGCCATGGTCAGATACACGCAAAATAATAAATCTTTAAAAAATTCCCACTAGTAATGGGGAATTTCTTCATGATTGGTGGGCTTTGCCTGTGTCCAAGCTGATGAAAAGTCAATGGTCATGCGGTTGTGTTTTACTGCATATAATCTAAAAAGCAATTTTCCTTTCATTTGCAGGAAAGTTTCATATTTGATTGATTGCATTGATTTTTGCTTGCATTTTACCTGTACAGATTGATGACAACATATTATGCATGTAGAACCTGAGCAAATAAACTAATTTTGCTATCATTCTTTTTATGGGGCACCTTCAAGGGATATTTACATTCTTCATGTAATATTTACATTCTGATACGTTTGCCTATGACAAATGGTTTTTCTTCAGGTTGTTTACTCTGTTGTGTGGCTTGGCAAAGGTGATTTCACTAAACAAGGAATAATTTTGTTTGTTTGCCCCAGGTTGGTTTGCTTGCCAATCAAAAGTATGCCTCACAGTAAAGGACAGGTGCTGTCTCATGGAGCATGCCCGATAATTTACCAGTAAGAGGCAGAAAACTATATCAGAATTGACATAATGACTTCTTTTTATTCATTTCAACCAACTTCTTTTTATTCGGTTTGAGTTAATTGTCTTAGTGTAAGTTGTACTGTGTCTGCCCTGCTGCATGGAAACGCCCTGACCTGCAGGCACCTCTTCCTGATATGCTGTGTGATCTTGTTCATTGGGATGGAGCAGCACAGGAGAATACAGATGCTTCCATAGGTAGGAGGTAAGTCAGGAAAGGACATATTTCTGAACACCCCCCTGGAAATTGTCTGCTCCATCCATCACCTAAGAACTTCGAGGAATCTAAAGCTTCATACCTAAATTTCCCAAAGATGAATGAAAGGCATAATTACTCAACCAGTGTTGAAATCTAAAGTCAAGCAAATAAATCAGCTGCCTGGAAGTCAAATAATGCAATAGTTTCAAGTCAAGCAGTGGCTTTAAACTGAGAAAGGGTAGGTTTAGATTAGATATAAGGAAAAAAATCTCTATTGTGAGGGTCATGAAGCAGTGGCAGGTTGCCCAGAAATGTTGTGGAGATGTTTAAGGCCAGATTGGACGTGACTTTGAAAAACCTGCTCAAATGAAAGAGGTCCCTGCCCATGGCAGTGGGTTGGAATTAATCAATCTTTGAGATCCTTTTCAATCCAAACCATTCTATGACTGTGAAATTTTGGGATGTCCCAGGCTTTATTGGTGTCTGTTGGACATGCTCTGCTCTGAGGATGCAGACTGCAGCAAATAGCTGAGGTTAGGCAGAGGGTACCAAACCAATCTGGGCACTGTGTTTGCAGATAGGTCACCAGGGAATCTGATTGCCTCTCACTAACAGCTGACTCAAGTCCAAATGATCTGCATGGAGGAGTTTTCTAGGGATGAAAAGAAGCAACTGTGCTACACACATGGCTGGGGGAGCCATGCTAATTTTTAATAGGTAGGACTAAGTGTATAACCTGGGACTTGGCATTTTGTGTGTTTTTCTCTAGTTCACTTCTTCTTTTCTGTTTTTCTTTTGATTTACTCTTGTGTTTTTTGCCTGTTTTGGTTATTTGTTTTTGAGGGGTTTGTTGTTGTTTTTATTTACATTTTTGTTTGCCTTTTTAAGGTGAGAAACTCAGAGAATATAAAAAACAGCTACTGAGAGGGGGGTTTTACCCTATTGACAATGGGAATTCATCATCAATATTTTTTTTTTTTGTAGATAGTGCACCACCTTCAAGGTAGGAGAAAAGAGGCTGAGGATGGTAGCAAGCTGTAATGCTTCCCTGAAGATCTCAAGCTTCTGCAGGGTCAGGCCTTTGAGCCTGAGCTACTGTTCCTTGCTCTGAGAAATGCTTCTATTTTCTCACCAAGTTTGTTCTGAGAATCAGGATGGTGAAGAAAGAATTACAGTCTCCTTCCCCTGTTTTTGTGACAACCCCACTGGCAGCAAAAGGCTGCATTCTTCCTTGACAAACCTTACTCAGAGTCCTCTCAGATATTCCTATAGCAAGGGTTTCACCAGTTGATATTTCAGAGTAAATAAAACTTCTATTTTATTTTAAAGAAGTAATTTTAAATAAATTTCCTTTTGAATGGAGATCAGTATAAATAAGAACCAGAAGCTGAAAAACCTGCCTAGTGTATCCCAATTAGCACTGGATTGTTAGTCTGCCAGAGTGCCAACCTAAAAGTCGCAGGCTGCTTTGTAACACAGCTGGGGAACTCACTAATTGTTTTTATTAATGAAGAAATCTTCCCTTCCTCAGCTGTTTCTTAATGAATTGTGGGTTCTTCCTTGGTTAGCAAATCAAATCAGATTGCATTTGCACACATTTGTGTGACCAACAGATTGCAATTTGAATAAGAACAACATCTAAGTTTTAGATACAGCTCATGGAAAATTAATGACCATTCATTGGTAATAATTAAATTTGCTGACACATGAAATACTATGTCTGACTGAGAGAGATTTGTTAGGTTAGGAATACCAGGTCCAATGCAGAAAGAGAAATATTAGGAAACAAACTTTGGCATCAACTTAGAATGTATTTATCTTGAAAATATTACATAATTTTACAGTTCAAATAAATATTTCAACAGCTCTTTATGGAATTATGTGATGCAGTTTGTAATAAGTATGTGACACCAAAGTGCTACTAAGAGACTGTTATTTCTTGCCCCAGTCACTTGATGCAGGTGATAGTTTTGTGAGATTAATACTCCTGTCACATAACACTTGTTTCTGCCTAGTGTTATATCTTCCCCTTTATTGTATCTGAGAATCAAATGCAAAAAAATTATGGTTCCAACTAAATTTGACAAGAATAAAATAGCATCCTTAGTCAATTTTGTGATGCCTCTGAAAGGCCAACATGGATTTTTTTTTTCCAATTTTACTCATCCTATTTAGAGATGGAATAAAGAGGCTTTCCCTCACAAGGTCCTGGGCTAGATGGGGCTGGTGCAGACAGGAATCTCCTGCTCTGTGTTTTTGGCCTCTATTTCACTTCTGTTCTGATGCAAGTGTACTGCAACAAACTAGCAGCAGCTGAACAAAGAGTGTGCATCCATTTGAGGTTTCTAAAATTTTCTTGTGGTAACAGAGGGGGCTGTAAACTGTGCACTAACCTGAGAGCATTGGTGCCCAAAGTGCACCCACCCTTTGAAAGCCTTGCTAACTGGGACTCTGTCATGAGAGTGCTGAAAATTGGAACAAACTTTCCAAATGTAAGCCAGAGTGTGAGACTCAGTATGTAGGAATTTATCCTGTGATTATAGTGCTAGTGATTATAGTGCTAGTCCTGGAGCAGGAGGAATTGTGGAAAATTCTATCCATCGCTGGTCCCATGACCTACTGCCCCACTTATGTGTGCCTGTAGGATAGGCTCCACAAACTGATGCAGAGCTCAGATTATAACATGGACCACCTTGCTAGAGTGTTCTGTCAACCCTGAGTCTTCACACAGCCTGTCACTGACCCTCTTTCCCTTTCACCATTTCTGTCAAAATTGTTAGCATAGTATCTTCTCTGGGGTGCTGGAGCAGCAGCTCTCTATAAAGGAGGACAAATAGTGGAAAAGCATTGAGAAGTCAGGGAGAAGAGTAAATTCTTGGAGGTTACTACAAGGCCAGAGTGTGAGATTCTTAATTTTTCTGACAAGAAGGTGTCCCATTATTTCAATCCAGAATGACTGTAACAAGAGGAATTTTTAGATATTTTTTCAAGACATGTATTCGTTGAGAAGTACAGTTATCTTGTGACAACTTATGTGAGATTTTAAGCAAGAAAGAAGATGATGAGAAGGAAAAATGCCCAGAAGCAAATATTGTTACCTTCCCTCTTCCCTATTTCTAATCCATGAGGATGAGAACACTCTGTGAGGTGAGAGCAGAACCGGGTTTAATGCAATCCTTGTATCCCCTTTGGTAACATAATGTTGGACTTGATGGGAGGCTCCCATGGACAGAGCAGTTTTAGCAGGCAGAAGTGTTAAACCAGGAGTGTCTTGCAGAGTGAGGACCTGAGGAAGTTAAGATACTGTTTTCTTTCTGCTGAGAGGGTAATCTAGTTGTGACTATTCAGTGCATGTCTGCCTACATCCACATCAAACAACTATTCCCCAACTATTCCCATGAGTTAAAGACCATTTATCTGTTTGTAAGTCTGCTTCATCATTTCTCTGTTTATTTTTTAAACTGCCATTCTGGAGCAACACTTCAAATCTTGGCAAAGAATAGCTGTTAGCAGCCAGTAACTTGTTCTTGGTTATAACTTGGGAAATGAAGTCACCAAATCAGCCAAGAAACTGCTTTTCCATGGATTGAACTCTAATTAATGAGGTAGGAGAGAAATAAAAAGGCGCTCATGTCCAGATGGAGATCTTGAGAACTAGTATGTCCTAGGTGAGGAACTTCTGGAACATGTGAGAGGGCGAGATAAGAAGGAGTTCTCTGAACTGATTTCATTTCTTTTAGCCACAGGTTTGTCTGTCTCTTGCAATCTAGCCATGATTTACGTGGGTTTGAGCCTTGTAGCTGCATGGGTAGTTTGCCTTTACCCTCATGTGTTCCTGCAGGTGTCAGTTCTAACAGAGTGGGTTATTAAAAAAACCAAAAACTTGATGGTGGTTGCTGCAGCAAAAGAGAGAGAAAGGTATTCAACACTGATCCCAGGGTGGCCAGAGGTTCATCCTTTTGGAGAGGTGCTGTCCTTTTGGAGAGACACAGACAGCACCCAAACCCAGGCAGGGCAACCACTCTGACCCAAGCCTCATGTGCCCAGGGCATACAAGAGCAGGTGGCATTTCTAAAGCAGAGTTCAGTGTGGATGGTAGGTGTAGTAGTAAGTGAGGCTAGGAAACAATATTATGCAAAGTTTTCAGATTTACAAAATAAAGGATATTTCTCAAGCAGAATCTCTTCCCTCAATTGATGCATAAGTGAGAAATTTTCAATGGACCACTTTTTCGAAATTTACAATAAATAAATTGTCAGCAGCTACTAGAAAAGGCTGAAAAAATTTCTCTTAAAATAGTTACCTAACCTGCACCTTTTCTTTTCAGCTGCTAAAATTTCTCTGCCACTCAGCAGCCCAGAGAGCAATGCTCAGCATGCTTTACAAGCACTTCATGTAACTTGCAGAGAAGAATAAAAAGGTCATCTTTCTAATGCTGTGTAATCCTGCACACTATTAAGTACTAAAGGTACTTCTTTTTTGAACCAATAGTACTGAAAAAAACAAAAGTGGGAGTCATGAACATTTAAAAAGGGTTCTGTTGGGCATATATGTGATCAAAGCCAGGAACAGTCCTTTGCTGAGAGAGGACTCTGCATTTTCAAGTTGTAGGATTTGTGTAGTCTTGCCTACATCATAGCATATATCCTCAGCTGTGTCCAGTGGAGCTATGCAATGGATGTGCCTTAATTTCTATATGTCTGCTGTGTGTATTGATTATCTGAGCAAATGATGCTAAAGCAGCTAAGTCATATTTACCCAAATTGAAAAGATAATTGGCCAGATCCATCCCTGATGTAACTGTCCCAGTCAGTGCAGTTCTGTCAAGGACAAATTTGTCTCAAGAGACGGAAAATTCCCCTTGACATGCCTGTTAAACCAAGGCAGGTGCCAAAAATCAATTAGGAAAAATAAGGCATCTTATCCAAGTTTCTGCTTCCCTGAAAAGATCCAGAAATATGCTGTTGAAGGATGAGTTCCTGTGGCAGGGTGCTGCTGTTGCAGGGCTCTTGTGCCCAGCCCTTGCCCAGGTGGTTCTGCTGCAGATACTGCTCTGAGCAGACATCCCAAAGGCTTGGCCTGAGTCTCCTCCCTGACACATCTCCACTGTGGGGCAGGCACAGGTGGGTGCAGAGGGGAAGCTAGTGGAGACCTCCTTGTCTCTTCCTCAGCTGTACTTCTAAGTAAAGCAGGAGCACACATCTGGGCTGGCAGACCCAACAGGCTTCTGCCAACCATGCCAATGTCTAGTGCCACTTAGAGAGGATGTGAAAGAGAGACAGCTTGTTAGTGAGGTCCAAACAGAGCCCACTTATTTATCAGCATAAACATCCCCAGGGGGCTGGATTAAATGTTTGCATGCTGGGGAAAACAGATTGTGCCAGCAGAAAGGATGAGTCAGTCATAAAGAGAGATGCATCTTGCATTCAGCTTCTGTGCCTGCCAAACTGCCCTGCACCCTGTTACTGGGGAAGCTCAAGCCTGGAGTGTGATTTTCTAGTACTAGTGAATATTTTTAGTCAGGTTGTCTCTGACATCCTCTCTTAAATGCTAGCCATTAATGCAATGCACATTCTGTTTGTGTCATTTTGTCCTTAGAGTTTTCTCGATGGATGGATTGTTCTGTAATGCAGGTAACCCTAATGAATAGATAAATGTCAACTCGATATTTCATAAAGTAAAATACTATAGCTATTCTCAATAACACGCTGAAGTAATTTCACCTTTACAGGAATTTTGATCTCAATTTCAGTGTTTTCAAATCTATCCAATATAAATCTGAATGAACAATTCATTATGAATAATTTATGCAGCAGATTTGACCCACTTTTCCATTTGCAAATTACTATAATTCCTCTTTAATGGTTATGTTTTCCCCTCCACTTTTTCCCTACAAACCTAGATTGAGGCCAAGCAAGGCTATCTAAAATAAATGGTAATTTAACTCTACCTACTGATTGCTTCCAGGCTATGGATGCAACACTTCTATGAGAAAATATGATATGGAAAATACACTTTGATTATTTAAATTTTGTATTATTCCTCTTTGATGAAAAAGCATAGAGGTAATTGGTTGTTTGCTGAGAGTTTTATGCAACTATCACTTGCACATGTATAGAATTTTTATTCTGTGATTAGTCATCTCTGCATTACTATTGTTGCTAATTAGTTCATAAAGTTACTTTTGTAAAGAAGCTCTAAAAAAAATCAATAACATGCATAGAAAGTTCAGTTGAATCTGCAGAATAATGTATTTGCCTCCTCTTGCCAAGGCTCTGTCTTTGAGTCTCAGTTCTAGAAAAATTCTGGCTTCATTCCTGATTGATACAATACAGTCATGGCAAGTATATTTATCTGTGGCTCTTCAGAAGGCTTTATATTTTTCTTTTTCCTGACATAATTTAAACAGTGAAATTATATTTGCACAGTGTTTCTCATGAACGGTGTAGTGATAATTTTCCTTCTTTCTGTTTCTGATTAATTATTGTCACATCTCAGCGCTATCCCGAGAATATGAGGAGCTCTTGAGTGTTCTGCTCTGTATACAGCTCAGGAAAGGAGTTTCTAGCTGTGCTTGGGGGAATGAAACCACATGCACCTTTAATAATCCCAGTGGTTCTGCTACAAAGAGTTGTTTTATCTGTCAAACAGCTCTTCTGAAATCTTTTGGCTCTTCAATTTGTTCTTTTGTTTGCTTTTTAGAATACAGTGTGGCAGCCTGTATTTCAGCCTTAATAAAGTGCAGAATTAGGCACTCATCCTTTGAAAGGATTCTTATCCCTTTATAAAGATGGATGGCTCAGTCATGGAAAGCAGAACATAGCTTCTGAAAGAAATGGGAACTATGTACAAATGAGGCAGTAAAAATAAATGACACAGTACATTCACTAGCCAAGCAAGATGTTACAGTCTACATAAAGGCTAAGATGCTGACTTCACAGGACCTGGTGAGCAGACCTTCTGTAGGCAGAAGCAATTTACAATTATTGGTACATTAATGACAGTATGTGATAAGTGAATTACTGGGACGTTGGTAAATGCTATTCTCATTAAAAGTCAATCTATTGTTGGCACTAAATCCATAGTTTTCAGATATGCCTACATATTGAGCCATTTAAAAAGTGTCAGTCTGAGCTATCATCTGGCAGGAAGAGTCTCAACTGAGGAGTGAAACCTTATTTTAGTAGGTGCTGTAGAGTAAATCTTTTTTAAGCCACTGGAAAGTCCTACATATGTAAGATACTGGAAGACACCTTTCTATTAATTTCCTGCAGAAAGGCAGGGGAAGTAGGTTAATGGTCTTTGAGTTACAGGTTCAAGCTGTTGAAGTGCAGCTAATTTTGAGAAATGAAGTGCCCTGGCAAGAGGGCTTGGGGCATTTTAAATTTCAGGTGTTGCAAAGATATTACTAGCATCTCTCCAAGATCCAACTTGTTCCATCATTGAGTGGATTTGCTTTGGGTGTTTTCCCCACAATGTTGGTTACTTGTATATCTGAAAACAATATAGGCTTCCAACTGGCTTAAGTGACCTGGTGATGGTTGCTGGACAAAGTATTGCTAAATATAAAACCTATGGAAAGTGTCTCCTCTAGAAAATATTGAGCTGGCAAAAGCATGAGGGCAATGAGGGGGAGAAATAACTGTGATTAGGAATAGCTAACAGTCACTCCTCACATAAAGCTGAAGAACTAGGCATGTACTCCTAAACTTTTGTAGTTTTAGGCAATTGTAAGTGTGGAATGTTACTGTACTTCTTCTCAAGGCGTCTGCTCAAGGAAGTCTGATAGGCAAGTAGACCACTTCGTTTTTGAAGATTGTAGTTGAACAAGGATTCTAACACAGGCTGACCCTTGGAAAGCATTCTCTGGTCAATGATGGATCAAAGTATATTCTCTTTGACTTCTTGCTTATACAAGCACCTGTCAGCAAAGATTTGTCTCAGCAAATTGACTGGAGTGCTAAGACTCTCTGAAATGTGAAGGGTCCCTGGGAGATGTGAATAGGGACACTAAGATACTCACATCCTAGAAAAAGGATTTCTGACTGGCGGAAAGACCAGAGGGACATGCAGAATAACATGAACGAAGACGTTGCTGAATCAGCTGAGAAATTCCATTTATTTTATTCTGTCTATTTTCTTCTTCGTCCTCAAGGTCCATAGATAAACATAATTAGCATCTTTCAGCCTGTCTTGTTTAATCTGGCTTTTTAATAGCTGTGGACTGTGATAATAATCCTGATACCTTACTGATTATTTCATATTTGCATGTTTTCATATTAGGTAGCTCATGGGACACATGACATTTTAAGGTTAAAACCCTTTCCGATTCCCAAATTGTTCTGAACTAAGATCAGACCTGACTGAAGGGAAGTAGTTAAAGCAGCAGTATGGTACAATGAGGCCCTGTTGCCTCAGATGCCTACTGGGAATGTGAATGTTTCTGAGAAACATTAGGCCCAGGCAAAAGGACATCAGTATTTGTATGACTGTAATCCTAAGGTAATGTGTAAATGTACTGCATTCCTTAGGAATGGCTGCTGTGACTCTGCTGACAGACTGTGAGAAGAGGCTCTGGTATTGCCTGAGTCTCAGTGTCTCATAATGAAGCTGATTAGACCTAAAGGCTTCCTCCTCCACTGCATTTGGAAAACATACCCTCAGTGGAGACCATGCTCATTCAGGGTTTGAGCAAGCTTCTCGGGGGGCCTTTTTTTCCTGGAATAATTTCTGTCTTGGATTGTTCTTCAATCACTTTGTGCGATAGCCTCATGTTTCTCACTGATGTGCTGACATAACTGTAGTAAGCTATCATGTAAAGAGGTACTGCACACAGATTGAAAGCATTGGATGTCTTGTGAATCTTCAAGAATCTCTTAGGAATATTAATCAGTGCCATTGTACTCATTCCAACAATGGCCTTTGAGTTGTTTTTTTTTTCTGTTAGAAAAAGATGAAGTGCAAAATGTTTTAAGAAGTTTATTATAAAGTGCTGAAAGTAGAGCTTTAAAATAAGATCAGTACTCTTCTCTGCACTACACACGTTTAAAAGAGAAAATATACCCTGAAATGCAATTTCAGTTTTCTTTACTTGGGATTCCTATTTGAAGCACATGTTGGAGTAAACTGAACTTTCCTCCACTACGTCCAAAGGAACAACTGTATTTTTACTGATACGCCAATTAACATTTGTAGTGTTCATAGTGCAGAGGAACCAGATTGCCCACCACATATTTGTAACACAAAAATATTGAAAGAATGTTTTACCCCAAGTAATAAAGTAGATTAAATTAAAATTTGATTTAGGGTTTTTGAATGACACTTCATTCAGACCAAGAAAAAAATGTGGTGTTCTGTATTTGAGAGGTGGTCTTATGTGTTTTTAAGCAACAATCTGATAACCTTGAACTTAAAATAATACAAAATTGAATAGGAAGATAAAAAACTCTTCATTCATATAATATATATGAACATATATAAAATTTCTAAATATTTTATTTGTACATCTATAGATATACATACACACACAAAGGCACAATATGCTTTATACATGATTAGACTTCAAAGACATATTTCAGTTTTGACAGCTGAATTAAATAGTTTGCATATTGATGAGTAGTCATTCATATTTTACCTTCTTTGATGAGTTTATAAATTCATATGACCCAAGAAGACTTTTCTCACCCGACTTCTTTGGGCAGGAATTTTAATTCTGCCCATCTGTCTTTCAAATAGGAAACTGCTTAAAGTTATTTCTGTTTTTTAAAACTTCAGATTTGAAGTAAAAATCTCTGGAGGTACATATATGTTGTTGCATTGGAGCACAGCTGGATTTCATACCCAGTCCTCATCTGCTTGTAAGATGTTGCATGTTTGGAAGTTATCATCTGGAACACACACTGTCATTAACATGAGCTGATCTGACCTGTGTGCATGGTTCCAACTCAGTTTTCCCTGCCCACACAGAGGTCTCCAAAGATACCCTTGTGATCTCTCCAGCCCTTACACCCTCATCCTCTCCTGCCCTCACATACACATTGGGCCCTTAGCTGTACACTGTTCTATCTAAAGGCTGTTTCTGATGGAAAGCTACCAACAGCGTCTGCCTGCAGACTCCCCTTGGTTCCGGACCTTAAAGAAGTAAGTGGCCAGGAGAAAGTCCAGAGAGCTCTAGAGAACATGTGACTTACTTTAGCAGCCCTAACCTCAACTTCTGGCCTAGGTCCAGAAAGCCACTCAGCTACTAGATCACATCAGATCTAGCATAAGACTATGTAGGAGTTGTGTGAAGAGAGGAATTAGTAGGGGCTCTGGGTGGCTGTTTTGCAGAGGACTGGATTGAAACCTCAGACTTCACATTTTTGTTTTCATTGCTTTATCTGTTTTTTTTTTTTTATTTTTAAGGCCTTTTTCATTATAAACAAAAAGCTGTGTTGAAATAAAATGCATTATAACAAGCTGTGGAAGCTGTTCATCTTCAGTACTTGCTCTTACTCACTCTTTTAACTTTTTTTCACCGAGGCCAGAACAGGTCAACTGTTTCTATGGTCCACAGCAGCAGCCTGGCATGGTCATCCTGCTGTGCCAGGTTGGTAGAGGTCACTAGTCCACCCGTGAGCTGTGTGGGGCTAAGACAGAGCCAGTGGCACAAGCAAGGATGAAAGGACTGGCCACTTGCCTTTCCTCTCTTGCTGTGCCAAAAACAGTATCCAGAAGCTGTGGACAGTGCAGCTGTTCTGACAACACTTGGGATGCCCTCAGTATCAGCACTGAGGGTACTTCTATTGATGACACAAGTATGCATGTTCCTTCACTAAATAATTGATGCTGGAGCCATTAGTCATCCTTTTATGGCCAATATTGTGTGACCTCAGCCAGCAGGAGGTAGGTACTATCATCTACAGTGTGGCTGGGAAAAAAATGGTTGGTGTTTCCTTCCAGTGATAAGGAGAGAGTGCCAACCTACTCACTCCCAGGTGGTGTAAGCACATCTTCTAGGTTTGGTCACAGTGCCATGGGATGGTATTTGGATAGCAATAATCTGCCTAATGAGAAGTGGTAAATGCTGTACAGAGAGGAAGATAACTTACAGCTTTGTCAAGGACAAACAGAAGAGCAGAATGTTCTAGATGAATTCACATACTCATTTGAATGAAGCATATCTTGCTGATTTCAAAGAGAACTGAAACTTCTCTTCAGTAGCCATCAGCAGATATGCTCCTGGTGTACATGGGGAGGGTTTCATGAATGGCTGTAATTTTTACTCCAGATAATTGTGGTGGCTTCTTCAGTGTTTCACCAACACCATATCGAATAATGATAATAGTGGTTAAACTAGCAGCTTTTTGTGATCTCTTTGCATATTTTCCTTGTGTCCTATACTTTTTCTACTGTGTCTTCAGATAGCTTTTTCTAGGGTAACTCATCAAATTAACCTATTAATACAGAAAATGAAGAAGTGCTTTTGTAAATGATGCAATATAAGACATCATTTGACTTCTAGTGAAAAGAGAAGGTGTAGGAGAGAGAAAGCAGAGTGGATATGTTGGCACCAGAGCAGAAGTTGAAAGGCCTGTGTAATACAGCCTGTGCATACCCCCAGTGGTGTCTGGGACTCAAAACCTCACTCTGGACAGGGCAGTGTCCGGAGCTAGCCTGCAAGGAAGGGTGGAGTCAAGACACTTGTTCATCTCCAGATGCCAGGCACTAAAGCAAAGGCTGAAGGGGAGTGCCTTTATTCTCTCTGTCTACAAAACATATTCCTGAACATGTGATACTGTAAGTATTCTTCTGAAGAACCTAAACACATTCAACTGGATAACAGATGTGCCTCTTATACATCATTTTAGATGCTGATAGCCACCCATGGAGCCAGAGACCTTGACCCCAGTCATTCTTTGCCTTGAGTAACTCTGTTACATCCTATCTCACACTGGAGGGTCTTCACCCTGCCTGAGGCTGCAGAAGGCTGGACAAACGAATGTCTTGTTCCCTGTTGTTATTTTCCTTGTTTCAAAAGTAACTGTAGAAAGCAGTGCTCTTCCAGAGTTCAGATTCCTTCCTGGAATGGTGAGTTTGAACATTCCCAGGATGCAAAGGACTTAGGCCATTCTCTTGGTGGGCAGACTCTGTATTTCCTTCTGTACAAGAAGTGAACAGTGCTGGCTTGTCTTATATACCAAGGCAGTCTTATGGCTCATATGACTCAGCAACTATATTTTAAAAGAAAGCACAGTTTTCACAAACTGTGAAAAATTTAAGCTGTAAAAACAACTTTCAACTGAGTAAGTTAAAAATGTAAGTACACACCTCAAAGACAAAAGAAGGACAAGATTTTTGGGGCTCTGTTTCTGTATTTTCTTCCAGTTGAACTAGGCGTATTTCAAACAATGTGTTGATTTCTGTGACTCCTTTTTTAAACTGATTATCTTTCTAGATATCATACAGGAACCTGGATTTTTAACTCATATTTGTGATCCGAATTTTCACTTTTGGGTGCCTGAGTAGCTATAGCATGGAGGAAAAACAGGGCTGAAGAAAAAGCACATTTCCCATGGGGAAGGTCATCACTGACAACAAATGCAACCTCATTATCCTTTTCTTACCACATTTCCCATGGAGGAAACCTAGAGTGAGATTTGCCATAGGATACTTTGGTATGTCTCTTGTTTATTCACACTGGGACAGCAAGAAAAAAACACAACAAAACAAAATTCCTCACTATCTCCCTTGGTATCACTACTCTGATGTTGTCTTTATTCTGCAACTTTCAAGTGGTTTCCACTGAGACTGACCACAGTAAGAAAGAGAGAAATGTTTGGGTTTTTTTTAATAAAATAAAAACATCTGCTTAATGCTGTCAGCTGGTCTGCCATGAGTAAGCTTCACTTTTTTGTTGTTTTTTCCTCCAGTTGCTGACTCTACAGCCTCTGCCTCTCTCACAAAAATATTCCAGCTCTGGGCATCAAGTGGCAAATATTGTGTGGTAACCATAGGCTCCCTGACTAGTTAGATCAGCAAAATAATTCAGTGATTCCAGCTTAATACAGTGAAGTAGCAGATATTTTGGATAGACTAAAGCAAAGCTGCCAGTATGATCAGGCATCATGGGTTTTCCTCTTCTTGTCTTGGAAAGCAGAATGGCCTCTTGTTGACAGGGAAAGAAAGCTGTAATAGGCTCTGGAACAGGTTTAGGAAATTGCTGCCAACTCTAGAATTTGAAAGAACCATAGCCAGATTAGTTATTAGAGAAACAGCATCCTTGGGATTCACTGTGAGATACTCTGACCTCCAAATATCTTAAATTATTGAGATAAATGAGTTTATTGAACAGCTGCAGTAACTCGGTGTGGTGGGTTGACCCTGCCTGGATATCAGGTGCCCACCAAAAACACTCTGTCACTCCCTTCCTAGCTGGACAGGGGAGAGAACATAAAACAAAAGGCTCATGGGTCAAGAAAAGGGCAGGGGGAGGTCACTCAGCAATAACTGTCACAAGCAAAACAGTTATGACTTGGGGAAATTACATACTTTCAATCAAATCCAAGTTGGTGAATGAAAAATAATCCAAGTTCTGCCAGTAAACCTACTCCAGCTTGTACTCCTCACTCCCCAGAGTCACAGGTCCTGCCAGGATCCTGCTCCAGCATAGACTTCCCATGGGGTCAACAGCCTTATTTAGGCAACCACCTGCTTCTGGGTGGGTTCTTCCAAGGGCTGTGGGTGGATCTCAGCTCCCCTCTAGGCCTCCAGGGTCTGCAGGGGAATCTCAGCTCCAATGCCTGGAGGACCTCTTGCCTCTCCTCCTTCACTGACCTTGGTGCCTGTAGGGCTGTCCTTCTCGTATAGTCTCATTCCTTTTTCTGGCTGCTGCTGATGTTTTGAAGGTGGGTTTTTTTTCCCCCTTCTAAAATCTGTTACCCCAGAGACACTACTACCAGGGCTGTTGGGCTTGGACTTGAGCAGCAGTGGGTCTGTCTTGGAGCCAGCTGGCATTGCCTTCGTCAGACACGGGGGAAGCTTCTGGCATCTTCCCACAGAAACCACCCTGTAGAAAACCTTGCCACACAAGCCTGATACACACGGTTTCAGTGGGTGCAAATACTTTAAGATTAAATCCAATA
Source organism: Trochalopteron elliotii (assembly GCA_024734555.1). NCBI lineage: Eukaryota > Metazoa > Chordata > Aves > Passeriformes > Leiothrichidae > Trochalopteron > Trochalopteron elliotii. The sequence continues at coordinate 4,168,190 of JANPWX010000134.1, read as the reverse complement.
GGACAAAATACCAGGAGATGAATCATATCCATCTTAACACAATCAGAAAATTTTATCTATTAAACACACTTTCCACCCAGCTCAACCAGTAACAGTTAAACAACGAAAGCACTGGCCTGAATGCAGAATCTAAACAGATGCAACAGGTGAAACACATTGCTTTATAATATTTTTTAAATCCTTAATCTAAGCCCATGGAGCCAAGTCTCCCAGCTGTTCCTCCCTTAGTGATTTGCTGCTGAAGGAAAGGAAGAGTTCCAGGACACTGACCAAAGGTAAAGCTTCAAGTACACTGATCACAGCAACCACTAAAAGCAGTAATCTAGAGCTGTCGTGACAGCAGCCTACTTCCTCCATTGCTTGTTTTAATTTAAACTGGTAGAGCCATAGAACTTGCTGAACTTTGCATATATTGTCAATAGTAATACTCTTTCAAAGGTAATACCAACATTAATATCCCAGGCAGGGCAAGAAATTATTAAAATGTAGTAAATTCCATATAGAGGTTTCCAATATTAATGTGAAGTACCTTAGTCAATGAAAAAGAACAGTAGTTTTAGTTTGTAGAAATGAATCTTTAAAAACAATACTAAAATGCATTTTCTTTTGGTTGCATTTTTGTTTTGCCCCCTGAAATATTCATTCTTCTTGACAATAATGGCATTGTTTTCTCCAACTAATACCTTTCATTTTTCCCTTATAAGAGTTGAAGTGATGACACATCTCCACACATCCCTCCCCCATCACTGGCCAGCAATATATACATATCCATAGATACATAGATACAGATCCATAGATACATCTCAGATGCCTAGATAATTCTTTCCACAAAAAGAATCCAACTTCAAACCTCTTTATTATGGGCCCAGCTCATCTGCCCCTCTTCATGGTGAAGAGTTTGTATAAGAAAACTGAGACTCCCCACAGGAGGTGGCATTAGCTGGTACATGTCTGCAGCTGTCAAATAGAGCAACACTTCAGAGAAATGCTTTCATAGCCTCCAGGATTTTGTTTTCTAATTAGCTTTGATATATAGCCATCTCTGAGCCTGACCCTATTCATGCACAAGTTACTGTGACACCTCATTACTGTTTACAGGCATCCACAGTACAAACACAAAAGCAGCCTAGGGTGAGCTCTCCAAATTCCTCACAGATTGAGTTATTTGGATTCAATAACAAGATTAGTGATTTTAGATTACTAAGGAAGAAGCCAATTACCTAGATAATGCTTGATCTGTCTCCTAGTATTAAAAAAAGGAATGGAGTTACTTGGCCACTTGGAATTTTCTAAAAAATGGCTAAAAAATGACTATTTTGTAAATAATTGAATTGAATTGAATGCAGAGAGCTAATGATGCAAACTCAATAGCTTTACTCTTTTAAAAATAAGTAATGGACTGCCCATGCATAAGGCAATGGCACAGCCAAATGCCAGAGTTGGAGAGTTACAGTCAAAGCCAGGCTTTGACATCTGGCCCCTGAGCTTGCCAAGCTTATTCAGTCAGGGATTGCAATGGATGACTATGTTAAAAAAGAGAGAGTGAGCTGAGTAGGGGTGCTAAACAACCACCTTTCACTCCCATCTCCTCTCCTCCTCCACCCCCATATGTCACAGTGCTAGTGAAAAGAACGATATCCTGCCAAATTAACAGTTCAATCTCATGTCTGTGACAACATTTTTGGAACACGAAAGCTGTTCTAAAACTTAAGCTTGTATCAAAGTCTAATCTGTGACCTAAGAGACAGGATGTGTTTGGAGTGGAGCTCAGAATTACTGGCCTTTTCAAGCTCTACAGAATCGGGTCATCCAAATTCATTGTGATCGTGCTGCTTTAAAAAATGATGTTTTCCAGCACTCTGTTATCACTTCACAGTGCAGCAGGTTGCTGGTGAAGCCCAGGGTGCCTGATGATACTGGACATCATTAATGGCTGGAGGAGAACTGCTAGACTTCATCTTGTGGTTCTCTGGTAACTGAAGTTGTCTCTTATTTCTTTAAGAATATTCTCAATCCTTTCTAAAGGGCTTATGAACTTTAACAAAGAGCTGCCATTTAGAGCCTCCCTACATTTTGATGCTGAGAGAAAACGATCCATATTAAATATAGTGATTTTGCAATTGATTATTGAAGTTACATTAATCCCCCAAACCAGTGGAGACTATTATGCAAAATGAAACTTACTTTCAGTCACTATAATTTGTTTTCCTTTGGACTTTAGAAGTGATTTAAATTAAATTGAATTTAGCCTTGTTTCTTTCTGAATAAGAGTGCCCATATAAGAGGTTTAATCTGGTTTTATGGTTTTTTAGATTAGCTTTACTGAGGAAGATGAGAGAAATTACATGGGAAAAGATAAACAGAGACTACAGAAAAGCTCTTTAGAGTATGTTAGATGTATTTTTTTACCCAACCCTTATTTTAGCCTTTCTACAGAAACTGCAGATTCAGTGTTCATCTTCTGTAATTAAACTGTCATGGAAATATTGAAATAATTTCCATGTAGGCCTTATCATGGTAAAATGTGTACATACACATATTTATCTTTGGAATCAGTGGATTACACAAAAGTATGAGAGTCAGCCACCTGTGCTAATGTTCACGAGGTGCGGGCCTGGAAGTACAAAGCAGGGTATAGCAGAAAGAGAGGCCTTGTAGCTCTGTTGTTTATCCATTTCTAGGCTCATAAGAATGGAAAGATTAATTCATTTATTTATTCATCTTTCCCCAGGAGTTCATGCCTCAATTTTTCTACTGTGGACATCAGTGACTAGCTGTGGACATCTGCAGTGGGGTCATATTTGTCTCTTTTCCATCGTTTTTCACAACTTTTTAAAACTTGTCTTTTTTGCAGAAGACAGCTGTAATAGTCCTGTTCCTTACTTGTGGAAGACTGTGGAAATCACTATGTGTAAGTGGCCTCTGCTGCCTATTTATCATTGATGGCCCAGAAATTATGCTTGTGCTTCTGCAGAGTGTGTGGTAATTCCCACTATGGGTAAAACTGCTTGTGGTTTTAAGGGAAGAGAAAGGATAGTGCCATGGTCTGGAGCACCCTCTTTTTTACTCTCCCCTTTTAAAAAGACTGGAACAAAATGCAAGGTGTATATTTTCTCATAAAACAGTTAGGAATTTGGTTAGCTACTGGCAGTGCCTGGAACTGAAGTCAAACATGGGCTACCAGTTCAGGCCTTGACCATTCCAATTATGAAGTTTTCCAAGCTGGTAAATCAGTAACAGAGTACTACAGAAACCCTAAATGATGCCATTCCAGGTGATACCTCTGCTAGATTCAAGCATAGCTCTGAGATCAATAGGGTGAAAAATTTGGGTAATGGTTCATGTGTTCACTATCTGCATTTTACAAAGATTCAAGATTTCACACATATTTTTATACATACCACTGAACTCCTTTCCCCTGAGAAATTTATTAATCTTGTCACTGGGCTGCTCTGTGGTGTGTTATAATAGTGTAACTATTCATAAGCCATGTGGGGATTCCCCTGTCTGAAAATTCAGTACTGCAGCATTGTGAAGAGCATCCCATTCTCTCTACCAGAGAAAGGGGGAGATAAAGCTCTTCAAGGAGCATTGCTGCCAGAAAGTCTGGCAGTCTAGCCTGACTTCCTGAGAGTAGTTCAACGGTAGCAGTGACAGACAGAAGAACTGGTCTCAGAGCCAAAAGTAGAGCCATTTGAAGAAAACAGAAGTGTAGTGAAGGTAGGACAGAAAGCAAAGAATCACCTGTATAACACTACACACAGCTTCAGATTTAAAACATTTTATTGCATTCCCAACATCACATTTTTATTCTGTCCAAGTAACCAGTCAGCCAGATTTCATGCAGCAGCTGTTGTCCCCATATCCAGATGTGGTTATGTGTCACTAGATTGGAAACACCAGGCCCCTGTTTGAGCTGCATCCATATTTTCCAGAAGACCACGGCTCATGATCAAAGCCTGAGATCAATTTTTTCTGGCCTTCCTGCTGGGGATTTGACTCATCAGAATTTAGGCTGGGTCTTGAACAGGACATCATTGTGTAAAATAAGATCAAGGCAGAGTGGAGAATTTCCTGAATGGTGTTTGAAAAAGTCTCATGATGCTTACTCCCTGCCCAGTTTCATTTTCAAAGAATTTGGGAACAAAAGAGTATTTAAGAACTTTGGATGCAGGCTACACATCATTTGGTCCAAGCGAGTACTTCTCCTTTGCCTCCCCATGGTGCCTAGCTTGCTGAAACAGTTGAAAGGCCTGAGTTTTAGTGATAAAATGTTCTCAAGTTCCCAAAGTTACGTTCCAGTGAAAGTCTAAATGTTACTACTTAGTCAGAACAGAGCATCCAGCTGGTTATTTTTCCCAGAGACCTTAACAGTTACTTTCAAACATACAGCTGACAAAGGAGGTCCTCCTCTGCACAGTGACAGCTGACACAGTCTCTGAGGAGACCTGGGCCACCAGCATTCCCATTCAGCAAGTTTGGCTCTACCTGAACTCCAGCAGAGCACTTTGAGCACCTGCAAGTCATGGGCAAGGGCGTTGTGCCAGGACCTGTAGGGGCAAAAATGCAAGCTTCATGAGCCATGACAGGGAACAGGGATCATTCCTCCATAATGGTGGTACCTTCTGAAAGGCATGGCATGCTTGTTACCAGTTATCCAGCTGTTTATTCACCTGGTTAAAACCCCAGAAGGGATTCTGGATATTAATATCAGAGCCTGAGTTTTCTGTTTTGCAGGTGAATACCACATTTTCTGACGTGCACATGCTCTCTGATATTTCCCAGAGTCTTAGGAGTTTTCCTACATAGTGTGATCACATCAAGGAAAGGCATGAACACTGACCACATCCAGATTAACTTTCTTCCTTACAGACATGGAAGAAAGTATCAGAAGGTAACCCCACAAGCTAATGAAGGAAGTTGCCTTGGTTTCCTGCTTTCTTCATCACCATGTTGGCACTTCCAACCCTGCTTGTGCCAAGGGACTGCCTGTATCTTTGCAAAACTGACTGTAGGCTTCTCTCTAGTGAGCAGGGCACCATGCTGTGGATCCAGACTGCATGCATACATAGATATGTATGTACATATGTGTGTAGGCATGTATGGATGTGAATGTGGAGGTGTATATTCCTCCAGTTTTGCCTCAGTTAAACTCTTTTGAGGGACTGGGTTTGAGACATTTCATTGCGCTTAGTGTCTACTAAGGACAAGCCTTAGATGACTTCTACTGAAGGTAGCATGTCTGTCTATAATTGCCCTTTTTGAGGCCAAATCTCTGGGTTCCACCCCAAGACCCAGAAGTCCTGGCAGAGACCTTGCAGAGCTTCATTTTCAAGTACTCATATCTTTTATTAGATCCAGACCTCAGACATGAAAAAAGACTTGTTGTCTGCTTCTCATATAACCTAGTGCTATGAAGAACCCAGAGATAATTATTGAATATTGTGACACAGGGAATTGGTTATGCACCAGCAGGAGCTAAAGAGCACAAGAGGTCAAAGGAATGATATGTTAAAAGTTTTGGACCGTGTTGTTATGGGCACCTGCATTTTGGGAAGGGGAAGAGAGGATTAAAGCTTTCTCACAGTTGGGGCACATTCCTTTCATGATTATTTAAGTATTACATGAAGTAGATTCTAGCTCACACAAACATCCGATTAGTGAAGATAAGACTGGCAAGGAGAAGGCATTCAGTGTGTGAGGTCAATTATGTTTTGCTGCAATGAAATGTGCTTATGAACAGTGTTCTGGTTCAACAGGGAGAGGTTTAGGCACCTTGATTCCTTCCTGGATTTTTTTTTTCTTGGTTCAGAGTGGTATAGACTTCACAGAGCTTATGAAATATCAAAATGTAAAGTTCTTGCTAAAGAAGGTAAACTAGCTCAGAGTGTGGAAGTGCAAACTTATATGCAGTTTATTCTGGCAAAAGATGCCAATAAAGAGGATGGTGTTTAGAGATATGGTGTAGTGCTGCCTAGAAAATAGTTCCTTTTTTGGGTGTGAGCTGCCTCTTTGTTAGGTAGCTTTGACAGTCTAATTTCAGCAGTATAGATTAAGCCACAGAGAGTCAACTCTTCAGTAATTTAGTTTTTTTTGTTTGCCAGCAAGTTCATGAAAACAATGATAAATTGTAAATCTAGATCAGTATTTTAGTGCCGACCAGTTGTCCCTGTTACCTTGCTCTGGGTCATGAAGCAGTCTCTGTAGAAGATGGACTGCTCTTTTTTGAAGTAAACAAAATTATGTGCTTCAGGAGAGCCTTTAGTGTGTCTCAGCCAGTTGTCCCATTCAGTCCATGGGACAAAACTAGACCTGCCTGAGGTACTGCTCCCTGAAACAGGGATAATGTGTCCTGAAGACCCTTAACACCAGCTGTCCCACTCTGTGGATTCATTGCTATTACACATCACCTCTTACTAATGCAGAAACCAGGATTTGCAGCCATGACTTTGGAGCAGGAGGGAAAACAAGACCTATTAAAGCATTTCTATTCCTCATCCCCATGTGGCTTCAGCGTTGGATTTTGTCACTGAGCTGCACAGGCATTTTTGCCACTTAAGATCAAGATTTGCAGAGTGATTAGGCTGGCATTAGGTCTTTCATAGTGCATTTATTATTTCATAAGAGATTTTAGTTTCCTCTGCATGAGTAAGCAGAACAGCATGACTCCATGTCTTCCTTCGGGACTCGTGGCATGAGATAGGGAAAGGCTGTTGCAAATAAATCAACAGTATTTTGACTCTACTGAAGAAATCTCTTTGTGTGGGAACAGAGATCTGTGACTTATGTTGTTTGTAGTTTCAGTACTGGTCTTTTCTGGCTAGAACAGTCTATGCCCTAAGAATAAACGCACATTGTAGGTTTGCCTAGAGGAGACTGCAGAGCAAATTGGTCTAAAATTCTAGATAATAGATATAATTATGTTGGTTATGTTCAAGAACATTAGTTTCTCCTGTGGAACTGTAAGTTGTATCATGATTAGCAAAATAGTTTTGATTTAAGGATGGAGCACAATGGCCAGTTGTGACACAGTTACTGCTTCATTTTTTGGGAATAACTGCTGGGAGAACTGACCTAGGTTGCACAAGGAGGCAGCCCAATGGGTGGGTACTTCCAGGGTCAACTTGGAAGAGGCAGTACTAAAGGAAAGACTCCAGGCTTCAGCTGTCCAAATGCTGTTTGTTCAGGCTGGCTCAGCTCCTGACAGGACCAGTGGGGAGAGACATCTTTGCTAGGCAGTGTGCCCCAGCCATCTCTCTTAGTGTGTGATGTACTCTGCTTGGGAAACCTCTCTCTTCCTCTCTCAGAGCTTATTTTATACTGGATATTTATATTTGAAGGGCTGAGGTGATTTCCACCCTAAATTCCTCTTCCCTCTTCTGCCCTCTTCTCCTCAGTGTGTCGCAGCAAGAATTATGTCTGTCTGCAAGACAAACTCATGTTTATAAAATTAAAACAGAACACCTTCTCTACCTCTCAGGACCATTTTGCAGTTAACTTCAATATGTTTTGTGATCAGGCTCCTCATTATTGGAGACAGAAGATACTAGAAGATCCTAAAAATTGCCATTATGAATTATAAAATAGAAAGTATTTTCACATCTCATATGATCTGATACTGAAAACATGATTTTGATCATTCAGGGACAATAATTTCTCAAGCCTGTTGTTGCAAATGTCTTTAAGACAGTGACAGAAATTACACCTAAAGTTTTTCTGTGAGGTACTGAAAAATCTTTATCTTTGGGCTGATTTTCCAGGGCATTAAATGACTTTGTTAGAGAGAGGCCAGGCTACAATGTAACACAGAGCATTGTGATTACTAAAGCCATTACTGGTTATATTGCTTGTTGCAAGCAATGTGGCGAGAGAATGTGTCAGTGCAAAGAGCAGTGTGGCATCCTCAGCCTGTCCTTTTCTTTCCATCTTCTCTTTCTCTTGCAGAAAAAGAGTTTGCAGTGAATTGCTTTTGAAAAATTGAAGATCCACAGAATAAACTGAGGGCAACAATTCATGGTGCAAATGGAAAGGGATCTGATAAATGGAGGTGCATTTTCTATTTAAAAAACATAGCAAGCTGAAAAGCGGGGTTCTTGGGTGCTTTATATCTGTGCTTGATGGGACTGCCTCAGATCTTATTGGAGTTTCTTATGCCATCCAAAATAAGTTTTCTCATGCTAATGACACTTTTTGCTCTGTAGCAAAACTAGAGCTAACTACTCACAGCAAAAAAAAACAAAAAACCCAGTGGACATGTGAAATGTCTTTGTTCTGAGCTGCTAGGAGCTTGAGATCTCTTCCTTCTTTCCATGAGGTTGTTTCTACACAAAAGCTAACTCAGATATTTGCAAGTATTCATTTGTACGTGTACTGCTGTAATATCAATCAGGACAGCATCTGAGGACCTTCACCTTATTTTAGCTGTGTTCACTTTTGGTGCAAACTGTGTATTTACCACTCTAGATATGTGCTTGAGCAATGCACAAGTGAAACAGACCCTTGCATAGTGAAATAAAGCTGTTTGATGGTGTCCTAGGGTGACTATGATGCCTGTATCCCCACATCCTCTGTTCTGTGTTCTGTACCTTTAAGACTGGTGAGCAGGGAAAGAAGAAGCGCGCAGTTTGTTTTGAAAAACAACGTTCACTCCTCAGGATCTGCTCTCATCCTTGGGACTGTGTGGTTTGTTTTTTTTTTTCCTTCGTCGGATGCACAGAAGGCAGCCAGAGAGAGTTTTTTTCTTCCCTTTGTTAGTCTAGCTAGCTGAGGCAAAGAAGCTTTCCTGGACTGTTTTTTTTTCCTTTGGGACTGTTTAAATCTGCTCTGGACTGAAAAACCCAGGGGAGCACTGGGATCTTGCACCCATGGCCCACTGGGCCGGGACTCGGCATTTTCCAGCCCCGAAGGGACTGGGACTGATAAACAGACTCCTGGCATGGACTCTCAGTTTTGCCATCTCTCTTCGGAGCAGCGAGAGGTTTTATTGTTTCATGTTATTATTATTATTCATTCTTTATGCTTGTGGGCATTTTGTTCGTTAAATAAATAGGTTTTTTTCCACTTTTCTCTGAGGGAGTTCTTTCCCCGGACCTGCTGGGGGGAGGGGCTGTTTGGATGTGCTTTCCAGAGGAACCCCATTCGGAGATTTCCTCCCAAATTTGCCCTAAACCAGGACAGATGGATTTCAGTGTTTGTTCTGAAAAAAAGCGGAGCACAGAGGATTACTGTCATCAAACACATGCTAGGCAAGTGGCACAGCCAACAGCACTGCATAACTATGGCAAGGCAAAGTTCAGAAAGATGATGGGCACTGACAACTCATTTCCCAACCTGTCTCTAACTGGTGTATTTGTCTGGGAGTCCTATAGACAACTAGGGGGAAAATTGCTAACTTATTCCAATCTGAGGTAGCAAGTGAAGGCTTGAGAAGGTAAATATGCTCAAGTAAGATGTATTCAGCTAAAAGAATCAGCCTGCAGTTCATTTTTCTATGGGGAATATTGAGAGATGGCATCCAAAAATTTGATTCTCCCAGGGATCTCAAAGCATGTATAAAGTTGAGTCATGCTTGGAAAAAGAAGGAAATAGACCTCATTCTGGGTGGGACTGACAAATAAATAGGAATTGTATTTCTAGATAGTGCTTTCACTGCTGTCCTTAGTATCCTTTGTTTGGTATTATTATCTTTGTAGTTTTGTTTTGGACAACGCCAATAAAACTAACAAGTGACAAAGGACAAAGATAAATCCTGAGCTTGACACTGATCTGTCGCTTCAGCTGGGGCCTTCTGGAGGGGAGCAGCCTTGTCATCAAGAGGCCACTGTCAGAGGCACAGTTCCTGGATGCTATTTGAAGCTTCCTCTAGTGGCTGCTTATTTCAAGAGCCTTGGCTTCTCCTTGCTCTGGAGCTGACATTCAGACATGAATAATGACAGCCAGGCACTTGCTTTTCAGGTGAGCATCCATATATCTCAGTCAAGGGACAAAAGAGCAGCTGAGGGAAATGGGGTATGTGAATATTTATAGGCACACAGAATGCATGATTTCCTCTTTAATGCTACAGAGGCTTGAAAAAAGACCCAGAAAAGGTTGGCAAAGGAAAAGCATTAGTCCAGGTTTGCTACTTGGCTGACAAACAAATAGGTGGTGTATTTCTATTCTAATGTTTTTGCTGACATTTTTAGTATCATCTATTTGGTGTTACCCTATTTTGATCTATAAATACTTGCTGACATATATTTGAGCTGCAAAATACACTCTCTGTGTATTTTTAGAACAAAGTGACCCCTACCCTATTTTTTACACAGGGGAAGAGCAAAATGTGAAACAGTAATTGAGCTTTGAGTTTCGTATTTGCAGGGAGCTTTGCATATATTAACGTGTTTGAAATTAATGATCCTTTAATTAGCATGATAAACCAGAAAACTAAAGCAAATATAGGATGACCAACTCTTCCTTTAAAATTTTCAGAATCTGTGAAGCCTACTGTTACGAGAACTATCAGTGTTTAAAATGCATGTTTATTAAGATTACAAAAGCCTGCATATATGAGAAAAAAATCTACTCATTAAAATAAAAGTAAGATTTTGAAAGTTTTTAAGAACTATTTTCATATCAGACAATGGATTCCAGTTTGGAAATACTCTTCTAGCACAGTTCACTAGCTGGTTTTCCTGAGATTAGACTAATCAGCAAGCACGGAAAGAGCTGGCATTTGGTCTGACTGATGCATTACAAAAGTACACTGTAGGCTTTGATTAAGGTCTGTTAAAAAATCTGCTGTTAGAAAAATGCCTTGTTGCAGCAGCAAGGAAATTTACATTCTCCAGGCCCATGTGGTTGGATATTATGAATGAGAAAGAATTTTGTAAAGGAGTGTGATCTGGATTAAACAGGGAGACTTCTGCTTGTCAGCCCAAACAGCAGAGCAGGCTGCAATTTACCTTGTGTTTAGTAAGCAGAGAAGATAAAAACAAATAGGATCTAGCAAGAAGGAGGCCATGAGAAGAGAGAAGAAACTGTGGGTGTTTTGCAGTTGACACCCACAAGTGTGGGTGCAGTCGACATTCTCGAGGGCAGGGCTGTGTTCAGAGGGACCTGGGCAGTCTGCAGGAACAGCCAAGAGCAACCTCTTGAAATCTGATAAGGAAAAATGAAGTTCTGCCCTGAGGCAGGGAGAGCTGTGGGGGTGAATTGGCTCTGTTGTGGGGCAGTTCTGCTGTAGGTGCTCTTTGGGTTTGGTAGATGGTGAGCTGGGTAAGAGCCAGCAGTGGATCTGGCAGCAGCAATATCCTAGACTTTATGAATAGAAACAGTCAGCAAAGCAAAGGAAGTGATTACTCCCTTGGCTCAGCATTTGTTACAGTACATTTAGGCTACTGGATCCATTTTTAGCTTCCCAGTTCAAGACAAACATTGATAAATTTTGGTGGCACCCAACAGCAGTCCCTGGGCACCTTTAATGAGGGTGGAGCCAGACACTTCAAAGTGGTCTGTGGTGGGAAGATGCTGAGCTGAAAGCTGACCCTGCATGGGGCAGGAGGTTGCATTAGAAATAAGAAGTCCCTTGCAAACTGAGCTGTCCTTTAGTCTACAAATAGTATGAAAGGGGAGTAAATCAGGGAAATAAAAATACTGGAGTAATTTATCTGCCAGAGATTCACACCCAGAAAGGTCTTTCCCAACCCAGGTCACAAGTGCTGTTTATGCACTGGTGTGGCAGCACAAAGAGGCAGTGTAGAAGAGTAGCAGATAGGTTTCCTGGTGGATAAGCATTCAAGAAAGACATCCATTCCACTCAGTGAGCAAAGTAAGGCTTCTGAAGTCTCAAAAGGGAAGCAAACCTGAAGACAAAAAGAGACTTTAAGATGGATAGATGGTGAGACTATGACAGGTGCTCAGGTAGATGGGGCTGGACTCAGGTCTCTGAGTCCTCATGAATAATAAGAAATTAAAACATCCAAAAAAACCTCAGAAACAAGCTGATTGGTTTTGTTTATGACTGATTGAGGTCTTTGGGGATAAAAACTAAAATTGGAAGACAAGATCAAATGCATAATTCAAAGTTATAAGAGAACATGAGTCACATGCTGAATGCCACAAAATCAAGTCTCAGGCTCAGAGATACTATCAAAATACAGTAGTCAAAAATCAACATACTGTTTGTGAAGGAAGTTGCAGCCAATTTGCTGATTAATCCTCCTTCAATACTGGAGAACAAGTACTCTTTGGCCTCCATAAAAAGCATCAGAGGCTAAAACTCCAGGGCCCTTGAATGCATTTTTTTAATGAAGCTATTTTAATCAATGTTAAAAAATTACATATGTTCAGGGAGACTGCATGTTTTGGGTGATTTGTAATGGGGGGATGGGCTCTTTGTTTTGTGTCACTGACTTGAATACTGCCCAGCACTGGAGTGGTTGGATATCATGTGTACTATCTGCTGGCTTCAGTCCAGTTTCTAGTAGGCAGGTGTCTGTACTATGAAAAAATATCAACACTATTGACACTAATTTGTATCTTTATTGAGAATCACTGTATCACTGTAGACAGGCCAATATTCAAATGTATATGACTCCTTTCAGCTTTTTCAGGGACAGAAATGGAGTACTAGAATAAGATGGAAACACCACCGGAAAATACTCATGGCTCATATTTTTACACACACACAAATATATATATGTGTGTGTATATCTATCCTTTACTTAAAGACAATCAAGAAAAATACAGTTTCCAATGCTTTAAATTTTACTGTTTCCAAAAATTCACATTGAAAAAAGACCACATAAAGTTTACCTTGCAATCAAACTGCCTTTCTGATATTTACTTCATCACAAAGTTTGCATTATTTAATATATTCTCAAACTATTTTTCTGTACAAGAGCTTTTCCAAATAAAAAACAGAGCAGAGAACTGCATCCCCAACTCTTAATTCACCTTCAGGCAGTCACAGAAGACAATACTTCCAGAGCCCTACTAATGCTTACAGCGTCCCCCATCACTTGGCTACTGCTTTGCATAAGGGGGGTGTTTCAGAAGATAATTGAGTAGGGGCCTGGTTATTGGATTAATTTCAGGCCTTGGTAGGTAGCCTTTCTGTATCTGAAACTGCACAGATATACCTGCCTCTTGGATTAGCAATAGAAAGGGAATACATCTTTGCACAGCCCTGATGAAGTCCCAGCTGCCCTCAGCCTCGGGTGGAGGAGGGGCTTATGAGTGGGACAGGAAAACCTCACGGCAAAGAGAATTGTAAGGCTAGATTTCTTTTTTTGCTTCTAAATAAAGAACTAGAGCCATTGTTGGGGCATGAGAATGAAAGATGCAGCCAAACATTTCATAATATGGTCCATGCTAAAAATAAATATATTACCTTTGGTCTTTTCACCTTCATGAAAATTATGCACTCACCTACACCATCCAGGTCTCATCCACAAGCCTTTGATTGTGATCGTAAAAATTATTTATATGGTTTGGTCCAGATATGGAGATAGTTGGCAAAGGAAGTAACATAGAGAGACATAGACCATCATGTAATTTTTTGAAAGTGCAAAGGTTCGATTAGAATTGCTAGAACTTAATGATTTTGCATTATTTACTCTAATAAGGGCCAGTAAATACAAACATCTCCAGTCTAAGGGAATAACTTGCCTCACCTTTTTTTTTTCTGGCAGAATTTCTTCTTGTGATTACTTTCTCAGTGTGGCACTTGAGGGTGCCTAAAACTTAGGGACCCCAAAGAAATCTGCTATGGAATTAAATTTCTGACTGCTTCTGGATGTTGATGAATGGAAAAAAAAATATTTAGCCTTGCAGGACAAGTCAAGTCTGTGGGAAATGAAGCTTATACTCTTTCTGCTTTGTCACCTGCCATAAACACCTAGCTCTCAACAATTCATGGAACACTCTTGTCTGGTTTTGTCATTTGCAGTTTAAAACATGCCTGGAAAAAAGTGTATTGTTACATTTCCTCCACCATTGTATTGGTTTATTCCCAGAAGAATGAAAAATATATTCAGGATTGTTTTGTGATGAGTTAACAGCTGTCAAGAAATTTAATTGGACTTTTGTCTAGTAGTTTTGAAGACTAGCTCCCTTGTGTCTCTATAAACCCTATTGTAGTCCTTATACGAGTGTCAAAAATTCTGCATGAAATTATTGTACTGCCAAGAGGACAGGGCTTGGAAAGAGTGAGGGAGTTAGAGCATTTCTTTTTTGCTGATGTTGCTTATTGTCGTTTTTGACTGTTCTGAACTTGTGTATTGCAAAGTCATTGACTTGTGAGAATTCTAGAAAAGTACTCAGAACAACTCATACAGCTCATAACCCACACAAATTGTTAAAGTTAGGTACCTCACAGAAACCCACAATTTCCAGGACAGCACAGAGTGAGGCACCTGCCCATTCCACTGGCAGGGCTGAGCCATTTTCTGTCACAAATTAGAAGATTGTTTTAAAATTTATTACTATGTTTTAGCTTAGGGAATTCATAAACACCAAAGTCATGTAATTAGCAAAAAAACAATAAGGAGTTTAATTTGGGAAAGTCTTTCTAGCCAACTATAACACATCAAGAGTTCTGTCTAGAAATCTAGAAGAAACTTGCTTTATATGGACAAAGAGGGAGATATGAGATACTTTTTCAAGGTTTGCTCATTTTTATTTTGTAATATCTGTAAACAGAGCAACATTATTTTCCTTGCTCATGTAGTTCAAGTAATGGATGTACAAACGTCAGGTTGTAAAAATTCTGTCACCCCTAATAAATTGCACGCTGTGCTGGATAAGAATATAGTCCATCACCATCACATTTAGATGGATAGATATCCATGGTCTACCAGGCTCTGCTTCAACCTGCTGGGAGACTTAGGAGATGCCTAACCCTGACTGGTCTCTCACATTCTCTGCCTCTTTCTTTAATTCCTTGATTTCTGATCCACACTGAACAGCACTTCCCAATGCTTTCGTCAAAGTGAAAGGGATAATGTATCACCCACTTTAATATTCTACAAGTACAGAAGATTGTTTTAATTGTGACTTTAGGGTTAAACATTTGGTGTTGCTTAAAGCTCAAAAATCTCAGAACAGATTCCTATTTCTAAGCAGGGAAGAAGAACTCCCTTTAAAAAAATAAGACTTTTCCATATGCAGCTTTCTCATAGATAATATTTTCCTTACTGTTAAAATGACAAACAGATAGAAAGCAGCATAAAAAGGGACTTGGAAATCACTAGATTACAGCATCACTTGGTTGACACTTTAATAAAAGTGACATTTAAATAATATTGGATAGTAAAATGTAAAATGAAAATAAAGGGGACTTTTGGAACCTAGGGCTTATTTTGATAACACTGAGTTACTTTGCAATGTTCGTATCTTCATCTGCAGATATGATTAAAAAAAAAAATCACACCTTAACACCAGGAAAAAGGCTGAATGGAGAAAGGAAAGTCATAGTGCATGAAAGAAGGATTTCTCCTCAGTGTAAATACAGTTTTACCCAGACTTCTGTTTTACAGCAAAATACAACCTTGCCAACTCTAGGAGAGCATTAGTGGGCACAGAGTTGTCAATTAGACCATTTGTTTGCTACTCACAAACTCTGGCCTTCCCAAAGAAGTGTTTTTACTTTTTTTAATATTTATGGAAAGGACAGAAGTTTCTCAACACTGTGGCACTGTACAATGCTGTTTCAATTTTCTGGAAAAGAAAATCACCAAAAGTGTGAAGTGTTATGATAGTGCTCCATCCTATACCTGAGTGTCTTCCTCATGTTCTACTGATAAAAAATTATGACAGACATCAGCCTTGTAGATCCAATTTAATTCCTGACAGCTACGCAATGTTTTACCCCTTCATCATAACTTACATCGTTCAAATTATGACTTCATTGAGAACATCATTGTCTGTAAATAAATCTTACCCTGAATTTCATTCATCTACTTCCTTTGGTGGCTTTGTGGATCTGAGATTGTAATTAGAAATTCCAAATTAGAATTGGTAATTGGGTCCATGACTGAATGTTGATAAATTATTTTTGCACAGCTGTGAAGGAATTAAATCTACTCCAATGCTTCAGCTGTATTGGCTTCATAGAGTTATCACAGGCAAAATGTAGTAAAAGCTTACTTTTGCCATTAAACTGAACAGATCTGCTTCTGAACACATTAAAGTGACAAATCTGATGAGTTAGTAGGTGACATTTTTGGATAGCTACTCTTTAGAATAGAGCTGCACTTCAAAACATCTTGTGCTGAACAGGAACACGTTCCACCAAAGGAGAAGATGGGACCACAATCACAGTGCAAAAGGAATGAGCAGGGCCAACCAGTTTCACTGAGATGGTGGCCTTTGAGAGTATAAAGCCTCTCATCTCAACAGCTTTTTTTCTGCCCACTGTACCTTGTCCTGGCAAAACAGGAAAGCAAACCACAAACTTGAACAAGGTGGGATTCAGCACTGCCTAGTGAGGAAGATGTGAGCCTGGGGCACCCCAGCCTCTGCTAAGGCTGCAAGCTGAGTTGGAAGTCACTGCTTGTCACTCATCTGGTCTCTCTTTTGGAGCTTCATGGCACTGGTTTTCTGCTAGGCATGCTTCTAGGACGATTTTTTCGTTTGGTTTGCCCGGTTCAGTCTGCATTGCACTCATCTCACTCAGTTCACTGAATGATAAAAAGTCTTCCCTGTTTTGGTGCAAGATCATCAGCAGATCTTGCTAAGAAATCCTGCACTGGATATATACTCCTTTTTTTATCAGGGCAGAACCTGTAATACCCAGAAATATCAAGAAATAATGATTTGCATGTGTTTGATGGGATTTTTCCCCAAGTCAGTAAGGTGCAAGCTTAGTGCTGTGAATTTACAGTGAATGTGTCTAATTTAGTAAAAAATGTCCATGTGTGAACATTTGGAGTTGTATTATTCCCTTCTCCCCACCCAGCATCTTGAGACTTTATCTTGAGACTAAAGTATTTTCAAGAAAATGTTGAAGAGAGATCCCCATTCCTATGCCACCCCTTGCAATGGCATACCATGCTCTGCTCCTAATTTTCAAAGGATCACAGAGTCATAGACTAATTAGGGTTGGAATGGATCTCTGGAGATATCTAATCCAACTCCCTACTACAGCAGGTTCACCTACAGCACAGAATGGCATCTGGTCAGGTTTTGAATATCTCCAAAAAAGAACACTCCAAAACCCCTCTGAGCAATCTGTTCCAGTGCTCTGTCACCCTTGAGACTTCCTATCTCTTAACTTTTTTCCACCACAGGAGACTTTGCAGGTTGAATAGAATTAAGAATAAAATAGAGTTTAGCATCTCACAAGCAGACTATGCAGAATATCAGGAAGAGAAAAGATGAGCACAGTTTATGTTTGGCAGTCATAAAGGTAGCTAAGGGTAATTCAAGACAGAATTACCAGTAGATACCCGCAGGGAAAAATCTAGTTTGCCATCTTCATGACAATAATCCTATTGTTCGGGACTGTAAATCAAC
The DNA here is from genome assembly GCA_024734555.1 of Trochalopteron elliotii. Classification (NCBI taxonomy): domain Eukaryota; kingdom Metazoa; phylum Chordata; class Aves; order Passeriformes; family Leiothrichidae; genus Trochalopteron; species Trochalopteron elliotii. The sequence goes on along the minus strand of JANPWX010000134.1, from coordinate 4,150,694 downwards.
ATATGGCAAGCAATGCATGTTTCTTAGAAACTGCTTATTACATACCTGATATATCAACAGGAGAAAGAGGCCTAACATTTTTTGCTCTTGGGCACAGTGGATACTCATTATCAGATCAGAAATATATTTCATAACCTTCATCTGAAACAAATCACCTTCATAATCTCTCTTGGAGCAAGATCAATTTACACAAGCCAAGGATATCGCAGGCTGCCTGCAATCTTCAGAAATGTTGCCTGATGCTGGAGTGCCAGATTCTCATTCTCCCAAATGCCAAATTCATATTTTGAAATAGAAACAATACTAAAAAATTACAGAAACTATATGAGAACTAGCAGGCCTGATTTCCCATTATGCTGCTTCAGTCTGCACTAACATGGAGGTGAATGAGACCATCAAAGCACGCTACAGTGCAGTGCAGGAGTGTTCATAAGCCAATTTACGAGGCAGGCTTGTTTTTTTTTTGAACAAACTGAAAAATCTAAGTAAGGAAAGCCAGGAGATTATGTCGATTTGAGTCATGCACGCTTCTCACTGCATATCATTAAACTTTATTCTTTAAAATGTATTCATACTCTAAAGACTCACAATCCATGTGATTGTGCTATCATGTAGGAAAAAAGCTAACTAAATGCTACTTGAAAAAGGAACATTAAGTAGCACAGTATCTTGTGGGCTAATTATATGATGAGGTAAGAGCTGGAAGGGAAAATAAACAGAACTAATGAAACTACCAGATGATGCTTTATAAGGACTTCAGCATACTTGTGTGAATGGAGGAATAATTTCTTGAAGAGTTCAGAACAAAAGCACAATATAGTAACATAGGATCCACTCCAGAAAACATGAGGGAAAATACCTGAGACAGAGATTTCAATCTGAGAGAAAACTGAAAAATAATAGTGGCAAGATAAGGGGAAGCCTGACTTATTGATTTATTATCTGGCCTCAAATAAAGTGTTTGCCATTGTATTAAACCAGCGTATTCATTCAGTCACTGATGGTTTTGAAGAAATATGAAGTTACATGGCAGCATATTTGTGGACACAGACATGGAAGTTGCTTATCTGTCCTTAGCCATGTTGTAGCTATTTACTTTAATTTTTGTCTTTTGTTTTTCTGCCACTCTGTTTTCCTTCCAGGATCTGAGCATAGAGACTGACCACCTCAGGGAATGTTTCCTCTCATCCTTAAATGATTGTCTAGGTTTGAGGATCAGTGGCAAAGAGTCTATTTGGAGGCCAGTAACAAGCAGTGTACCCCACTGGTCAATACTAGGCCCAGTTCTGTTTAAAATCTTCATTAATGACCCGGGTGATGAGGCAGAGTGTAGCCTCTGAATATTTGCTGATGACACAAAACCAGGAGGAGTGGCTGATACTCCAGATCATCAGGCTAACATCCAGAGAGATCTTTGACAGGCTGGAGAAATAGGTGGACAGAAATGGCATGAAGTTTGACAAGGTGAAGCACAGAGTTCTGCACCTGAGGAGTAAGCATCCCACGTGCCACGCACTGAGGGTCACCTGGCTGCAAAGCAGCTTTTCAGAAAAGGGCCTGAATGGTTCTGGACTAGATGACCTCCAGAGGTGCTTTCCAAACTCAGCCATTCTGTGGTTCTATGGCTCCAGGATTCTGAATTTCCCAGTGATTTCCATGTTACTCTCTAGAAGCACTGGTAGCCAGCTGAGAAGAAGGATGGGACCTAGTTGCTTAGGGCTATTTGAGATGTTTCAGAGAATCCCTTCTGGTTTCCAGATTCTGTAGAGAAGGAACTCATACAGGTGTTAGATTGTATCTTCAAGTGTTAGTCATATATCTCAGGTTCACTACGACATATCAAACAACAATGGTCACCTCCTTTTTTTTTCTGTGAGAGGTTAATCAAGTTAAACTGAAGGTCTGACAGGTTAAACTGAAGCAAGGTTAAGTGAATGCCACTCTTCCTCAGAACCTTTGAAAAGACAAGACTAGAAGAATGTTTAAAAAGCCAATTGCCATGGATATATACCTGCTGCCTTGCAGCATGACTGAGCACATGCAAGATACCCCCTTGACAGTGGTCTTACAGACACATGATGCTGGACAGGCAAGTTACACTGCAATACTGAAAAAAACCCATTCATATCTATGTTCAAGTGACTGAATCCCATCCAGCTGAGATATTCCCCACCCTTTTTTCATATAGAAATTAGATATTGTCTTGCTGTGCAACGTGGCAGCAATAGACTGTGCAGTTTTGGCTTATGTATTCAGAGAAACACTGTGCAAAGAATGGTGTTTAGCTCTAGATTCAGGGTAATGTAGGTGTCTGCTTGTCAGCCATGTATCTAAGCTCCCATTATAGTGAATGGAAATCTAGCCACTACATTCAACAGTCTTGACATTATTGACTAGGAGCCTGAATTTGAGCAGCTGAGTAACTCTCGAGGCTCCTCTGACTCGTGAAGGTAGGAAATGGTACAAACATTGCCTTGAGCTTTGGGAACCACAGGTGTGCTCAAAGTGGTGAAATGAAGGCTGCATAAACAGTTAAGGAAGTATTGGAGGGTAATGAAATTCAGAGGTGGGGAAAGACCCTAACTCTACTCAAGTGTCTGAGATGAAGCATCTGTTTCAAAAGGGTACTTCAGCAGAACATGCTGTAGTCAGGACTCCAAAGGTCTTTATCCTGAAGGAGTCACAGCAAGAACCGAGTTATAAGTCAGTTCAGAAGAAACTACTTGTAAGCAACAGAGATAATGGCTGAAAGAGAAAGCAGAGAAGAATAATTAACTCTGTCTCTCCACTCTTATAAAGATGTGATATATTTTATATCTTCGAGCCGGGGTGAGAAACTATTAAACTCTCATGAATATTCATGTTAATTTCTAGTTCTTCAGAACCATTTTGTGGGGATGAAGGACAGTGTGATGGGAGCCTTCAGGCTTATTGGCTTGAAAACAAATGGGAAAATAAAATTAATGAATTACAGGTACGGGTCTACTTTAAAATGGCAATCTGGAAGAATGCCTCCTCTGCTAGAATCACAGGTCATAGAATGGGTTAGGTTGGATGGGACCTTTAAGATCACATAGTCTCAAACCTCTCACAAGGGCAGGGAAACCTATTTGACCAAGTTGCTCAAAGCTCTAACTATTCTGGCCTTTAATACTTCTAGGGATGGGACATCCTTGACTTATCTGGGCAACCTGTTCCAGTGCCTTATTACCCCCACCATACAGAATTTCTTCTGAATAGCTATCTAAACCCCCCTTCTATACTTAGAGGAAGTCAGGAGGATAAAGAAAGAGCAGACATTCTGAAGCTTTCACCGCACTCCTGGAGAAAACTTGCTCTTTTGCCTCATAAGCATTCTGAGAACAAAGCAGCACATTATTGAAGAAATGACAAAGTCACTACCCACATCATAATCATGAAGTACAGTAATATTCCCCAAAGTCTTCTCCCTAATGTTAAAATCAATATAAGTAAAGTAACAAGAAAATACGTGGCAGCATTTTGTCTGATCATTGTAATATATTGAGTGTGGGTGGTGCAAAGAGATAGTTTCTAACATGGAAATTATTTCTCTGCAATCTACTTTAGATTGAGGGTTGCACTAGTCAAACTGACAGTTTTATCCTTTGCACTTATTTAGTCCATTCACAATCACTTTCAAACATTCATTTGCAAAAAACTTTGTGGATTTGTCCCCTACTGATGCCTGGAGTGGCTACCTAGATCAGAGGCAAGTTAGAATTAAAATAATAAAGTAGATATTTATTAAAGGTTTTCAATAGAGACACCTAGGATAGTGCAAAATTCTCGCAGAGGCTACACCCAAGATGGACGATGGTCATGAGTTTTTCAGACAAATATAACTTTGGTCTATTGGCGTATCAGAGGTTAATTGTCCAATTTGAGTTTCAGGTAATGAAGTCACATTCCCCCAGTTTGCTCCTCCCAATTCACTTTTGTTTACACTTTTCAGGGCCTGATGCTATGATGGTGACCTTGGTTCTGAGGCCTTTGGTTTTGTCTGACCAAAATGTGAAAAAAGCTTGCTAACACTTTATATGGAGTTCTGAGGTATACACCAACGCAGTACAGGATATGAAAAACATAAAAGCTAAAAACTTAAGGCATCGTTCCATATGCATCATCCCACTGCAGGGTAGTAGCTTACCAGAAACAAGAAAATTTTAGAATTTGGGATTTTTTTGACAAATTTTTTCAAACCTTCACAGACCATGATCATAGAAAGTCATCAAGTACTTTTTGCCTATACACTCATTTGCTACCTAAGGATATTCTCCAAAGACTTTTTGCTCGTGATGTTCTTTTATTGTCTGTTGTACTTTACATGATTACCATGTTCCTTATATTGTAGACTTTTTATTTTCAAGGCAAGATACAGTGATAGAAATTTATCATACTGATCTCTTGTGTGTTCATATTTCAAAAACAGGTAGAATTTTGTGGATTGGGTCTGCCTTTTTACCTGTCTTTTATTTTTATTGTTATTATTGTTGTTTTTGTTGGTTTTTTTCCCCCAAAACTCCATGTTACAATGCAATAAGGCATTTAACCACTAGCAGGAAAAAAAAAAGGAAGAAAAAAGTGTTTCTAGCTTGTTTTCTTATTCATTTAATTACCCATTTTCCCATTTTATATGGGATCTTAATGACACAGTTATGAGGTATGAAATATTGGTAGATAGATTTCTATCATGCCAAGGGAAAAACATCAATGCCCTTATTAGAAATTTATTGATGCATTCCTTCATATTCAGAATTATCCCACATAAATTTTCAGAATGTTTTTCTTTGCAAAACCATGTAAATAAATATTATTTCCTAATGTAATTTATTAGTCAAGAGATAGAATATCCAAGGAAATACTGCTGGTAGTTAGGATAATGAGATATGAAATTCCATGTAGTTTTTAATTTTTCTGCAGTGCCTCTAGATTAATTTGAATACTTGATCTTACACTATTTTATACTTTGGGTAGTATTTAGGCAGTGGACAGAATGGGCTGATATGTCATACTGATTGTTCTCATAATGACACCTCTCAAAGCATCAAAGGCACATATCGAAGTCTTTTGGGCATGGGTTGTGAGATGAATAGCCTTCAGGACTCCTAGACTTTAAATTTGGCACTCGTATTTAAATCTACAAAACAAGGGTCACATATGTCACCAGGACTAAGTACACTATGAATTTTCACTTGGAGATATTTTGTGTCCAATAACATCTTTTTTTGTCCAATAACCTGTCTTTTTTTTTTTTTTCTTTTTTTTTCTTTTTTTCCAGTGACAACCAGAAACATCTAGTTAAGGAGGAAATAGAGACACAAAATGTGGAAGAGTTAAATTTTATTATATGGCTTGTTCTGTTAATACTAGAGCTTAAATTTTAATTATGCCCCACCTCCTTGCTCCTTTTTTAAATTATTCATTACTTTTCCTGATTGTTTTTTCATTTTATTTAAGTGCCCGACCCATAACCTGAGCACAAATTGAAGGACAAGCCAGACATTTCTCCTTCATTTTTCCTTCTTTGTTACATATCAAAAGAGGAAAGAAGTTAGAAGAAACAAGAAAAGTCTTAAGAGAACCCAATTAACTTACCTCCACCCCAAGTTCGCATTCCTTTTTGCTTCCACATGACCTCACAAGACAGGCAGTTGGGCTCAGCCAGACAATAATTCAGGGTGGGATGCAGTCAACCTGATGTGATGTGAAGCACCTATATTAAGGTAATTGCCAACCACCCTCAGAGCCTCGGGGCTTGGTATGGTTGTCCTTAAATAGATGTGGTTTCAAATGCCAGAGTCAGGACAGCTAAAGATTAAAAGTAGATCTGACACTACACTTATGTGGTGGTGCATGCAGACCCACGTTGGGTTGCACTATGATCTCAGAAACGCATTAGGCCTTGGCAAAAAGCACCTGAGTTAAGCTCCTCTTGAGCTTAGAAACATTATCTTCTCCAAGGAACTTAAGCTGTCTAAGGAGCTCCTGTGGTTTTTTACAAATAGCTTTGGAAATTTGTTTCTTGACTGAACAACAGCTTCAGTAGAACAATAACTTTGTTTTGAACTTTCACAGGAAATTATTGATCCGAGTTACGGCCAGGATGGAAAATTACTATGACTAAAGCCAACACTCTTGCAGCCCTATAAACAGTGGTCCTAAGTGATGCCCTTTGAGCTTTTCTGGACCACAGCAGGCTGTGACCAGGAATTCTGCTCTGAGTGGGGCCTCAGAGCCAGGGAACTCTCAAGTTTGCTACACCTTGAAGATTTGCCAAATGACGATGTCGGATCCTAGGCTGATACCACCACTCCTCAAGGCTCAGCTTTTTGGCTGTTGAGAAGATGTGAAGGTATCCAGCTTCATTGAATTCAAGGGGAATTTTTCACAGCTATATACCTTATACGAATTTTTCACAGCTATATACCTTGTACATACTCCTTAAGGTCTCCCTCTGCGTGTGAATGTGCTATAGCAAATGTACTATCAATTTTGCTCACTCAGATTCTGAAGTGCATTAGATTCCTAAGTAAGTTTTGCCTATAAGTGAGGTTGTATAAACACTGTCATGCTTATAGTAAATTCTGTAGAATATAATGTTAATTTTTTAAAATTAGGTTGTTAATTAAGTGCTGCTAAGTTAAAGTGCAGTTGAAACTTTTAGGCCTAAACCTTTGATAAAATCTGTGGCTAAATTTGGCAAGGGGGTCCATTCTGAACTTATTATCCTTACCTGTCCTATTCTTATCCTTTTCCCATCCCTACCCCCACGTAGATAAATTTAGGTTAGGATAATTTTAGTTCTAGCTTGATTGATTTTAGATTTTAGTCCAATTTCTCTGTGTGTGTGTTTTAAGCAACTGGTAAGGAGCAGAATGAACCTTGCCAACAAGTTTTTTTGTACTTTAATATTAAAAATGCTTTTGCCAATACCTTGGCTGGTCATTTCATGAGCAACCTAAACCACTTACTCATGACAAATTATAGGAAAAATATGCCTTCAGGATAAGCAGCTAGATGCCAGATGAGTTCCCTGAAGATATCTCAAATTGTTTCTCAGCTTCCATATCTAGAAAGAAGCCTGTCGTGAAGTCTTTTTTCCTCTTCCGCACAAGAGGTGGGATATGGCTGCCTAATGCCTCTGCTTTAATCATTTTGTCTGCTCCAAAGCATCCTCCACAGCCTTTAGTTCCTGTGGAGGAATATGAATGTCCCATAGAGCTTTTGTCAAGCCTGCAAGTCCCAGGAAGTTGTCTCATTTTCCACAAGGTGTCTGAAAAGCCATTAGAAACTTAGGTTTAAGTATTCTAATGGTGCCTTAGGGAGTCCAGTGAGACTGTACTGTTTACCACAGGAATCTGTGCTAGGAGTCTAAAATTAGATGTTGCAAGTCCCATGAACTCAGTTCTGTCGTTCAGAGGTAACTTCTTATCAATGCCATGAGTAGGGTTCTTCTGAAATGCCTCTAAGCACCCCTAGTAGCCTCTAACAGCTGTTACAGGTGATCACCAGTCTCTCATGGGTTCTATGTTGTGGTGGATGTCTTCCAGAAAGCCTAGGACATCTAAAATACTCCAGTGTAAGCAAATGAGTCAAATATCTTTCTCCAATAAGGCTGTGAGAAGCCACAATATACCCAGTATCTCAAAGGATGTCCTGTATATGCCAAACTAGTGCCATAAGCCAAGCTTAAAATGGCAGAATGGTCTAAGTTATAGCCATTAATTAAGGACCTGAATTATGGAGGGCAAAACTGAATGACAGCTGAAACATACATTCTTGTGAAATACCAGTGGCTTAACACCTTTTCTTGTTCTGAATTAGAACTTAAAAGTCTTTATGAAATAGACTGTGTAAAATAGTGTAAAATAATACAAAATTTTTAAAATACTTTGATAAAAATGACCAGAAGGTCCTTTGAAACACTTTGAGTCTACTGAGCTGTGTACCGCTGGGGTTTTCTTGGGTGTTTTTCTTGGGGTTTCTGGTGTAGTTCAGAGTTCAGCTGCTTTCACTGTGACAGCTCCTCCTGGGAGATGTATCTGTAATGCTTTTTATTCCCATAATGTTACCTTTTCCAGACTACCTGACAGGTATTGTGGTTTATTTTTCATAGCATCTGCTGAACCTAGTATGCAAAGTTCTGCTTGAGAATGGTAACTTGCTCATACATATTTTGTCTTCATTAAATCTGTAAGTTAATATGTAGAGTAATACCTAGAAAAAATCTCCAGTTCATAAAAATCTTGACAGGTATGCAATAAGGAAGTCAATGGGGAAGGAAAAGAACCTGGTTACATTTCAAAGTGACCTTCAGCAGCACACAATTAAATGCACATTTATTTACTGTAAATAAAAGGGAAATAAGAATGACTAGTTAAATACTCCACTAAAGAGTGTTCAACTAATTCTGTCGTGGATAATATTCATCCCTACATTGTCTTCATAGAGAGAAGACAACAAAGTATTTGCCTGCATCCTCACTTTTCTTAAATTCATGCAATGAATGACATTTGCCTTTTACACCAGCACAGTCAGTTGGTAATTGCAAGGTTTGGCAATCTTCTGGACCACTAGTTAGATGCCATGCCCTGTGCAATGTTCCAACTCAGGAAAACCTCTGTTTTCCATGGCCAATATCAGTCATGCAGATCTTGGCAGATGTGGCTGAGTAACAAGGAAAAGGAGGAATGTGTGCTTAAATCACTGCGTCTAAAAACTGCTAATATCAAACCTCTGTTTCCTTTCCCAAAAGCCACAAAACCCCCATAATACCTATTTCATTTTTTCCGTTTCTCAGAAGGCTTCTTAGTTAGAGTGAGGACATCATTCCTCTTGCCCAGCTAAGAACAGCTGGTTTAGGATTTTCTAAGGTTAATGTGCTTCTGTGACATCTGGAAGAATAATAGAGACCGTGTGTTCAGAAAACATGGAAAAGATTCAGGGGAACATAGTTTCATAAAAGTCAGAGTACAACATCTGGCATGTCATCTTAAAGAATTCAAAATCAAATTTCCACTAATAACCCACCCTTTTGATTTTGGTGTGGTCAAGTAGGTAGAGCCCCACTGCAGATAATGTGCAGTTTTTCCAGGCAAAGGTTTCTGCCCCTTTGAACTTTAGGTTGTGCTCTTTCACTAGTGAAAATCATAATACAAGGTCTGCATTACTATGACAAGTGAGGAAAAAAAATTGATAAAGATTTGTAATAACCTAAAAGAAATTTCATACATCACTGAAGACACAGAAAACTGAAAATAAAAGAGATTGGGGTTATATTTCTTTATAATAATGTCAGTCAAAAATGTTCCAGTCAGTGGTCTGAACACCATGGATGAGGACAGATTTGCCACTTCATTTCACTGAATAACAATTTCAAAGCCTAGCAAAATCTTAGTAAGAGGAGATGGCAAAGCCTAAACTTACTGTCAACAAATCACACTAGACAAATAAACCATTTTGATAAAATTGCTGCATGATCCTTGAACTGGAATATCTAAATGAGACAAAGGGTTTTAAAGGAAGGATGAAAGGAATTTGTAAAGAATCAGTGATGCCAAATAGGCTCCTGTGCAGTTTTGCTGTCACAAAAGAAAAGGGGCAAAGCTGAGTTACTTACAGCCTTGTAAACTCTGTGTAATGGGCATAGTAGTAAACTCCATTAGAAAAGATGTGGGTAGACTTTAGACTTGAAAAAAAAAAAGCACAAGAGTGCAATCAACAGTAACCTCACTGGATACCCTAATGGTTGCTCAGAAATTAATCAGACTACTGCTCAGACTGTAATATGGGCTTAACTTTTTTTTTCAGGGCAAGGTTTTACGAGTAGCTTATGCAAAAGTGTGAAGTTTATGTTACCACTGAAACAGGACCTTGGTTTCCATCACCCCTACACCTAATCATATCTGCCCCACACCATGCAGACAGGTGTCAGTCAGTTCTGCTCAGTTCCTTGCTCGTGTTCACAAGCAGTCTAACAAAAATACGACCCTCTGTGTCATGGGTCTACCACTGGGTCTCTTACATGGAACAGCTTTGTGATTGCTGGTGGGAATAAAAGGGAGAATGTGGGAATGGGAATCCTTACAGTGGTGTCAAACAGTGAAACTACACTTTATCTCAGAATGAATTTATCATCAACAATTGTATGCAGCAGCAACACAGAGATATTCCACATTTGGATTCTTAACATTATGCTGGATTTGATTGCTTTTCTTTCACTGAATACTCTTTCTGTTTATAGACTAAACAAAGGAAACTTACAAAGAGGGAGATAACAAATATACAAATTGACAAAAGCATTTTATATTAGATTTCTGAACTTTTGAGATTTTATAAACATTTCCATAAAAAAGGGGTATTTGTAAATTAACAACACTATGTCAGAGCAGAATGAATGCCATTTTGTGTTCATTTGTGTTCATTTATTTCTCCATTCTTCTTCTTTTTCACATTGTCTTTACTGTTTATATTACACAAACATGTTCTGCAGAAATATGAATTGACTAACAAAAGTAGTTAGTGGCAATAGGGATGAAGTTTGACATCAGATGCAGGCTACAAGAACAAATGAAACAGAAGCATGGGAACACAATTCTAAAAAAAAAAAAGAATTTAAGAAGGAATGTGCTAGGGACGTTGTTGTATCCTCAATCAACATATTGTATGGATCTGATAAGGTAGAATGTCAAAAACATGCTTAGTGCTGAGTAACACTGGAATTTACATGGAAATGCTACAAGAAATAGATGCCCATGGAATTAAAAATACAGAACATAAAAATAAATTACTTTATTATTGACATTTTGAGTTGTTCTCTCAAAACTGTTGCAGAGCTTGTACAGTATTTGTTGAGTGATTCTTACCTTAAATGGAATTCAGAGAGCCATTTTTACAAGAGAAAAAATATTGTGAGGTTTGGAATGCTATACTCTTCTTAAATGTAAATATAGTCTCAGATAGTACAATAAAGTCTTTCACTGTGCCAATGAAAATCAGAGCTTCCATCTGTGAACAACAAAGGAATCTTTGAAATATCTCCCAGTGGCACAAGATAGAATAATTTTTTATTAATATTTTAATTCTGTTTTTCATCTGTTTTGAATTTATAGAAATATAAATTTGAGAGTGTCTGAAGCTAGTAGAGCTACTCCATTGTGAGACCAGCTTGAGTTTTGTCATAACCCATTTTAAGTTTTATTTCCTCATTTCATTCATTTATCTTCAGTAATTTTCCTTGGCTTGACAGGACTTAAGTCAACTGTGTTGGGTTTGATATGATAAATTAATTGACTTTTAGATGTTCAAGGATATCTTGCCTCATCAACACCTTTCCATCTATGGATGCGTATGCACAGACGTAGGTGTGTATGCAAGAGAGGTGCAGTTGAGAAATAAAGCTGAGAGATCAATGTGGTTAAAATTTCATGGACCTGATTATTTCCAACAGTTGTGTAAGTACCTGCTGAAATCAAGTGTGAAGGTTCATCTCAAAGGTTAGCATCCTAAAAAATAACCTTTGAAAGGCTGAACAGTTGTGACAACAGAGAAAACCATCCCTGGCAGTGCCAGAGCAGAAACACTGGTCTTTTTGAAAGCTAAAGATAGCCCTACTGACCATGGCAGCCAGCTGCCTCAGGTCCTGGGCTTGGAGAGAGGGCAGCCCCAGAGGTGGCCACAGGCACCAGCAGTACCACAGGTGCTAATAAAATAAAATTAAAACATTCTTTGTTAATGTTCTTGCTTAAAAGTCAGTCTCTTTAAAGCGAATATAGTGAAAAGCAGTTGTGGAACACCTGGAAAAAGATAGCAGATGGCAGGGTTTATTTTTTTAAATGAGAAGGAAATGCAGAGGACTACATTAGACACTGACAGAGAACTAGTCCTCAGGATAGCCCCAGGCACTGGCAGTAGAGCAAGCAGCAAAGGATGAGGAGTGAAGGGGTATGTGCTTTGAGGGAGTCTGCCTAGTAATGGTGACACCCAGAGAGGCTAATAAGACCAGGTGAAGAGAGAAAAAGGGGGGAAAAATTAAACCCAGAGATCCTTTCTATTGTTGTGAGAGAGGGAAGGAGTACAATGCTGCTGGAGGCACATCATGCATTATGCAAGTGACCACAGCTGCCCAGCTCCTCTAGAGCCTCAGTGTGGTTAGCACCAGAGCAACTAATGATGCCAAATGTATAATGAGTGGGTGAGGGACCAGGAGCAGGCTTAATCACTGGGAAATCTAAAGTACCATTGAGCTTTTCTACAGAAACAAAAGGGTAACCAGAGAAGGACCTCCATGTACACTGAAAGATACAAAAGCTCCTACTGGAACTCTTATCCAGGAGCTGCACTGTTCCCTGCTGGATCTGAACCCAATGTGAGCTGAACAGTGCTGGGGGATCCACAAAGGGCCAGGTGTGGGAGTGATGTCAGGGCGGTGGGGGAGTGCGTGCCCAATGCATGGTGACACAAAGGAATGATATTTCTGAAGGGCACTCATGGGATGTAGAGAAGGGCTCAGCCTGGTGCTGAAAATACGTTTGAGGAACTGCATTGATCTACATGGCCCAGTGGAATACTCCTGTTCTTCATTTCTTCTCCCACCCAGGCTCATAAATCCTCACCTGCAGTGGGTGGAAAGGCCCTAACATTAGCTCACTGCTCCTCCTTCTTTTTCCCCAAAACACAATGGATTTTCTTGTGTTCCTGTGCTCCCCAAATCACTCTGTCAGGAAAACAAGGCATCAGTGTTTAGTTACACAAGTGCTCGAAAGGCCTAAAGGTACCACAGGCTTGAAAGGTACCACAAAAAGTGATGCTTTTAACAGACAAAAGTCTGCTTTGACATCAGTAAAAACAGAATTTTCACAAGGTAAACACTAATCTGCTAGCAGACATTCACCTCATCTGCAATGGGTGATATAGCTCAAGACTGATGCCTGCTACCTTATCTTCTTTTTCCATATAAATGCTGAAAATGCATTATGACAAACATGTTCTCTTTGCAAAAAATCACTTTTGATTGAGAGCTTGCTTTTCCACAGCTCTAAGGGCACAACAGATCACCAACCAGTACATAAGTGGGACAGTTTGGGGAGAAAAGGTCACAGCAGCAGCAGCTCTGACATGGTCCAATTTCTCCACTACTCACAGCTTGCCGCTCTAGAGTACTTCCCTGCTCCATTGTCTGTGTTAGCAGCCCCTCAAGCTTCCATGATGTAAAAAATTCTGCAGATGACAACTAGCCATTTCAGGGAGAGAAGGAAAAAGAAAGAATTTTTTCAACCGTTCAAACCAATTGCCTTTATAGATCTGATTTCTGTGGTGGTCAAAGTCGACTTGGTACCTCAGAGCAAAGTAAGCACACATGTTTGGGAAGGCTTTTAAACTACTTGGCACCAAATCACCTTGTGCCACACAGAGAATATTTTTTCAGCCCTACACACTTGTGATGTGTGTGAAGCACTGGCTTTCACGTGTCTCTTTGAGATGCAGTTGGTGGTGTGGTGGTACGTGTGACCTCAGACATCTGGACTAGCTGTCAGCCAGAATCATTAGAGTTTGCAGCACCATACTGAGACACTTTCACATCAGATGGAGAGGAAAATATTCTCAGATATTGGCTCTCTCCCAAAACCAGTACTTCCCTTGGATCACACCTCATGCAAAGCTCTGTATGAACTGAAGAGAAAGATGGGTTATTGGCATATTTTGCACAGGCAGTCTGTTGGCTTTATTGTAAGTGACGACAGCTCCAGCCTGGAGGAGGCATGACATGTTGCTTTGTGCATATATATACTACTTTGCCTGCTGTTTCAATTTGATTTTGTATTTTCTCATTGAAAAAGATAAGACAGATAAAAACCATCTGACTTCTACAGCAAAAAGCATATGCCAGTTGCAGGTATTCCTGCAAAAAAATAGAAGTGTATACATACAGCGGAAAAGAAATAAAGTTTTCATACATAGTAGCAAATCAAATTACATTTGAAGGTAAAATCTATTTAATCCCCCTTCCATCCACAGTTGCTGCAAAAATAAGCCACAAATTGGTGCTAACACTGAACAACATCACTGAGACTGTTCTACAAAGTGTCCTCATTTGAAATTTGCATCCAGATCCAGTAGGCTTTTGGAGGAATTGCTGCAGTATCAAGACAGAGCTATCATTTGTGAAGTAATTCCCTAGGATAAAATTCTCAAATATCTGCTGACTTTAATCTAGCAGAGACCAATATCCCAAGTTAGGGGGCTTGTTAGTAGGGCCTCCAATGTTGCTACTGAGCAGCAGTGAGGGATTCCCAATGAGAATGAATAGGAAAGCTAAGTCAGATGTCAGGAACGAGCCTCGTAGGCGGATGGAGCAGCCCATGGAACTCGTGGTGTCTGGCTCATCTCTGTGCCCCAGCAAGGGGAGCGCAGGCTTTTCCTGAGTGGAGCTTGGCTGCAGCAGGCTGGGGACAGTGCCCACCTCACTCCAGTGGAGGCCAGATGGGATGCTAAGGCACCATGGCTGCCGAGGTCCCAAGTCACAAGTCACTCCTGATCTTAAACACTGCTAAAAGTTTTAAATCCTTTTTATGCACTCTGCTGAAATTTGTAAGAGTTTTCAGTCTTTAAGATCAAAAGTCAGTGTTCTAAGCAGCTAAGAGGAGTCCTGTAACTCAACAGGTGCAAATTGTCATTGCCAGCAACACACCAGGAGCTGCACTCTAACTCCAGGAGGCCCCTGGACTTTCAGGGTTTGGCTGGCTTTGTCCTGGGTTGCCTACAGCTTTGCTTTAACTTGCTTCAGCTGTTACCAGCAGCTTCCTAATGAACATGTGGCTACTGTCTGATTTGTTTTACTTTTGCTTAGCTTTATGTAATCATCTGGTATAACCATAATTTTCACACAGATGCTATTTAGTGAGGTGTTCTTTTTTGCGGAACAAAATATTTTTGACCCTAGGATAATGAAATGGTGTAAAGGAATGATACTGTAGCAGAAGCCTTTGCCAAGAGGGACAGAGAGTAGAGGATTACAGGCATGGAAGCAACCTGCCATAAACAAATCATCAGTGGTTAATTGGAGAAATGCAGTCCTGAGGACTGGGTAAGCTGGTTTTAGGGTTGACAGATAAAACAAAGGAAATTTTGAACAAAGACTTTGTTTCCTTTGTGAACAAAGTTGACAAAGGAAGAAGTGTACAGCTATATGAAATCTCATGTGTATGAAATCTCACATTTCCAATGGAAAAAGAAGAGAAGTATCTCATTGTGACAGAAGATACATAACAAATACTCCCATGGGGTGAGCAAGAAGAAAACCCCACTCCCACCACCAGCATCATACTCTGTTTGGCATAGGGCCTGGGGTGCTGATGACCTGTGACATTGAAGCACGGAACATTTGTGTGCAGGGAGAGAGTAGAGGGAGAACACAGAAGTGGGAAAAGGGGCAGCCATTAGGAAGGGAATAGAGCGTTTGTCCTACACCAAGGCTTTCAGGAGATACTTCTGAAGAACTATCTTAGGTCCTGTAAGACTGAGAGTGACTTTACTTAGTGCAAAGCAATTAACTACTGGAAGGCAATGAAGATTAAATTAAGAAAAAGAGAAACATGGAGCATGAATGCAATAAAATGCTGTTTGCTTCCTGCTTAGGGACTATACAGTGATTTGGGCAGACTAATGCATCAGGGCCTATGTAAACAACCAACACAGACGAGAGCCCCTAATCAACAGCATAACTGGCTCTAAAATTGCTCCAAGAGATTATACTAGAACAGGATCTTTCCCACCTCAGGTGAGTGCTGTGACTCCAGACAATTTGCTATTCTTGAAAAATCCTCTTTTACTTTTTCTATTTTTTTTTGTGCATTTGTTTTATGGCTTTTACTGGCTCAGTTTCATTCAGCATCAGAAAAAAACCCCCAGATTTCAAGACTTCAAAAATTCTTGTTTACCATACTTGCTGAAATCCAGTGCCAAATTTGATTTTCTGCCACAGGTTGACTAACTCACAGCAAGGAACAGAAGTAGAAATGTGACATATTGAGAGGAGTAAGGTATGATGGAAGAGTTTTCATTTCTTAGTTCAGGGGGTCCATGGTAGAAGTACATTGTTTTTGAGGCCAATATTAGCAACTTTTCTTTCCAACACAGTTTGTTCTGGAGTAGGGAAGCCTCTCTCCAGAACCAGAAGCTTAGTTTGCTGCCATTTGGGGTGATGACATGGCATAATCAGTTGGCACATATGAAAAAGCTTCTGCTCAGGTAGTGAGTTGCTCTGTCAGCCAGCTACATATTGAGGGAGATGGTACCAAAGGTTCCTTGCTATTGACATAAACACACTAGCATAATTTTGTCAGAAGAGATAATGCCAATGCCAATGTCAAATCTATTTTGTCATGTGTTATAATACAGGCCTCATGACTGTGTTTTTGCTGGCAATGTCACTTACCAATGAGAAGAATACATGGGAGAATAACAACAACAGTCGTCTCTGGCAAGAAAAGTGGCCTTAAAAATGTTCTTAAGGCAATGTACATTCAGAGGGATTATTCTCTAATGCAAACAATTTACTTGCAAGCACACTCCAATGATGACTCTCACTGTGAAGAATAGCTTTGCTGCGTGCCCTTCTTTGGCAGTGTGAGAAGGATGTATGAAGTCATGGATAACTGCCACTAACCCCTCTGGGTGTCCACTACCAGCAATTCCAGTTGCACCCATGTGCACTCATGTGCACAATCTGTAATGTAACACACAGCAGAAAAAAAATTCTCATTTTTATAAGTCATTTACTTTGTGTGAGAGATGTCCAAGGTTTTAAATAAATGCACTGTGAAAACAGAAAATGAAAACAGCTTGGATGACTTCATAAGAAGCTACAGGATGAAGCACTTCATTTTCTTTGATGTCAATATATGAAAGTATATTAAGTATATTTCATAAAGGGCTAAATGTTAGCATATTGTTGTCCAGTAGGGATATCAATTGCCAATAACAAGTACCTACAACCAAAACATGCAGAGATAATTATGATTGACTGGACACCTTCTTCTGTAATGAAGCTAAAGAAAATGCAAGTTGTCTTGGAGACAAATAGCAGAAATGTACTAAAAAAGGGTGAAAATAAGGGGAAAATATCAAAATACTGATAATCCATAGGGTGATACTAAAAAATCTACTAGGAATCCATGGGATGGATTTCCCATGCACAGAAGCCATTACCTCAGTTTGCCAGTGTTTTGGAATTCCAGATTTAGCGGCCATGGGCGTGTCTGCGTGGGGGAGCACACAGGCCCAGCACAGTTTGTACAGGGTAATACTGGCCTGAACGTTTGAAAAGCATATTTGCACGGTCCCAGGTTCAGCCCACAAAACCATAACTTGCCTTTTCAGCAGGGTGTGTTAGGTCAGTCACAGCACAGCACTCCAGGACCAGCTCCGAGCACAGACAAAGTTATCTCAAATCTCTCTGCATGTACTCATTTAGACATGTCCTTATAGCTCTCAAACACATTTTTGTGGTGTTTGCCAAATTCCCAGTGGCAACAGTTTTGACAGTCACAGTCAAAATGCAACTGTGTAATAATGACTTTTCTTGTGGCAGTTGCTCATAAAGTCCTTGGTGACTACACATAGATACCAAGAGATGTTATGAAGTGCTGCTTTAAGAATAGTGTGACTTTGGTAAAATCTTTCTGGGTGTTAATCAATAAAATCATATTACAAAGTTCTGGAAGCCTACTACAGAGACAAGAATTATGTTTTCTGGTGTTCATTTTCTTTCTTGTGAAAGATTGGGAAATCAATTTCCAAGACCCTCCAAGCAGAGACCACCTAAACAAATTTAATGATTCTGTCTTAGAATAATTAAGATACCTGGTCAAGACAGGTTGATGTTTCCCCACCATGAAATTCTCTGTTGCCAGAAAAAAAGGTAAATTCAATGGAAGATAAAAATAGCTTTAAGCGTAAGTGTCTTTTTTTTTTGGTTTTTTTTTTTTTTTTTTGTTTGTTTGGTCGGTTTGTTTTTGTTAAGTGGATGGAAAGAATGGTTGTCACAGTAGTAATAAGATGCTGTTACATATGCATAGCTGTGGATTGCAGTGAATGCTTTACATATCAAAACTCCCATCCTAATTTGGACCTGAGTCTTCCCTTATAAATGCAACAAGCCATGATCTGTGCAATTAGCTGAAAACATTGTGTCAACCTGATCTTTCCTTTTGCTTCCTCAGTTGCTCCCCGTTCCTTCTTCTTCATCAGGCAGTACTTGTTTATCTCATCTACCTTTTTAAAAAATAAGATATCTTAGACTTCTTTTTGACTATTTTAATCTTATCAGTTAGCTCCCATTCAAGAGCTTTTAGGATGAGGAAACCATCACTGTGCTCTTTTTCATTTATGCTAAATCCTACAGAAGATTTCCCAATAAACCCATTAGATTGTTTCTGCCTTTCTCTCTGTCCATGTCATCCTGAGATGGCACAGTTGTACACTACCTCTAGAGGTGCAGCCACTTTGTACAAAAAGCCACCTGTTCCAGTGCTGGAAACGAGCAAACTGCTTCACATTTTTACATCAAAACTAGAAAGGGAATAGGACAAACCCTGATGTCTACCACCACTTTGTTACACAGTTTTGCTCTTTTGGGGGTGTAGATCAATGTAATGAGGCACTCCAGTAAAGCTCTATGAAGGGGTCATGCTGATACAGCTACTCTTCAGGCAAATTCTGCTACAGGCAAATTCTTCACACCTGAAAATTATTCTTCTGCATCCAGTTTTTGTTTTGGACCATCTTGAGTTGGTCTCTAGAAATCAGTGCTCAGGTACAGGTAAGCAAGTACTTCAGTGCAAGGACCAATTCCAAAAGCCAGTATTGATGAGCCTGTATGAGATCTGGAGGCTCACTCCATTCTGCACAGTTGTAAGGATCCCAGAAGGATCTTCATTCTCACAAACACCCACATTTCCATCTCAGTGCAAGCAACAAAAGCCTCAGGTTCTTATTGATGGGCTGCAACAGGACATTTACATTATTTCTGAATCTAGACTGAGTGAAAAGTACACACAGTATTTATATCCCAGACCCCAGAGCAGTTTCTGATACTCATGACAAAGTTCCATTCCAATTACTGTGCTGTAACTCCTCTCTGGGGTTCTGTTGTTATGCAACATCCACATGGCTAACCTGTTCTAGGTCAGGCAAGCCTGAAATGGTATAGAGGGCCTCTACTCCACCATTTGACCATAGAGTGATGGACCATTCCCCGGAGCAAATGTCACCCTTGTGGGGTTTGTAAGCAGGGACTCAGGGCCATCTCTGATGTCCTTCTCTATTGCTTTTGATTTAATAGAGGAGATTGGGAGCAAATCTTTACCTAAAGCAAGGCGCTCTTGCTCCTGTTTGGAGCCATAACTCTGCCTTACTGCTGACATGAATGATATGTCCATATCACCTCTAAACCCTGCACTAACAAATAATCTTTCCTGTTTTACAGCTGGCTCACTCAGTGAACCTCTGTTTTGGTTTTGGGGATGGTAAGATTGTTGTTTTGAACAAAATGTACTGATGTGGAAGGAGAAAAATATGTTTGAAAAACTACAGAAAGACAGGAAGACTGGTAGAGAAAAACATATACCAAACACTCAGGGATTTAGGACAGTAGATAGATAGCAGCATTTTTGGAGGCTGGCGAATTTTTCTCTTTCATTAAAATTCTGACCCTATTCAGTGGCATATATTTTTGTGTTTTCTCATCTAGACTGTGTCAGGTTATTTTTAATTGTGTAATTCTCCAGCAGCTTGCAAATGTAAAACTTTCATTTTTTATTAAGAAGTTCTTTTCTGTTGATCTTCTATAATAGAAAGTGAAATTTCTATGTGAGCCAGCCACTAGAGAGTCTGAGGGAAGCAATATCTGGGTTAACAGACTGTTTTAAACCCATTCTCTCAGGACCTTTCTCTTTCCCTTCAGCATTTTCAGTCTGCCTGCCTCTTCTTGCCTGCTTATTTCGTCAGTGCTCAGGCCAATTGTGATCTACTTGAAAAGATAGGATGGATGCATTAAAGAATGGCTTTTCATACCGAGTGAACATTCAAAATAATCTGACAATAACAGAAATGTGTTGGAGAACAGCACCCAGGGCAGGACTGGAGGAATGGTGGTTGGATCAATGCACATTGCGCAGGACGTAATGAGCACACTAGCAAACAACTAACTTTCATCTCATCAGTTGCTCTTGAGGTAACTGTATTGCTTTGATCTTAATTTGAAACAGCAATAGCAAAAATAAAGTGAAATATTTAATCTTTGAAGTGCAGTAGCCTCATATTTGCTCACATTTATTGGCCTCAAAGGTATACAACTAGTGTGTACATGATTTGGACTGTCTCTATGCAGTCTGTGTGTGGCATAAAGATCTAGGGACAATTTGCACAGCTGAAAAATAAGAAAAAGGTTTTTAGAAGCAGAACTTTGTATGCATATTACATAAGAAAGTTTTCATAGATTGTTCTCTGTGCTGAAACCTCCAGACTTCCATTTGCAAGCTTGCAAGCTTATGTTATAAAACACTCAGGGCCTGAGTCAGTGCTGTGAACTGCCTTTGATATCAGTAGCCTCTAATATTCCTCCCAGCAGGAATGCTAAAGTTCACTGCCAATAGCTTGGAGGTAGGCTGATGGTGTCCAAACTAAAGGAGTGCAGAAAGAACATTTTATGCCTGAAAAGTGCTAACATGTCCAGTGAAAAAGAAATCCGCGTTACAACACCCTCAGGGCTTTGAAATAGCACTTGTGACAACATTGCATTGTATTCTGATGCACCATGGTTTAACTCTTATCTGAAGAACAGACATTTTGGACTCCACATAGACAGAATGTGGTGCTTTGTAATAAAATAATGATAGGCTAAAGCCATACAAGACTGTGCAAAGATCATCAGTTTCACTCAGAACTTTAGGCTAAATTATCAACCACAAATAACAGAAAATCTCTTCAGCTCAATTATGTGGCTTAGTCTGGGACAATCAACATGTCCAATTTATAGTCCATATTTAACTGTCTTGTGATGGGTGCAACAGTGCCCCTCTCTTGCACATCATGATAACTTTGGAAAGCAATTGAGGAGCCATGTGTCAGCCTTTTGATATTCAACCCATATAATCAGTAAATGTTAGATATTAGATTTACTAAAATATTTCTATGCTTAAGGCACTGAAAAAATGTAAGCTGTAAGAAAAAAACATACCTACATTTTCTTTTCAGGAGAAAAAAAGCAAATATTTTGATTTTCAGGTACAAAATTACAGAATATGATACTTAAGTAATTTTTTTTGTTTATGACTTTTTTTTTAAATTAATAGACTGATCACATCAAACTAGTCTTCTGCCCTGTATTAATCTAATCAAACTGGGTTTTTTTAATTTCAGTAATATTCTGGCATTGAAAAATGTAACTGAGTTGTCAGGACAGTTTACTTGAAATCCAGAAACAGTGACATGAGAAGGCACAATCTCTTTTTAACCTTGTGGAGGTATCATTTGATAAAAATGCCATATTGAGAGCCTAGAAAGTGGAAATTCTCTTTCAGAGGCTACATGTGACTGAGTAAATCATTTAGTGGATTACTCAACCGAGAGAAATAATACCAGTCCAGTCTTACTTAGCGTATCAACTTTTTATATATATTCCCGATTACACCTGCTTATGTTGAAGAGGAAAACACATTTGTGATATTAACCCATCTGAAGCAACACAGGTAAATTGGATGTAATCTGGAGTCCATTCTTGCTTAAGAAGTGCCAGTGCAAGTCACACACTGCACTCCTAGGGACCCACCAGCGCTGCAAAAACAAGAGTGTCCCTGACACTCTAGGTGAAGACACTAAATCTGGCCAGATAACTCAGATCCAGCAGTGTCCTTAAGTATTTGTGCTACTCCTCCTGCTGCATGAAACAAAAATATTAAAATTCACTGTGGGACCCCAGGCAGAATTTGTGAGGGTAGAATTTGGGGAAACAAAGCTGATACTCTCTTCTATCATATTTGTGTTGGCAATCATTGAGAACATATGGAACTACTGGTATGGTTAGAATTCAGAGTAAGCCACCATTGCAAGTGTGAGTGAGCTGAGCTGTGTACAGTCTGTTAAATGATTTGATGTCCACAGAAGCAAGGTGCAGCAAACACTCACAGTTATCTCTGTTGGAGTGGAAGACGTACTGAGCATTGCAAAAAAGCCACAGTGGAGGAACATGGCTGTGTTCAAGAGCAGAGTAGGGATATTTGGCAGTGAAAGCATCTTGTCTGGAAGACAGGTACACTGCAAAATTCTGGCACATGAGTCCAGATGGGCAGTCCTTGCTGGACACCTTGGAAACATGGACCCTCTTCTCTAGTCTAAACAGGGACACATTTTGCCCTGAAGGAATGCATCACAGAAAAGCTGATGAAATAACCATGACAGATTTTACTGAAATACAGGATGGCCTGGCCAATTTTGTGCCATGCTCCTTTCACACAGAAAGACAGTTCTTGCATTATTTCTTTGGAGTCATTGGGTAATGTAAAGAGATCAGGTTTGATGCCTTAAGTTTTAGTTTTCATGTTTGCAGATTCTGTGCTGCCTAGGGATGTAGTTCTGAGCCTCATATTAAGTAGCAGTAAGCTCTCTTCACAGAGTAGGTAGACAAAACAGATCCTTTTCCTGTGGAAAACCAAGGACACCTTTCAGGCCTGAAAGCATAAACAATGGTGGACTGAAAGGAGGAACAAGAAGGATGAGACCTCACAATCTGAAGCTGTAATTGGACAATTAAACCCCAATATGCAAATGGACCAAAACTTATAAAAGTGTGAGACCTCGTAACCGGGATGCCATTTGTTTGTTTGTTTGTTTGTTTGTTTGTTTGTTTTGTGACTATTCTTGGTCCAGCCAGGGCACAGCCTTTGTCGGGCTCCTCTCCTGCCCAGGCTGGATCCTGGAGGCCTTTCAATAAATACATTCTTTATTCTCTAGCTCTGTCCAGTCTCTGTTTCAGGTCAGCTTTCCAAGGCATCAGGTTCCTGAGGTAAAGGTAAAAATATGGCTGAGACTGTGAACCTCACAGCTACATTCACAGACAGCCTTCCACTGTTGGGTGTCCTGTTCTCTGAAAGTCATTGGCTATGGGCCAAAACAGGCATAAGTAAATTAAAGTTCACTCATTAAGCCATAGCAGTGTAGATAATGTCATTACACCATGACAAGAACAGTTTCAGAGATTAGTTCTGAGCCCTTTGGGTAAAGACACAAGAAGACCCAAGTACATTCACTCACTTCCACATTTTCATGCTGAAGAGCATGTCATAAACATGCAGTTTATCTCAACCCACAGAAGTCTATCCATAAGGCATGTGCAGAAACACATCCCAACACAGTGACTAATCCTGCACCAACAGCACTGTTTTCTTAGTCACTTGGCGGCTTGGAAGATACATTTAGAACTGATTTGACAACTGAAAGTGGATATTTTAATGCCTTAAGTCAACCTTTTCCTAGTTATTTATTTGCAGACTCATGAAAATTTGCTTCTATACTGCAATTATTCCAAATGATTCACATTTTTTCCTTGTATACCTGTGTGGGATTATGGATATATTGAAAGGTGTAAAATACCATATTCAATATCTACAAGTGACAACTGATCATGTATGTAACATGGTTCTGTCTCATTTCCCTCACTCACTGAGTGTAACAGTTGACATTTGCACTGGAAGAAGCTGGTGCAGGGCTGAAGACCTCAGGGAAGAGTGGTGATTTAGGGATAGATTGTAGCTAAAAGAAATAACAGCTACTTTAAGAGCTTATAAATGCATCCTTTCCAAACTACATAAGACATCACTTAGTCAGGATCCTCAAAAATCCACAACCTCCTACACTCTTTATTGGTATAAGTGCAGAGTTTGAACTTAATTTTGGCTCACACTACTCATACAAATGAATCATCTTTGGAAATGCTTGGTACACTGACAAAAAAACATCAAAACTTGATACTTCTTCTTTGGGTCCAGAAGGTTTGACAGATCTGATACTGGCCCCCATAATGGTGTCTCTAAACTTCCCACTGCCGCTCTTGAGACCATCAGGATGTCCTAGGCAACAGCAAGGGACCACTAAATCTAGTGTATAGCACAGGATAGGCATCTGCTATGCTTTTTATAGTGCTGGCATTTAAGAGGATTATTAGCATCAGCCTCATGTAGGGACATAACTGGAACCCAAAGGCTGGGACTGTGGAAGGAACAACACAAAGCTGAACAGAAGCAGGGAGCCAAAGAGTTGCCCCAGTTGGCCTCGTTACCTCTATTAGGCAGCCCCTGGTTCCTGCACAGTGCTGCCAAGGGTTAAATCGAAGTTCATATAACGTGACAGAACTTATATAATGTCCTCTCTTCCTCCATTCTCTTTTACAGATAGATTGTTCTAATACACTCCATATATAATATAAGTTTATCTCTCTTTTTTTTGGCAGGATATTGCAACCTTTGAACTGAAATATCCACAGCCCGCTATCATAACAGAGCCTCTGACATATCAGTATAACCCAGCTTGGCAGGCATCCCTGCAAATACTATTAAAAGTTTTATTGTTGAAAAAATGGAGCTATTCCCTACCTTACACTCCTGTAACGGATCAGGGCTCCTGAATACCATAAGGAAAGAAACTGCCATGATCATGTGAAGGCTGTTGTTGAAGTTGTGTTTTGAGGCTCCATCTCCTTGCTATATCCAAAGAACAAGAGAAGGAGTGGGGATGTGGAATAGCTCTGAGTGAAATAAATTGATAGACTAATGGAGATAAAACTAATAGCAGAACTGGTCACTGATGATGTTAAGATAACATAGGATCTTCATTGGAAGAGACACAGACTCATAAGAAGCAAAAACAAATCAGGAAGATAGGATATGGCCTGGAAAGATCACCCAGGGGACTGTGAGAGCCACACGTGAAATCAAAGGAGGGGTGAGGATGGTTTCTCCTAGAGTATGTTGTTGTTGTGAAAAAAAGCTGATGGTAGCTTAAACAGGCATACATGAGATGGAAAACTTAATGTGTCCTGAGACTAGTGGATTTGATCAGTAACTACAGCAAGGCAGATTCTATACTGGATGCCATGCTACTGCTGTGGAGTATGCTCAGTATGCACGCTAGCTAGTCTACACCTTGGACATCTATAAATCTTTAATATTTAACTTGAGTATTACAAGTATGTAATAAGAGCCAGGGTCTTAGTAGGATACATCACACCACATCATGGATACTCTTCTGGCAAAGATGCAAACTGAGCCTCGCCTCCTGATTTCCACATTTATGCCTTAGCTGTGGTAGCAAATGTCTTAATAATTTCAAATGGACACATCTGGAAACAGGAGAAGCTGTGCTGCTAAGCAGTAAGACCAAGTGGGTTGCAAAGCATTGTGAGTTATTGTTATAGGGAACAGGTTAGGAAGGCTCTGAACATGTTGATCAGCCATTCACTGTGACTTGGGAAGGCATGGCTATAACACGTGTCTGTATGTTCTTTACAGCCTTTGAGTGTCTCAAGCACAGATTGACTTGGGTCACACTGGCCCTGTGGGTCCTCACCAAAACCCTGCAGTTCAGCCACTCCTGTACTGACTGTTCCAAAGTCTCTTTTACTGGTGCTGGTTTCTGGTTTCTGACTGATCTAAGTGGGCTTGGTCTCAGGAGTCAATTATCCTTTCAAAGGTGCCAACAGCAGCTGCTAACAGTTATCCCAACAATCTTCTAGAGCACAGTTTAGTACTTGTTTTCTGCTAGTTTAAGTAAGTGGGGAACAAAATTAAACTACCATTGAGGTTTACCTGCACCCGAGTTTATTTTCTAGGCTTTATTGCGTTTTGTTTGGTTAGGTTTTTGACGATGTTTTGGACGATCTCTTGCAGTTACTGTCTCACAGTCACCCCATGTTGCCTTCCCCTCGTTTCTTTGTCCCCCTGCATTTCTTTCCCGCAGGTCTCTTTGCTCTCTTACTTCTCCTTTCTAGAAAGATTTTAAGACAGATAAGTGTCCTCTGATCTCAAGCCATAGAAGTGGGACAATAAGCTTGTTAACCTAAGCCTGAACCAGGCAGGTAGGCACTTTGAGATTAATAGCCTACCCATTGTTCTCTGAAGGACTCTTGGTATTTGCCCTGGAGATATCTTATCTCTATCACTGAGCAAGCAGGAAATGAAACATAGATTCATAAAGTTTAAGCCCAGAAGGGACCATTAGAAGCACTATTCTCATCTTATATATATCAGAGGCCCTTTAATTTCACCCATTTATCCTTGTAGTGAGTTCAATAACTTCTATTTGAGCAAAGGAAATGCTCCTCCTAAGAGATGCTCCAGATTTAAATTCATGCACTCAAACAAAAAAAAATAAAAAAATATCAAGCACGTGAAGGGAGACAGGTAAAACCAACGCAGATGTCCCCCTCATTCTCTGTAACAGTGTCTGCCTCTGTTTTGATACAGACCTGACATGTTTCAATATGTCTGTTTGAGTCACTCCCCAGCACAGGCGATCCTGGAAGTTAACACATGTTTAGCCCGCTGATTAGACACCATAACAACCTTTTTAGGTAGGTTGCACATGATAGCATATCAATACAAAAATAGCAAAATACTGTATGCAGGACTATAAATGTCATTGATTTGCAACTCTAGATTGACAAATTAGGGAGGGCTGCCTTGACAACTCAGTTTGTTAGCTTTCTTCCCAGCTCAGTTTTTGCTCACATCTGCTCTCTCTGTCTGAGACATATTGACCTTAGGGGAATCTTGGACAGAGCACTGATGATGCAAGACAGTCCCACATTATTACAGTGAGAGTCCTATCGGCTCGTAGTCCTCTTTTATTTAGCTGTGGACACTAGGAGTAAGTCTAGGTAGCATCTAAGGAAAAGCTGAAGCCAGTGAGGAAGTCATTGAAGTGCAAAAGGGTAATGTGCTCCACAGTGCTTTGCAGCAGGACAGAGGATATTCCAAGGCATCTTTCACCAAATTAACCAAACTGACTAGAAAACTGATCCTATTGTCAAACATAAAACAATTAAATACAGTAACATCTTTGGACACTTGTAATATGTGCTGAGACAAGGAAGATTTCTTATCTCTATGTGTTGCAGTTGTACATCCTTCTGAATGTATAATTACACCAGCACTCCATCAGGGTGTTTGCAAGGAGTCATTGAAAATGAGGAGGTTTTGAATGATAACATACTCCCTAGTGGTATATCACCACAAAGAAGGAATGTAAATGTGGTTATAACACTCCTTTTTCTAAAGGCATCACAACATTTAAAGTTGATTTTGGTTCAAGAGGTTGAGAAAGGTTGTATTTACATATCCCTAATCACTCTCTAGATTTTTTTACAAATGTTGGCCTCCAAAAGTTATGAACATGGTTGTATCCAGGTCAGATAATTTCAGAACCATGTTACTTAGATTTATTTTTTGGTGGATGCAGTCTGCAGTATGTTCAATTACAGAACATTTCAGTCTGGGGTGTACTTGACAAGAGAAGTCTAAAAGACCAGACCTGAGGAGATTTTGAGCAGTCAGTTTCCATCAGCTTCTGAATCTGAAAAAGTACCCATAAGAAATCACTGAAGTCTGGTTTCTCACCCTCAGCATATTGTGTATCTCTGCCTCTGGAAGTCAAGACGAATGTGCTCTATGTAAAATCTCTTATTAATATCTGAACTGTCTCTTTACTGTGCAAAAGAAACTATAAACCCCACAATTTCATGAAGGAAAGTGGTTAAGACAATCTGTGCATTTGTCCACCGAGGGAGAACCTTTTGCTGACACAGATCACGATTTCGTGACAATGCTGATCTAACCAAAGTTTTATTTTGTCTGTAATAATACAACTGTTAGAAGAGGATTGTGCAAAGACTTTGAACTGATTTGTGGGAAAGAATGAGGGAAGAACATACTTAAAAATGTAAGGGAAATGAGGAGACTATAAAAATTAACTTTCTGTGTAATTCCTTGAATTTAAAAAAGTTAAATTCTCTAAGTTCTCATTTAAAAAATTACCATTATTAAATTTAAAAAATTAATTAATAAACCCACAATATTTTACTGAAATACATATGGATTGATTTCAGAACTATAGATTAGCACAAGGAAGGCATCTGAAGGACGTTGCGCAAGGTTGACCCTGATAAACAGAGATTTCTGGAATGTCTTTAATTTCAAGCACCCCATCCAGGATTAAATCATCTGATACTTTACAGTTCTTATTTTGTGATTTTTTTTAGAGCAATTCCTGCTGATAAGAATATGTGTTAATCTAGCTCAGCAACCAGCCTATCAGTATTAATAACAATCAACAGACTAATTAATGCATGCCTGCTGTGTGTATTTCAACAATATAGATGTCTTGCTATGCAAAAGGTGCAAGACAGTAAGGTAATTTTTATAAGTGGGCTCTGTGTCCTGGTTGTCATAGACAGCTGAAATATCTTCTGGTTTTAGTGTCCAGGAAGCATAATTATATATTCAGTATTTTATACTGAATACAATAATTCATAATTTTCAAATATGTTACTGAATTTCAAATGTATCTTTTTACATCTATTGTTTTGCTTAATTCCAGTATATATTGATGTGTACTTTTTGAAAGCAAGAAGCCTCACTCTTTTTTATTTCTTTCAGTTTTATGCTCCAGTATGGCTCCAATAACACTGTTTTACACCAGCATGGCTGAGTAACAGAATGAGGTACATTGACCAAAAAAAAAAATTGGAAACTAAATTTCAGTTCTACAGCCGTCATAATAGACAGTCCAGTGATTTAGAGAATCTCATCTTGTCCATGACAGCCTCTTTACTGCACAACGGAGAACCATTGAAGCTTTCACCTCATTGCCAGTGTTTGCATATGAGTGCAAATTCATGTTCTCCTATGAATATGAAAGAATCAGTGGGATAATACAAGGTCTGAATTTGCCTTTCTACATAAATATTGTATTCTTAGTGCTTGTTTCATATCAGCATGTTTAGCAATAAAGGTCACAACATCTTTGGCAACATTGTCTCTACTAGTCAAGTGTGAGAAGCCAGATCAGGTTTTGAGAAAATGTGTTTACACAAAAACCAATCAAGTCATTAAAGTTTTTTATTATTCTCTGGTAATGTCCCCATGTAGTATCCAATAAGCATTATGGAGTCAGCCTGACTGAGGAGAAAGCAAAAATTTTCTTCTCAAGTATATTGGTACTTGGAGCCTTTTCCAGGTTTAGAAAACATTGCAGTCTCCTTTCCTTCACCAGCTGCATGATGTAAGTTTAAAGAAACCATTTAGGATCCCAGCATTCCTTTGAAAATCTAAACTTCTAAGAGATGTCATTTGCTGGGCTCACTAAGAGCAGTAAATGCTGTCTGTAATGATCTTCCTTGGCAAGGAAACTGCCTAAAGGGGGGATGTGTGTGCTGTTTGCCACTATCATTGTGCATACGCCTCCAGAGACACCCCAACAACCTTCTGACAGCAAGCAGATCAGCCAGCCCTTGCAGACAAGGTACTTGTCACAAAACATTTCCTGGAATGGCAGACTCTCCAAAGAAAGGGAGCTCTCTCTCCATGTCATCTAAACTCTGCAGTCGGACTGTAGCAGTGATTTGCTCAACACAGTCATCAGCATGAGGCCTCCATAGTCAAGGCCCAGCTTCCTTCCCCAGGGACCTGGGGCCTGGCTATGGTGCTGGAGGATTGCAAAGCTGTAGGGAGCTGCAGGTAGCCCACAGCAGCCACAGCAGAAAGACCAGGCAGGATGAGGAGGACCCTTGCTGTGTGTAGTGCAGTGCCCTCAGCAGGTTCCCAAGGATGGACTGCAAATTGTCCCTTTAGTTTCTCTGGTGCTGAAGGAGCTAAGACAAATGTCCTTATGTCCTTAGGCATTTCTAACATGTCTGAGGTATGTTGTTGTGAGGATGCTGCTTTTGAGTGAGTGGTGAGGAGCTTTGTGCTGTGGGTACCTGTTGCCACTCTTGGCTGCATCTGAGCAGTGGTGGGCCCACAGTCCTGCCAGCCTGCAGCTTTTTTGGCACCAGTTGCTCATTATATTTTACCCCTTGAAGCAAACATGAGACCCTGGGCAACATCACAGCTTCATTGGGGTTACATGGAGCTAGAGATAGGGAGAGTTTTGCAGCAGCAGCTATGGTGGCTGGGAAAGGTGAGTTGCCCCACTGAGTTGGTGAGGTGACCTGGAGTGACTTGTGCAACGGGAACGGTGCTGCCAGCACTGAGCAGCTGCTTCAAGTTCCCTGCTGTGACACTGAGAAGAGTCAGTTCTCTACATGTAATTGATGATTTTGAAAAGTGACAGATATATTGATGCCCCGAGAGCCTACAGCCTCTGAGGATGTTCATAGTTTACCGAATAATACCCTGAGTTGCTAAGACAGATGTAGCTGCTGCTGACAACAGGGAAAGAAATGGAGCCAATGATGAATATAGTAACACTTCCCTACATTGGACAAAGGCAGCTTCTATGCACTGTGGAACAGCATTTTTTTGTCCTAAAGGATCTAATATATATTTTCTGTACATTGTGTAATTTGTTGATGTTTTGCTGAAAAATTAGCCTCTTACTGCCCAGATTCTAACAAACTGATAGCATTTTTACCATGTATTTTAAGCAGACTTTGTAGCAGATTTGCATTATGATAACTGGCTTGAGTGAAAGATACCGTCTGAACTTGGATCCCACCTAGTCAGCTTTTCCTCATGCTGTGATCAGTATATCAGCATGACTGGAGCACCTGTGTGAGACTGATAATATCTGCATCACTTTATCTAATGTATAGAGTGCCCCTGTGACTCTGTGGAGTTTGGCATGATGTTGTTTCCTTGGAGAACTCTCTAAAAATTTGACTTTTTTTCAATAAGAGTCATTAATTCTGGGAGTGATTAATTAATACAGTGTTCAGTGATGCTGCTTTGACTTCATTGATATGCTCCTTTGTACTTCATTTTGTTCGATATTTGCGAACACTGTTTGCAGTGTGCACTCTTCCTGCCAGGCAGTAAAATGCATGACTCTCTTTGTCTAGTGCTGGTTTACCTGCACTAGGTCTAGAAAGATCTCTTTAGGAATTACTTCTTTTTTTATTTTTTCTATTAAATTAAATGCTGGTGTTAAAATATTTCTATGACAGCAAGTTTTGATGACAAAGAATTAGATGCACGTCTTTGCAGCCCTGGCTATCACTGCATTTAAATGCAATTTACCCATCCCTGGCTTGAGAGCAGTGCAGCCCTGTGTAATGCCTGTCAGCTCAAAATCAATAGGCACCTTGCGGCTAACCTGAAAGCTTCCCAGGCACTGGAGTTATGCTCTGTCCATGCTAACTTGGAGCCTCAGACAAGCTGCTATCACTGCACAAGTTATGCACAGCAGGCTTTCAGCTGGAGCAATCATCCAGGGGTGAAGGAACAGAAACACAGGGCCTGTTATTTGAACAGAAATCTTGCATTCATGCTCTTTCTTCACTGTTTTACTTTCAAACATATGCATGCCAAGCTGAGGCCTGCCAGGCAAATACTCTTATCTTCTTTCCCTCCCACTGCACCCTAGAGGAAGGGTCTGTAATGTGCTCCATGGGGCAACCTCTGGGAATATGGATCTGAGCCCTCGTCATCTGAAGGAGATTGGAAACGCATGTTATCCCTTCCTGGAGCACTGCTTTAATGTCATTGGTCTATCATAAAAAATATCATCAGCACAGCTATCAGCTTTAGAAGACAGGGGTACAGCCCACTTGGGCAGCTGCGTGGAAAGGCAAAATATTTTTAGCCTGGAACAAGAACCAAAGTTACAGAGAGGCTGAGAAGGCTTCTTTCTGATATCTCCAGGGTTTTCAACTATCTCAATATGGTATCCAGGGCCAGTTTTCATGTACAGTATCTCTCTACAAACCTCTAGATGATCTAGACAGCTAAAGTGGGTTGTGTGGTTCATCCTTTGGAAAGCTGGGGTAAACACTCAGGCCAAACACTCAGGTTTCATATATTTTTAAAAATCCCATTCAAAGTCAACCACGTTGCTCAATATTTTCCCTCACATTCATTTCCCCATCACATCCAGAGCACTCTGCCAGGTGCAGAAGTATTGAGAGGTTAGCACTGTAGTGGATCCCACCGTGTTTTTCTGGGACTTCTGCATGGGAGTCAATGGACAATAATTGTTCTGATGGCAACTCCGACCAAATGAATTCCATTTCAGACCAAATTTTAGTACCTCAGAGGATACTAAAGTCTTTACCACAGCCAGGCTTTCAACATTCTGAATTCCATGGCTTCAGAGACAATTTCACCATGTATTTTAAAGAATCCAAATATATTGCAAGTAATTGAAACTCAATCTTATATTCTATAGTGAATTTTATACTTTCATTTGCCTAAAGTTAAAAAACTGCAAAAATTCCTTATTAAAAATAATTATAAGGCTTAGTACCATTAATGCTTCACTCAAGCTAACAAGACAACTCCATCTCAACGATGGATAAAGACAATATATATACCCATAAAAAACGCTTTGCTTTAACAGTGTTTGAAGCATCAGGGCAATTTTACCATTTTTTG
This sequence comes from Trochalopteron elliotii, assembly GCA_024734555.1. NCBI lineage: Eukaryota > Metazoa > Chordata > Aves > Passeriformes > Leiothrichidae > Trochalopteron > Trochalopteron elliotii. The sequence goes on along the minus strand of JANPWX010000134.1, from coordinate 4,118,034 downwards.
GATGGAGTTGGATAAAAGTATGTTTCTTACAGAAATTTCATCCAACTTCCTGCATCTCCTGGTCAGTTCGTGGAAGATTTTCAGAACTTTTTAAAACTCCAGTGATTTTCTGTGCAATTTGCGCTTTTGATTAATTTATAAAGAAAATGTGGCAAACTTCTTGACACTCTGAGGAGACAGCTTGGCTCTTACAAGGAGGTCAAGTTGTGATTATGTGATATTGTCCTGTAAAATTGACACCCACTAAGGATAGGATTCAGCTCCAGACTCTTGAACTTGAGTCTAGTTCAGTGATCGTTAGCAGGGTTCTGTGGCTATTTGGGGTGCTCTCAGATGCAGCAGCTTTTCTCCATCTGCAGTTCCACTGGGCACAGTTCTCTGCCATAGCCTCCAGCCCTGTGTGAATCTTGGATTCACTAGGCTATTGCATATTGCAAAAGATATGAGCTATGTGTCTGAACTCCTGGTGCAGCTTAGTTACCAACTGATTTCACCATAAGGTAGACATCTTCATTGGGTCAACCAAATACTTTCACTGACTCTTAATCCAAACAATTCCTTTTAAATGTTACTTTAGTTTGGAAGATTATCATCACCACAATGATTAGCATCAAGAGAAATGGAATGAAGAAAATTGTTATATATAAGTACCTAAAAAAATCTGAGTTTTGTCTGCCATGAGCAGATGAATCTTTTCCGTATTAGTGGCTACATATCCTACAGCTTTGTTGTATTCATAGGGAACAAACACCTATGGATAAACATCTGGGATCTGAGAAGAGATGCTGTCAATAATGATTTTTCATTTGGTGTGTAACAAGTTGTAAATTTCTACAGTTTATTTTCAATAAACTATATTGATAACAATTTTTCAGTCTCTTATATATGCCTTACCTACTGCCAGTATAATGGATTAAAGGAGAAATGAGAGGTATGCCTCGTTTAGAAAGATCTGCTGGTTTCTGAACCAACTCTTGATGGAACACATGGCTTCCCATTTTTTGCAACTCTTATACTTAAAAATACACTTTTAACTTTCTGATGCTTTCCATAAGGTTTATAACTTTGTAATTAAATTGCTATATAGATGTCCTATTTATTTCTTTGTTAATCCAGGGCAGCACAGACAAGGAAAAACAGCAATAGAATCTAATGGAGAAAAATCTGAAAATTATGTGGTGCAAATCAGGCACTCATATGTATTTTGCTCTGCCTTATGGCAACTGATAGAATCAGAATCACAGAATGGTTTGGGTTGGAAGGCTCTTCAAAGATCATCTAGTTCCAACCCTGCTGCCATGGGCAAGGAAGTCACCACTAGACCAGGTTGCTCAGAGCCCCATCCAGCCTGGCCTTGAACACCTGCAGGAACAGGCATCCATTACTTCTCTGAGCTATCTGTTCCAGTGCATTGCCACACACAAAAAAATAACTTCTTCCTCATATCTCATCTACACTTACTGTCCTTCAGCTTAAAGGTCATAAATCATATCACAGTGCAATTTCAAGACTTATCACAGGATTACACAAAAATAAGCTTTTCCCTTGTTTCAGGTGTGCAAAGGTGCCTGAAAATAGCGTGGGCAAATATAAAACTAGAAGAAATCAGTCTTGAAGACAAAGAGTAAAGATTTTTTTCCTTGATGGCAAACCTTCCACTGATCTCAGTGGGAAAAGAATTTTGCTCCAAGGAGTCACATGTTCCTGGACAGACACTATAGTGCCTGAGCAAAGCTGCTGTTTGCAAGTTCCTACTGAAACAGGCTCCTTGGAAGGATGAGAAATATGTACTTGGTGAACAAATTAGGAGCCATAGCAACTGCCTAAACACACCAGCACACCCACTATATGAATATAACCACCTCAGTGGTATGCTCCTATCAGTCAATCTCTGTTTGATAAATCTGTGTGCAGAGCAGCCAAGGGACATTTGCAGATTGTTGGAGGGAGAACGTGGGAGAAGCCATGGCCAAATGCAATAAATGTCTTGCTACCTATCCATCAAATTCCTCTAATTCTACTAAAATCAAAAGGCAAACTATTGCTATCCTTGGTATTTGTCAACCCTGAAAGCAAACCACACAACTCACAGTTGGCTCAATTTTAATACTAAATATCTAGGTGGGAATTTACTGTTTAATTCACCTGAACAGAACCTAAACTCTGCTTTAGTATGTAATGATGTTTCCCTATATTTATATAGATGTATGTATTTAGTAGTTAATTTTCTCTATATTTATAGGTTTCTACCCTTTCTAAAAAATTTAAAATATTTTTTTTTGTCAAGTGAGTTCAAAAGATGGCATTAGAGATGTAATTAAGAACCTTTAGCTCTGTAAGTGAGATTTCCCATTTAGTCAACCAGAAATATTTTATAAAGAAATCTTACAGAATAACTGCCCTCGCTCAGTAAATCAGGAAAGTGAAGCTTGAAAAGGGAAAAGGATCTGGCTGTGGCAATTGTGTTTCAGGTCACTGACAGAGCTGTAAACTGACTCTTCCGAGTTTTAGTCTGGCATTAGCTCAGCTGGATCGTGCCTCTCTCCAGGCAGGCAGGTGTAAGGACCAACCTGAACAGCTCTACTAACCACCTGTCCTATCTACAAGACCAATCTGATAACGAGATAAAAAGCTTTCAGTGACTTTCAGTGATCATTTGGTGTTCTCAGAAACCTTTGCTGTGCTTCTATTAGTCCTCTATGGTTCCTGTTAACTTTAATTTGCTCTCTTCAGTTTAGATGCCAATTTCCAAAGACCAGATTTCATAACCAGCTGTCAGCAGCTATACCAAAACTGTGAACTCCTCACAATACATGTAATTTCATCCTTGAGTGTTTCTCAGGGTATTGGTGGCTGAGATCTGTCTCTTCCCATGTTCTCTCCAGGTAAGGTGGTGTAGACATTCTGCTTGCCCTTTCAGGCCAGAATGGTGGAGTTGGTTTAGCTCACTGCTCAAACCCCAATGGCAACTCTTGTCTGAAATCATCTCACCTAATTTTAGACATCTAGAAGGGAGCTGTTTTGTTGCAGGTTTGGTTATCGAGCCTCCTTGTGCAGTCAATGAATACAGACAGGTATTTCCAGAGGACAGTTAATTCCAAAGGTTGGAGTCCAGGAAACGTGTGATAAATATGACTCTCTGGAGGGGCCTGTCTCTTTCTATAGGCTAAAGACAGAACCTATCTAAGTAGAATAGACAAGATGCCTTATATTTAGATAGCTGTCATTAGGTGAGGTAAAAATCTACCTTTAATAGCTTCACACCCTGTTTTACCCATCTGTTAACTGGGACTAATACAGCCATCAGTGGAATGCCAGGTGTCCACATTTATTATCTGCAATTATGGGAAGATTGTTGAATGCATATCTCTGTGGAAGTATGAAGAACTCGTTATTCACAACTGTGACAGATGGCAGAACTGTTTTGGGCACAGTTTACTGTAAATATTCCATCTATTATGTCTTGCTAGGAGGTGTAACTAGGCAATGAGGAGATAGGAGGACTCCCTATATTGTCCTGAGTGCAGAACAGAGGATTCAGTAGCAGGTACCTCAAGGAAGAGGAGACTGGTCTAGCCTTTCCTGTGAGCAGATGGATAGGCTTGGCTAAGAGCAGCTCCCAGAGGGCTGCATGGGGCAGCAGAGGAGCTGCAGATACTCTCAGCAAGGGTTGGCTGCAGTGGCACAACACCTGAGCTCCCAAGAGAAACAAAGGACAGGTTTGTAGAGCAGAATACAGGCCAAAAGCAATGTCTCTGGCTTTCCTGGGGAGTTACAGTAGCCCTTTCCTGGGGGCTTAGAGTAGCCCAGAAATTTGCTGAAAATCACTAGACTAGAAAGCCAAATTGGAAGGTGCCTCTTGGAAGGGCATGGTAGGGGGCAACATTAATCCCACTTTGTTTTGGGTTTTTTTCACTCTGATAAATCTGGCTTTTTAACCATTGCAGTCTTTAGACATCTTCCATTGTTTGAAGAAAAAGAAAGGTAATTTCATACCTGCCTTGTGTAGGGTCAGGCCACAGCCACCTACTTTGCTCTCATGCTATTCACACTTGGCCAATGTGGATCGCTCCTACAACTGGGTACAGTATCTGATTCAATTTTAGTGGAGACCCACATGAAATAAGTATTTAGTCCTTTGTGAAGGGCCTGGAGCCTTTACGTGAATTTACAATTTGTTTGACAAATCTGCTTACAATTTGATTTTACAAATATAAAGTTACATTTCAAAGTAACCAGAGAACTGTTGAAATAAGGTGGCTACAGAGCTGAACAAGCTGCAGAGGCAGCTACTGCAGAGTAAAGCTTTTGCTGTAGATCAATACTGTCACTAGCTCACAATAGCTTCTTCAGAAATGCATGACTGATGGGCACACAAGTGCCTTGAAGCTGATAGAACTGGAATGCCTTAGGCCAACAGGGATTTTGGACCATCACCTGCAATTAATATGAGTTACTTTGAAATAAGAGAGTATTTTCATAAACAAAAAGGTTCTTTGATGCCAAAATACAGGCAGAAGGCCACTTTTCCTGCTCTGTCATACCTAGCTCAAACTATTTTGACCTTGGCAAGAATAATAGAAAAATTAGTATTTGTGAGGTTTTAGCAGAAGAAATAGACTTCAGAGCACTTGGAAACGTATTCCATGAAAAGGTTCACAGAAATGCAGAGGGCCAGGACAGGGAACAAACTTAATAAAGATGCATTTTTCAAATTTACTTGATCTATGTCCTTGTTTAGGGGGTATGATGTGCTGAAATGAGACAACTTTTTGACAGAGATTTTGGCAGGTATTTTCATTCTGCTTTTGCAGTGTGTATTTATTTCCATGGAATTTTTCAGCCTGAGGATTGTTTGATTGTACACAGTGTAAAGCAGTGGAGAATAGGCCTCACTATTGTACCAACCCTGCCCTCTAAACTTCTCAGAAACTTGGTGAATTAAGTAGATTTGCTCTGTTCTCTCATTTAGAGTTTTCTAGGCAATAAATCTCATTCCTGCTTTTCTACCTGTGCTGAATTCAGTTCACTTTATCTCACAGGAATAGCCCACCATTTGCACCATAATATATGGAAACTCACTTCTGTTGCAAATGTCAGCGTAATGTGCAGCACTTGTTTACAGCTCCCATGAGCAGTTGTACTGAGGCACATGCTGGTGTTAAGAATTATTTGGGTGTTCATAACAATTTCTTTTATTGAGCTGATGTCCTGTCACAGTCACACACACAGCAATCCATGGTACTATGAAAATTTAAAGAAAAGGGTTACGGTAGAGAAGCCTTATTGCTAATTTTTTTAATTATTACTTTTTAATGCAAGGTTGTCAAACAGGGCAATTACTGTAAATTCAAGCTATTTATCTAATAAAATTTTTTACCAGCAGATGTTTACCACGAGGAATTACTTCAGAGAATTTCCGTAAGAAAAGCTCTTAAGATCATGAGTACCAGGAGCAGAGTACAGCTTACATTACCAAACATTTTGTTTCTGCAGATAGGTAATAGAACATTGATTTTTTTTCTTACTTATGAGCATATGAAAATTTGGAATAGATTTCTGACAATTTTTACACTTAAAGGAGCTTAAAACCTCTAAAAGATTATTCTGAAAGTCGAGCTGAATATATGCACAGATTTAAGACATGTTAATTTATACTGATCTTAAGCATTCAATTAAGCTCATGCTCAAAATGGTTTCCTCTGATAGGAGCTGCCTACCATCTGTTAAGTCAACTATTTCTATTGCCAATGATCTTAAGTTCATCGTTTATGCTAGAGTGATTGAGAGTCTTAATCATAAATATCATCTGCTCTTTTCCCTCCCTGTCCTCCCCTTCTCCACTGGGTCATGATATTTTGGGGGCTTTCTTAATCAGCAGTTTCTGAAAGCGAGACCACAGGAAGAAAGCAAGCACAGCCTGGGAAGGAGGGAAGTTGTTATTGTTGCCTGCTGTCTTACGGTGATTTTTCACTGACCACAGCACAATCAGATTGTGCGCACTTTCCTTGCACTTAATACAGCGGCACAATTAGAAGGGATGGTGTCTACAGCTTTGGGTCATCTATTCACTGCCTTTTTGCATGTTGCTGTTTTTCACACAGACAAAAACCTTTTAATTTTCATAAAAGGGTCAGGTCCCTGAGGAAGTGTAAAAGACATCTGAATCAGCAATATTTGCTTCAGTAACTCCCAGAAGTTTCCTTTTAAAGTTCCATTTGGCCAGTCTTTGTATCTGGAGCTCTCATATCCTTAGAGTAGCATATTGGTCCAGACAAAAATCTATGTTTAAGTGAAATTAAGAACCATTTCAAACAAACAAGGAAGAATGGATTTTTACAGTGTCTTGCTAGGGCTTTCTAGAGATGCACAAAAACTAGAAATACAAAAACTTGCTGCTATCTTGTTTCATTTAACAAATAATTTGCTTTTTATGTATTTCTAGTACTTGCACATGCTTATATATTTATTTTTCTGGCTGTTGTATTCCATGGCTAATTCCCTTTCCCCCGTCCTTGCAAACATGCAATTTGCCAAGGCTCCGCCACCAGGAAGGAAGCACGCAAAAGAGAGGTGAGGACCATCGCCTCCTAATCCCACCTTCTCTGTAGATGCTGAACACATACTTCATGCTTCATAGCTGCATGGGACATCAGAAATTTATCTTTAAATTCTCGCTGCTGATGCTGGAGTTCACTGAGTCTTATGTTCCGCCTGAAAGTGCAGACATGTTGGCTCTGTGATGTTCATAAAGCCTTGATGGTGCAGATTCTCCAGGGGCTGCGGAGGAATCAGTGAGTCCCTGTCACCCGAGTGTTCTTGTGCTTGCATGAACAGCATGAATGGTAAGAATCCCTATCCTGTCTCACTCACCCTGTAAAGTGTGTTTTGACCGAATGCGTCAACACAGGCTTTGTATTCCCATAAGAGATATTAGGGAAAAAGAATTAATTAATTATTGAATTTTTAACTGTGCGTTCCAGGGCTGTTCTATTTCTCTTTGCCTTTTTCACTGTGAGTAGATATCTGACTATATGAGGGGTGGAGTGAAATTCAGCATAGAAGACAAAATGTTTTTATCAGCTGGGTAGCAGTGAGGATGCTATTACTTTTGCACCACCAGCTGCTTATTACATGAATGATTTATGAAAGTGTGACTGTCTGACTTCATATTAGGTTCTGCTATTTCAGCACTCCTATTAGCAGGGATATTAGCAAAAATTATCATTCTTCTGTGTTTGAACAAGAATTTAGAAGCTTATCTCTTTTCTTGTAAAGCAAACAACAACACAAACCCAAGTAGATTGCATTAAGAACAAGATACAGCGATGAACTGAATTCCCACATCTCCCACTGAGGAAATGGAGTGAAGGCACTCTGCATTTCTTAGGATGGGGAAATCTAGTTCACTCAGTTTTCTGATAAATTATAAATACACAGTTGATTTTACAACTAGGTCTTGATGAAGAGTATATAGTGCTGGAACAATCATGGAGGAATCAGAGTGGACACTTAAATTCATTAATATTCAGTTGAGTTGCAAAAACGAACTCACATGGTATGATTTTTTAAGCCACTTGGAATCTGTTTTGAAGTCTGTTGCCATTTTCATGCCACATTACATTTCCAGGAAGAAATAGAGCCTTTTGATTGTACTCTACAGTATTCCACTGTAATTTCTTCACTGTCACATAGTTTATTTACGTAAAATATGTATTGAAGCTCCAAAGATAGATTCAAGTTCACTAGCAATGGGATTCAAACTCTGAAGAGCCAAGAGATAAGAAGAGATAAAGGTGCTGTTTTATCATGAAATGTGAATTCCCTTGGCTAAACCGTAAATGCCTTATTACTTTGCTGTTCTGACACTAAGGAATTGAAGTGTAATTAAACCTGATTTGTTTTCCATTGCAAACTCTGCTATTTAATTTTATATCTACTTTGTTATCAAAGTTAACGTCATCATAATAATATAACTTAAATTTTATAGATAGCAGGCCTTTAGCCTAATCATCCACAAAAATCTAAAATAACTTCATGGTATGCCCTTATGGCAAGGCAAGTTCATGTTATGATTTCCATGACATAGATCTCAAAACAAATTGAAGAATTTTATCTTCATGAACAACCATATGGCTACCATTACATGGATATCTTCTTTCCTCTAACTTGAAAAACTGGGCTCTGGTTATCAGAAATGCCTCTATAAAGTCAGGGGTAATCCACAGTTCCCTTCATTGCAGTAACAGCCATTCCATGTGACCACTAGTGAATCTGCAGCAGTTTTTGTTATTATGAGCAATTGAGGATCATCTCCCCATAGCTCTTTAGGCCCCTAAGGCTAATACTGGCATTTCTAAATCTGCAGCTGAATTTCTGCTCTTCCTAAGGGTGACTAGGTTTCCCTCCTTGAGTGCCTCTAAAGCTGACTGAAGCAGCAAAGCTGTTTGGCTGCTGGCTAATAGCTCTGAGACCAAGGCCAAGCTGAGGCTCAGAAGATTCCCAGAAGCAAAGTTATTAGGAAAACGTAAATTTTTTTTAGATGGGAAAATAGCTAGGGTTTTGCAGTCTTTCTCTCTTGACCCCTTTTACTCCAATTTCCCTTGGCATGTGCTAGGAACATGGAATGTACTTGTCCAGAGGCAGGTGAGATTTGGTAAAGCCTTCTCCATGACCGTGGCTGAGAGGAGAAGCCAATGCCACCCATGGGGGATGTGGCAGGAGGCACAGAGCTGTGTGTGTCTAACAGTGCATGTCAGCAGGGCCAAGTCTGTACTCACAGCACTGCCACAGATGGGGCCAGCCTGCTGCCACTGGGCTGGTCACATCCTACTCCCCCCTGGTGACATCCCTGAGGTTTGAGGAAGAGGGGAAATATGTTATATTTCTATCTAAATATCTATTTTACCTTTCTGTCTTATCTGTCCAAAGCTTCATGCTCTAGCTATGTCCACCTGTTTGTGTTTGCTTTAGCCTCCCTGGATACATTCAAGAAAGGACTGGGCATGGCACTTAGTGCTATGGTCTAGTCAACACAGTGGAGATCAGTCAAAGGACACACTTGATGATCTTGGAGGTCTTTTCAAAGTTAAATGGTTCTGTGATTGTGTCCTAATTGGCAGAAGAGGAACAGTGCAATATCATCACAATGGCCACGGAGAAAGTGTCATGTGTGCTTTGGCTGTATGGTTTGAGCTGTTGAAGAATATGACTTTATGTGTGACTGAAGTTAGGGGGGTTTTGGTTGAGGATCATTTGCAGACGACCCCTTTCAATAAGCTGGCTTCACCATTTTCCTCACTTAGGCTGCTTTGTCTTTCCATCTCGTTGGCATTTTGCTCCTGGCCAGGTGGCTCCCTGTAGCACCTAAAAGTGCATGGGCAGCCTGACAGCTTGGCTGGTGGCTGTCAGCCTGAGAGCCTGGGAAGTGCAAGGCGTAGCAAAGTGGGAGCTGGGCAGGAGGTGGGAATAAAGCAGTATCCCCATGTCAAAACAAAAGTGATCTATCTTGTTAAACAGAGAAGGCAAAACAGTATCCCTGTGTAGAAACAAAGCAATACCTCCACATCAAAATAAGAGCCATCTGACTTGTTAAGTCTGGCAGCTCTATGAAATACTGAGTGTCCTTAAGGCCTGATGAACTGTTTGTTTTTGTTTCTGTTGTTTTTTTTTTTTTTTTTTCTTTCACATTATTATCACTTATTTTCAGGAAGAGGGCAATCAGTACAAGTCAACAAGGATTGTCTTCATTTGCGAGTTGACTTGTTGGAACCCTCTTAAAACTGTTCTTATTTATTGTTAGGAAAAAAAGTATTTTTCCTCATGTAGAATTTAGATGGAAAAATTGGTCAGCAGAGGTTTATTTGTGTCTGAAGTAGGGAAGCGGCTTTATAACAGAAATACAGATTGGACTGTCATCACATTGATTTTGGTAAATATTGCCATCTTCTTCTCTATGTGTGTGTGTGCAGGTTAATTAAAAAGTTCAGAGCCTTGCCTGTGAAAATTCATCTTTTTAAAAATGTAGATTTGAATTTAGAAGCTTAATGAGATCTACAGGAAACTTAGAGTGTTTTCTGTTCGAAGTCAGAAGGCAGAAGGAGTAATACTACAGTCTGTTTTCTAACCTTTTCTTGAGTAAATTGACTTTCTTGGATATGTAAGGCAATTATTAACTCCATATACAGTGATTACATCCATATGATATTTATTGGACACACACACACACACACACACACACACAAAAACCCCAAATTCCATAGTCGAGTAGCCCAGATTAATATTATTCAGAGAACCAGCATCCTGCAGGATAAAGCTTTAAGAATCATTGCAGAGAGCTCCACCACTCTAGCTCAGGGAGCAGCTGATGGCAGTAGCAGGGGATCATTTTTATGGGGATAAGCAGAATATAGGATGGCAGAGTTTCCCACTGAGAAACCAGATAGCACTGGAGGAATGGCCAATGCCAGGAGCCTTGAGCTCCACTCCTGGCTCTGGAGAGGAGTGTGCAGAGCTGTAGCTGCCTTTCTTACACCCATGTGATCATTTCTGTTCAGATACACCTCAGTCCTGCCTTCTGTATACCCCCTTGTCAACCTCAGTCTCTGTATTCATATCATCTAAGTCTATTGGCTTGGGTTTCACACCCTAAAAGTAGATTTCCTGCATGGCTATTTTCAGGCCTCTAGTTTCTTTCCTCCAGTTTCTTTTCTCTATGACCCTTCTCAATATTTTTGTTGGCCTCTTTTCCTCACTTTGCCTTCTAGTCGTCCATTCCCCACAGAATCCTTGTCCTAATCTCTGTGTTGTGACTACTGCACACATTTTTGACATCACCCGTTCTCCTAAAGCTTGTGACAGGTTTTCAAAGGCTGCCTACTACTCCACAAAAATTAAACTCCCTACCAGTTATACCATTTTCTTTAAAAATCTGACGTGAGAAAAAGGCATAAATTTTATGTAATAGGCTGGCTTGTAGACCTCTCCTCTAGGAAGAAAACTCTACTCCATTTTCAGATTAAAGCGTACAGATATACATGTTTTATCACTTCAGCAATGTGGTTCAAAATTTGATTTCACTGGTTAGGAGTGTGACACAATACCTGGCATATCTACTGGCTGGACCACTGGGCTGAGACTTGATTCTTGTCTTTGCTGTCAAAAATATATCTGCATTTGGCATTAAAAGTCATGCAAATAAAATACAGAAAGACTGCTTGAGAGCCAGGAATCTTCATTTTCCCTCTTGTAGAAATGGTTCAAGCCACTACACTATCAAATAAAACTCTTTTCTCTGTACACCTTGCCCAATGTACCTGGCACTTTTTCTCTATGGTCAGAGATGTGGTATCAGACTTTCACATGAAATGGAATTCTCCTATTTTGCAGCAAATCTGTGGGCTAAGCCACCTGAGTGTCAATATAAGACCTTTACTGCAAATTTTCCTGTGACTAAGATAGTCTCACAAATCTCTGAACGGCTGTTTGTTGGTTCAAGGATGAGTCAAACACCTCCAACCTTCCCAGCATTTTTTTTTTTTGTATACAAATACAACGATGAGTAAGACACTGAAGCTGTAATCACACTAACAAGTGCCTGAGGCTGCACTTAGAAGGTTTAAATTTATCAGGATTGTCTTGTGACTTCCCACAAGAATATTCCTGAGGGAATTGGGAGTCATGAGAGTGCAGCAGTTGATAAAATAGGAAAACTGAGGTAGCACCCTGAAACAACTTCCAAGAAACCCCTCTGATAATGTTCATGATCCAATGGTGGGTGAAGGCCAGCATCAGTAGGAATATCTGAACTATAGCTGTGCAGGGGTGCTGCAGGGCTTCCTGCTTTTTCAGAGAAGCATTACACACAAAGACAGCACCAGCACCCTGACCCAGCTCTCATCTCAGTTCAAGCAGGCTATGTCTGTACTGGGATTTCTGAGAGTAATTCCAGTTTCTGGAAACTGGCATTTCCAGAAGGAATTCTCTGTTTCTCTGCAGTGGTGGATCCTGGAGACTTTTTCCTGTCCTTTCCATCATTAGGGTGTGGTTGCTCCACATGCACAGAGTTGCATGCACAGATTTCCCCCGACATGGGCCCGTTGGGAACTGGGGACACACTTCAGCATTTTTCCAGTCACAAGGATATCCATCAGCCTGCATCTGTGTCCATGCCCACTCAAGGCTGTGCTGGTGGGTGTATGGTTGCAGCACTTATCCCAGTGATTTGGCTTTTATCACTGCAGTGATCTCCTCTTCTGGTCTTGCTTTATAATAGTTGGCACTGGTGTTTTCAGGCAATTTAGATCTGCCTTGAAACCAGTGTATTCATGACCCCTTGGGGTGTTTTACTAGAAAAACAGTTAATATTTCTGGTGAGGGCTGGAAATAGAGTGAAAAGACCACAAGAAGTATTACATTGTCAGCAAGTCCTGTATCCTCCTGCCTATGACCAGATTTTCTCAGGATCTGGAGGTGTCTGAGGTGATTATTTTCTATACCAATTGTGAGGAACTCTACCATTACTGTCCTGCACTACTAAATTTGGCATCAGAAAAGCCCCAGGCCTGAGACCACAAGCTGGTTCTGTAAACATTCACTGGCCAAGGCCTACAAGCTCCAAAAACCCACAAGGATGACTGATTTCCTTTAGGGTGTCCCCCTTGGAGAGCAGGGTGCCCATCTGCTCAGCCAGGTCTGGAATGGAGATACATGAACTGAGCACAGCTCTGTGTCCTCTCCATCCTCCTTGCAGAGGGATTTGGTGCATTTGGTGAGACTGGATCTTGGGCAAGGCTCATTTGCCTGCCCACACATACCTAGTGCTGCTTGGGATGTTCTGGGGTATCCAAGACACTCAGAGAAATGACACATACAACACGCAGCAGAGGGAAATCTGTGTCCATAGAGATCCAGATCATTCAGGATTCAGAGACTTAAGAATGCTACAAACCCCACGAGATCCCAGGGTGTTCATGATGTGGGTTAGTTGGGGATGAGCAGGTGGGAAATTTGCCAAGTTGTTCATCTGACCCAAGGGTCTGAGGTGAAAGAGCCTTGTGGGAAATAAAGAACTGGAGACAGGTGGAAAAGTCCACCTTGGGCTGAGATGATTCTCAGAATAGCTCCAGAAGAGGGGTCTTTCCCCCTAAACTTTACCAAGGTTTCCAACAAAGTATATCAGAACTATCACAGCTCTGTTTTTTTTATTTAGCCAAATTATATCCTCATTATCTTTGAGGTTTAGTTTTTGTTAAAAAAACAAACAAAATCCCCAAAAATCTGACATCTATAAATAAAATGTGAAGAAATGAAATGTTTTTACATGTGAATTTTCAGAACATTTATCCAGCTTGATAAGTTTGATACGACAACTATAACTATGACATAAACAAAAGCATATAACAAATCATGGCTCAAGTGCATTGGGGAGATAACTCATACTTTGTGGAAATTAACATTAGGAAGTTGTGCTGTATCCTTATTACAGTGTTTAAGTGTGAATCGTAAGTATCTAAATAGTACATTGATATTAATTTATTCCACTTTTTAACCTATTTCAATGATCGGTTATTAGGACAGGGAATAAAGTTGCAAAGATTTAATCTTTCATTAGTAAATTATACTGTCTATATGACATACCTTATTGTGGTATTAATAAGATTCTTGCCAGTGGTATGAATTCACTAGAGAAACTGCTTACTGGGAAATTTTATTGATTTCAAAGCAGAAATCTTCTTCTGGAGGTCATCGTAGCTTCTTAACTGCTCTCAAGAAGACGAAGACAGTACTCCCATTGCTTTCAGCAAGTGTTAATCTACCCTTTCTTGCTGTTCCTACAAGACAGACACTAAGGTTTCCAGCAGGCAACTTTCTGTGTCTGTCTGCCCTAGGAACTGTTACAGTCACTCTGAAATTCCCTGGTCTTCATTGCTGCTAGAACTTGGATTCCTGTGAAAATAAGTAAATATTATACCTGCAGCGTATGCCTACTGCTGGTGATCCGAATACCCTGTTGGGATGCTTCTGTAAAAGGAAAAATAAAATTAATATTTTACTCTTCTAAATAAAAATTTTGAAAGAAAAGTATCTATTTTTGTCTGAAAAAAGGTCTAGGAAAACAAGCATATACAGGGCATGTATTCTTATGGTTTAACAGATAAAACCTGCAGATTTTGAGATAGAATTCTGTTAGAAGACACCAATTCTTTTATATTCATACCAGTCAAACAGCCAGTTTCCCTTCTTATTGCAATTTATATTGAAGGTTGTAATTCTTCATAATTATTTTCTTTGTGGAAACAAGATTGCTAATAGCAATCATTTAGTTAAGCAGTGGCAGTGGTTTCCCACTGGTTAACAAGAGCCTTTTCATACACAAGGTCTAATGCATATTTCAATGGCAGGAATAGCAATTTTCTTGTTTGGCGGCTCCCAAATGTCATTTTGCTGCAGCACCTATGCTAGGAATGGATACACTTTTTGTTAGTGTCCAGGAGGTTTTCCAATTAAATGTGTCAAAGCTGACTGGACTTGAATGCGTTGTCACCTGCTTTCATGTCTTTTTAAAATTTGACTGCTTAATATTTTTAGTACTTCTGCTGGGTTGTTATCATAACTTAGACTTTTTGCTAACTTACCCAAAGTGACCTATACAGTTCCAGCTTTATATGCAGCCTTCACTTAATCTGATATTAATAGCAGCTTGATTCCTCAACAGCATTGTATATCTGTTCCTACATATATGCTCTAATCCCCATTTGGTCAATCAGATTCTCCTGCTATAATGAGATAATCATTTTACACAGGTAAAATCCTAAGACTGAATTAATCTTTTCACTTCAACAAAAAACCACTCAACATTAAGTTTGGGTATAAATAAATATAATCACTAATGATCATTGATAAATTATTAAATACATCTTATTAAATTATTTACAATTGCAAAGGAATAAGTACTTTTTTTGCCAACAATTAATTACATTTTAAAAGAATCTCTGATTTTCCTAAAACAGTGTCTGCCTTAGTGATGGATTTTATACTTTCTTAAATGTCTGTAATGTGTCCATGTGTTCTTCAGAAAATAACAATTTTATATGTTTGTAAAGATAATTGCTTTTATGAACTGATATCAAATGTTTCTCATTTTTCTACCCAACAGAGAGAGGGTCTAAGCTGTTTCCTTTCTTACTCAGTTTATTTCTATCAATTATTTATTTCATGCCAGTTTTTCTAACCTAATCAATTTTCGCACTTTTTTTTCCACAGTCAGGCTTGAAAAGTAGCGAAAATCCAGTTAGCTGAGGTTATGACTCCAGTTATACAGAATAAGGAAATCTGATATGCTATGATTTATTTTATCAAATGCCTACTGAATACGAGGAAAATTCTCTGCATCTGATTTCTGTGCAATTTAAAAATCAATCGCATTGGGCATTTGATATTATTACTGCTTTTTGAAGCCAGGCCTTTCTTTTTCTTCTGTTGTATGCCAGAGAGGGCTTTTGTTTGCAGTTGCCAAAACAAGAATCCCAATTTTGTGGTCTGTAGTTTAACACAGTGAGCAAAGGCTATATTGCTGGATTAGGAATATTTGAGGATACCAGCTGAAGGCAGCAGCTCAACAGCTAGGTGCCAGGCAGGACATTAACCTCAATGCCAAACTGCTGTAGCTTTTCATTTGATGGGCTGAAATCCTTGATGAAGACTCAGACTCCTCTGTCAGGGCAGTGCAGCTCCCTTGATGGATGGCAGGCACGTATGGCCACAGTTTCCTCCCAGCAGAGGATGGTTCCCAACTGGGATCTAGAAAACAGCCAGGTTTGTCTCATTCCCTGTCCAGAGGAACCAGAGTGACCAGGGTTCTCAAATCACAACAAGTATGCCTGGACATGACTGTACTCTCTAAAACCCATTCCATTTCTTTTGGAAAAGGTGAAGGAGGACACGGTAGGACCCCTTTCACATAGTGCTGCAGTAACCAAAGTATCCTTTGGGGGCTTGGGATACCCATTCTCAGCAGACACACTGCCACCACAGCTTTTCCTTGATTTTAGCCTGCAGGTAATTGTGGTTAACCTTCAGAGAGGTCTCTAGTTTGACGTCTTCTCTGCATGTTAAAGCAAGTCAGGAAAGTAAGGTGATAATTTAACATTTCTTAGGCTCTCAAGAAAACAATCTCATTTTTCTGTTTCCCTTTAAGTGTGTCTGTTGTGAAAGATGCTTACTAAGACCTACAGCTATATATCTATACAATGGTAACCTCAAATGTCAAGATAAGCTCTCCCAAATCTTGACTCAAATGTTTATTATAGCTGCAGTAGGTATCCTCTCTGCTCTTGGTACTTTCAGATAATATCAGATGATGTTTTGTTGTATAGACATTGCACAAACGGCAGTGAGCACACAAGGAGATCCTAGAATTATAGGATGGTTTGCGTTGGAAGGGACCTTAAAAATCATGGGCAGGAACACCTTCCACCAGATGCGCAGCCTTTCTTAGGGAGACCATGCATTTGAGTAATGTCACAGACAGATATTGGTAGGTGAAAAGACAAATAAAGTGCAAACAGAGTGACAATTTGTTGCTCCCAGAATAGCCTCCACAACTACTTTTTTTTTTCCTAGATCTGTAAAGGTGTTTTGTAGAGGGTTTTTTCTGTTTTTACTAAAACA
The DNA here is from genome assembly GCA_024734555.1 of Trochalopteron elliotii. Lineage (NCBI taxonomy): Eukaryota > Metazoa > Chordata > Aves > Passeriformes > Leiothrichidae > Trochalopteron > Trochalopteron elliotii. Next base: position 4,101,363 of record JANPWX010000134.1, on the reverse strand, counting down.
GGGTGTCTTGAAACTCCAGATGAAGAAGGTTTAGCAACAAGGCAATTGATAGGCAATAAACAACAGCAAAGGACTCAGTTTTCAGATATACAAGATTTTGAAGCATTTTTGTTAAACCACTCTCACAGTAAGAATCTGGAAATTGTCAGAACTATTATCCCTGACTTAATTTCTTTCCAATCATCATCCAGAAAACACAACTGGAATAATGAGTATTGTATTGCTAGTGAAATTGACCAGAAGTTGATATTTAAACAGGACAAAACTTCCAGTTCAGTCTCAACAGTTCTTGTCTTCATTGTTGCTTCCCTGAGTTTGTACCCATACCCTGAATAACCAGTCCTACCATTTGTCCAGAAAAACCTGAAGTACCCTACTTTTGCTATTTACTTAGATGTTGTTTTAAGTATTTTTACTCCTATTGACTTGGAGAAGTGGTCTGGAAGTGTTAATAAAGCAGACAAATGCTGGAATCTAGCTATTTCGCTGGGAAGCTTGGAAAGAGGTTTTAAAGATCTTAGCCATCAGTTAGAGATAAAACTTAATAGATGTTGTTATATATTTTTATTGCAGTGATCATGGTCTTTTTATGGTTTTAAAATTTCTATTTTCACACTCAATACATTTCACAATTAGTTTCACACCCAATCACATCAAATTTTGAAGTCTGTTTGGCTAAAATAAAAGGTATTCATCTATACATGAACACCTGTGATGAGAAACAGTCTTCTGCTGGATATTTATAGCCTTCATATATTGAGTCTGTAGGTAATTTTCAATTTAATTTAGCCAGTGTTTAAGTGTTGTGTTGAATTATGCAATGATTACTTGCTTGTTAAAAACAAGCAATTGTTTTCTGTTCTGGTTTAATTCCTTACACTACAAAGGAGCTGTCTAGATCTGTTAACATGTACTTGCACAGCAAAATAATTTGGTCAACTTTCTTACTCAAAAAGTCCTTTATATTTTTCATAGATTGTATAAACTAGGATTTATGCAACTGTAAATACATGCAGGGAAATATAAAACACACACCACATTGCACATCATTATAGATTTGTCCCCTGTCAAAGAAGGTAAATGACAACTTTGAGCTGGCCCAGCTTGTGTTGGTCAAGCCAGATAAAGATAAATCCTCTTTAAAGTAGGAATTCTGAAAGTTTTAATGACCAAATCGTTAACTGGAAGGTATAAGACAATACTAATGATAGCCGGCAAAGAAGATACAAAAAGGTGTGGCAGAACATCTCTGCAATACACAGGTGTGTATATCTTATCCCTGTAGTTAAAAATCAAATGAGAGAAGCAGAACTGCGTGTTGGGGGACCTTAATCCTGGGATGAAGTGCAGTGCCCTGTAGTGCACTGGGAATGTTATTTGTTGACAAAAGTGAAGCATGGGATAAAAATATTCAGTAACACTGGTTAGGGGATAACTCTCCTGATACATCAGTAGAAGTTCATACAGTCATTTATCTCAGGGATTGTCTGAGGGGCCCTGAGATAAGAGTTTAGAGGTACAGTAAATTTCTCTAAAAGGATGTATTTTTAAGGAAATATGAAAAATTTCAATAGCCTATAAATCTCCATCTCTGAGAATGATCTTTCAAACATTTAAGTACCTTTCATCTATGCTACAGTATATTTGTTAAAATCTCCATAATCAGAAAGACATTTATTCATACCAACAGAGTGTACCCTGATTTTCCTGTTCAAAATTAGCTCTCTTTAATGCCCCATTCCCAAAGGGCATGTCTTCAGTGCTCACTCTGCATCAGCTTAATGAGGGCATCTTTTACAAATGGGAGCAGTAAATTTTCTCCCATCCCTGATTCACTGCCAATTTTTCCCCTTCAGGATTTTTCTTTTATTTTTTTCAAAATGAGAGGCTTTGAATAGAGTTTTCATTTCTGCCATAACTGGGCCACTACTTAAGTGAGTAGCTTCAGGAAATACTCTCATAGTCATTATTATTCAAAATACTCAGAAACATAGCTCTGAACTACAGAAAAATTGTCTGAGTTGAATGACAAGGTATTGTTCATTCCTCCATAGTCAGCTAAGTGCAAGCTTGCCTCAAAATTGAGAGTTCAGAAGTTCAACATGAGTTCAAATGTTATTGAGTTCACGTTTCAGTAGAGAAAGAGAGAATGAGTGACAAATGTTTATATTAGGGCACTGGATTAAAATATATGTGTTATGGCTTCTGCATCTACTTACAGTTATATCTGAATAAATTGCACTACTGTGACTGGGCAAACCACTCAAGGGAGTAACCAGTGAAACATGAACAGATGGGAGTTGCCTTAAATCAGTGAACCAGTGGTCCTTGAAATGTGCAGGTGACTAAGCATCAGGGATTTGGAATCGGGATATGCCGTGGGAAATGCTGCAAACTGATCCAAAATAAAATCCAGCCATATTAGTGACATGGATCATAGCTGCTGGCAAACGGGTGCTGCACGTTTCTCCTGGTGGTGTCTGATCTTTTTTAATTTTTGGTTGACTAATGAAATGACAGCTGCATATGTTTGTTAAGATAAGAGTAGTGAGAGATGATTCTGTCTGAATTAAGGTGCAAACAAGATGATATATGGAAGTCAATAATTTGGAATTTATTTAACAATGAATGTGAGGTAGTGAGATAGAAAGAAACAGAAAAGAAAAGAGAGAGAGAGAGAGCGCAGAAGATAGTCACCAGCCATGGATCCCACCCATGGATCCAGCATAACCCCTTTGGTCCTCCATTGAAACAAAAGCTAGAAGGATATCTCAGAAGGTCATTGACTGCCTGAAACAAGCTTTGAAATAAGATCTAACACAGTTTCTGAGCTACTCCTGACAGACACTTCTTTAACTGGACATGTTCTTCAAAATCTCCAGTTCCAGGAATTCTACAACCTTCAGAGATAATTAAATTTTAAAATTAAATTAGACAAAGTGTTCAATTATCTTGACATCAAAAAAGCTTTTACAGTGTCTCATTTAAATATCTCATTATAAATTAGTCTGAATTCCTCTTGCTTTTTGATCACTTCAATTGAGAACAGTTGATTACTGTTCAAACAGTCTCAAATCTCTTAACATGATTATAGTGCCCTGTCTCACTCTTTTCTGGACTGAACATTTTCTTCAGCTTTTACTGCAAAGTTTTTAGACTACTTTTTTTTTGCCCATCATTTGGAGTTTTCTTCCAGATCACCCACAAAATTTTTAATGATGGTTTTTAAAACAGAGTATGTCATTGTCATCAAGTCTCTAGTATTTGTTCTAAGGAGTGCAATGGCTGTGCAGTACCGTAATAATTACTTGTGTGTTAATATTTAGCTATCAGTAAGTCTTGTATATAATGACATTTCAGAGTGAAACTTGTCTCTCTTGTGACAGCATCTCAAATGCTGACTCATTTCATGCAACCCCCCCAGCCTTGCTTGAAGTGTTGTTAGCTAAACAGTAAATTAAGCTTTTTATCTCATTTCGCATTTGTGATTTTAATTTTTCTTTTCTACTTGGGGAGCATTTACTTTGGTCTTATTAAATCTTATTAAAATATATTGATTTAAGACTAGTGCTCTAATTTATAAAATTAATTCTCAGTTCTACTTCTGACTGTTGAAGTGCATGTTCTACTTCTCAACATTGTCATCTGCAGATTTCATGGGACTACCCATTTCATTACCACAATATTCAAGGTTTATATTGAATATTAAAGGAGAGGGACTTTCACAGGGCCTCACAATTTGTCAGGATCTTCCATTTTTTGAAAGTAAATCCTTGATAAAACTACTTCAACAATATTTTCCATATTTGCATAGCAAAATGTAGGGACTGTGCCACAAGCTTTACTAAAGCTTTACATATTGATACTTTTTGATATTGATACCCTTGAGCACTTTATGCTCAAGATTTACTTATTGTGTCTTCTATTCCTACCCTATCCACTAGCCCTTGTTACCCTACTGTGAAATGGAACTAGAGAGATGTGACTGCTCTTGACAAATCCACATTTTTCTGCTTTTATTACCGTACTATCCTTCAGGTAGTTGAGAATTTGCTCCAGTAGCTTTTCAGGGAAAAGTTTAGGCTATTTGGCCCATAGCTACCCTTTGCAAAGGCTGAAACCAGTTAGGTCTACTGGTGAGCAAGTTAAGGAAAATTATATCACAGCTCTGAGTACAGCTTGAAAAGAGTAGCAACTCTATAATTTGGATTTCTGAACAAAACTTAGATTTTTGTGTAGAGGAGCTGTAATACTACTACGGTCATACTATTGCTTTCCTGTGCTGTCAGTTCCTGCAAATGGTATCTACTTCTTTTACATTGACACAGAAAAATAAAAGTCATCCGAATAAGAGAAATGTTAGCATTCCAGAGGATGCGTTTGTATATCCATTAATATTTAGAGCTGGTTGGAATAGCAGTATAGACAGTTTCTGCAGGCAGAGACAGACGGAAAAGAAAACTTCTTGACCTTAAGGGAAGTGGAGCAAGAGATATATAACGGGTATGATGAGATCACTCTTTTGGCAGAGAAGTAGGTCATGTTCAGGAAACAGATTTCCCAAATTCCTTGTGAGTCACATTTGATAGTCCCACAAGCTTTCTTTCTGTAGGTATCTGGATATTTCCATTCTTTTATCCACTCTCCATATGAAAAATGAAAGGAGTAGAACTCCCATTCTTACCTATTTCATCTCCAAATAATTTGGTATAGAGACTTATACGGAATAGAGACCTATATACTTTCTGATTATATTTGTGCAATGGTTTATACAATGGGCCTCTGATACTTAGAACACTATCCACCTAAAAAATATAAAAATAATGATGTGAATGTCAATACTGAGCAAAAGGAAGGAAATGGTTTCTGTTCTCTTCAGACAATTGTGCTTGAAATACAGACTAGGCTACTTGAAGCATGCAGAACTCCAACTAGAACTAAATTGTCTGAGGAGTGCCAAGGGTGATTGCACTGTTGAAAGGATTTATATAGAGGGAGATGCATAAGAAAAAGAAATCCAAAGGATGTGAGAACAGTGTGAGAAAATACCATGCCATGCCCTACAGAGGACAGTGGGCAAACAGGCAAGAGACAGACAGCAAACTAAACCTAAGCAGGTAAATCATGCTGTTTAAGAGGATTAGTAATGTGTTCTGGTCTCTTCTTCAGTAGGAATGTTTCTTGTCTCCCACATACTTGTGTGGCAAACACAGCAGGTCTGAGGAGCAAATGTGGACACTTTGTCTTGAGTGCATCACTGCCAGAGGCCCAGGCACGGCCTGGGTGGGATCAGGATCTGCTCTCAGCAGATGTAACAGCCATCATGTTGAAAGGGAGGCTGAAGCCCATGGGGGAGGAAAAAAAAAGGGCTGAGTTACATTTCTTATTATTTTCTTTCAGCTCTCAGAAAAAAAATCTGAACTAGTGGCAGACATCCCCATACTTGCAGAATGGCAGCTAGAGGACATTTCAAATGACACTTGGGCAACTGAATAGAGCCCTAAATTTCTCTTGACAATAATGAGAGAAAAATGACTTGTTTTAAGCATCCATATTGATGTGTTAACAATCTGAGTAGGAACTGAAATGCTACCTGAGTGGTGCTGAGCCATGAAGATCTGGTCTCCAGAGGTGGCTTTCAAAGGCACTCACTCTTGTCACTGTAGACAGGGGAGATTCATACCCCCTCCACCTCAGTCACCTCCCAGGCAATAGAGGTAGACAACAGCACTGCTGTTGGTGGAGCTACAAACTGAAAATAAATGTCCTAAGGAAGTTATGGTACTTCCCAAGTTGGGAGGGGGTTTTAAACAAAGGTGTCTGACAGGGCTACCATACTTTGGTGTGCACACCTGTGGGCCAGAAAAGCACCCTCCATCCTGCATACCCCAAGCTGCCCCTGCAGGTGAACTCACCAGGATGCCCATTCTCCCATTGCTCATGATAGTCAGAAAAAACCCAAAAAACCCAGTTAATGTTGTATTTGAACAAAATATCCAGCACAGGTGCTCAAACATTGGGACTAAAAAAGAAGCCAGACAGGAAAGGTTGTGACTGAATTCAATTGCTGTAAATCACCATAAGAAAAAAGGAAAGAGAAGAAACCACAACTATGCATATTCAGCAAAGCTTTCACACTGAGTGAAATCTGGGCATTATCAGGAGACAGTTAGGTATTAGGAAGCTTCTTTGGACTTAATTTTTTATTCCTTGATACAGGACAAATGTTTGCTCTCATTTGTCTCAGCTGAGAGCCCCAGGTTACTCAAAATTTAGCCAGCCTATTGCCAATCTGCAGAGTAAATACTACACATTTTATATGAATATTTGGCTGAATTGCCAGAAAATTCTGTGATCTGATAATATAATTTAATTTTTTTCAATTGCAATGGCATACTAATTTATATGAAAAGTTGTCGAAGAGTAAGACAATGAATACCTGCTGTGACACAACTGTGTCTACAACAATATACAACAAATGAATTTGATAAAAAAACCAAACAGATTATGAGATGGTAGCTGGAATCTGGATTTTGAAGCACTATTACTACCACACAGTAAATGGCCTGAAAAAGTGATGAGACAGAATTTGGTAGAAATTAAGCCTGGTGTAGGGGTTTGAAAGCAAAATGAGTGAGAGGCTCCAAGTCAGAAATACAATTTAATAGGAAGAATAAAATAAAAAATAAAAAAATATAAAACAACACCACACCACCACCAACACCACACCACCACCAACACAAATAAAATAGATGCAATAATACAAAAGACCACTGACAGAGTCAGAATACAACCTGAGTGGGATGATAGAAGCAATGATCCCATAGAAAGGTCTGGTAGCTCTGATCCTCTGAGAATCCAGTGGGTAAGATCCCCTGTATTGTCCCAAATCCTAGATTATATCCAGGTGAGAATGCTTGGCTCCTCCCCCTGGGTGGAGCATCTCACAATAGGATAATGAGTCATACAGGGGGTCCTTAATGGCCCATTAAAGAGAAATAACTCTCAGAGGGAGTTACCTGTGAGTCATGCAGCAGGCCATTAACAGAAGACCCATTAGCAGAAGACACCTTAACAGAAGAGGGAGGGGGCAATCTGGAAGAACACTGCTTCAGCAATTGGTTTCAACAGTTCATGAAGATGGTGATAGAATACTTTGTGCATATCTTATACTGCAATCCAGGACACCTGGTAAAGAAGCAAAGGAGAATTGTAAGAACTTAATCAAAATGAAATTGATTTTCTTTCAGACCTCCAGACCCTTCCCCAGCTCTGCTGCCCTTCTCTGGACATGCTCCAGCACCTCAATGTCCTTGTAGTGAGGGGCCCAAAATTGAACTCAGGATCTGAGGTATGGCCTCACCAGTGCTGAGTACAGAGGGAAAATCACTGCCCTGGTCCTGCTGGCCACACTATTGCTGATGCAAAAGATAAAAATATACAAATTATATGTTGTATAGTTTGCATATTTCATAGGAAACTTATTTTCATCACAGAACCACGTCGGATATTTAGCAAGACTTAAATTTTAAAAAAAATTAGAAGTTAATATAAACTAGAAGAATAATGACAGTTGAAACAAAACATTCTTGCTTCATGTATAGGTATGAAAATGTATGCTATGTATTTTAGAGAGGACAAGAGATACAGCAAATGTTACCAAGTGAAGATCTGACAAACTTTTGGGGACAGAGACTATTGTATTGTTTGCTAATTTTTAATATAAAATCCATCAGTGCTAGAGACAAAATATGAGAAGATGATATGATCTGGTATTCCATTTCTGTATTCCTGTTAACACACTAAGGTGATAATTCTGGACAATACTCCTCTTGATCTTACCTATAAATAGATGTTGGCTGACTAATAGTCACCTGAATCAACTTTTAGAATGATCTGACTAAAAAACCCTGAGCACTGCATCTCTGGGATAAATGTACATTTAGACATTCATTACATATGCTTGTGTGATGTCTATTTATTAAACATATGCCCTCCTTACCACCAATTCCAAGTAAGAGATTCAAAAGTGGCAGATGTCATATAATTGAGATGTACTGGAGACATTTTTTTTTTTTGTCACAAAGCACTTCACACTCTGATATTACCACCCTTCTAATATGTTAGATGCAGTTCACTCAAAGCGAGACTTTAGTAATGTGTTTTTCTACTAGAACAAAACAGCTTTGAGATGTTTCTCACAAAATAATGGCTTTTGAGAGAAATGTTTTTCATACAAGTGAGATTTTAGAGTGGTTGCTGAGAATCAGTAGCAATTGGGAAGATTTAATTGGGATTAGTGATGTTTTATCTCACAGAAATCCATTAAGTCTTGTTTGAAGCAAGAAATTCATAAATTCTTAGAGGTAAAATTGCATTATGTATTTTTTGCTGTAAGTTTTTCCTTAATCAAAAAGTGATATTATTCCCAGTATCCTTAAATGAAACAATTTCCTTCATATTTTATTACAGTATGTGCTACCATTCTTTCATTTAGCCTCAACATGGCTTTAAAATCATGGAAATAATATTATCTTCATTTTTCATAAGGAGAATTTTTCATAAATGGAATTGAATCACAGAGAAAATAAGTGGTTTGTCCAATCTGGCACTGGAACGTCATGGCAGGATCAAGGATCAATATAGAACTTTCTGCTGGGTAAGATCAGAGTATGCTGCAAATCCAGGAAAATGTGAACATTACCAATTAAATGAATGATATGAAATTACTAAGGCAATGATGTTACACAGCAGCATACGTCAGATCTTGCATTTCGTGCTGTCTTTCTACAAGTGGGTGTTTCCACTTAGAAGCATAGGAATCAAATTCCATGGGGCAACTGTTTAAGTTATGGGTGCATATACTCTTTGGACCTACTGTGCTTGAATGTGACTTTTGTAACCACGAGGTCTTGGCTTGACTGTAAGGAACTGTAGCTTCTCCCCTGCCCCTGCATCTACTGCCTTCTGCTTTGTTTGTTTGTTTGTTAATTGTCCTAAAGAGTGGGACAGTTCACATCAAAATTTAGATGGTCAAGGGCAGCTGAGTAAAACCTTGCTGAGTTGAATGGAAAAATTCAGATCTCACTTAGTTACTCTGCTTGCTTTCAACCAGCTTGGGCAGCCATGTGTGGTTTGAATGAGTAATGGATGAATTTTTTCAGAACTGTAACAACTGCAGACTAATTTTCATAATTTTCTTTTCTTGGTAAAAACAAATAATTAGGTTGTTTGGTCTGAATGATCTGCCTCTTACTGTACACAAGCTATAAAATACCCCTGCCCCATTATGTGGCTACACCAGTCCTCCTGGAAAATGAAGTCTGAAGTCTAAGGTTAGGAATGTAATCTTGACCTTGGAAGTGGATATAGAAGATAAAAGATTATCAACATTCCAGTTTACGTGATACAGAAACAAATTACAATATTTCTTGTCTACTCACAATCATAGACCTACCCAAGAAATAAAAAAGCTACTTAGACCTCCTCCCTTAAAAGCAAAATAAAATTAATTAAAAAATGGTCAAATTTATAGCATCATCTATACATTTTCAGTTATTCATTTTATTAATTGTTTGTGGAAATTTATGGAAGCTTCTCAGTTCCAGAATGTAAATTCCTTTGTGTCTTACTCGTTTCCTTGCAAAATGTAACCAGAGAAGGCAATATGCCTGGTCGTATGTCTTTTACCCTTCGCATCACACACTTCTGGCCAGCATGTTTCCTTAGGAAGTGCAAGACCTAGATACAAGTCCACAATCTGACCCTAACTCTCTTAGATTACTCCAGCTGAAGGCAAACTCTGTAGAGACACCCTTTGTCCTCCTGTTATGGCTGTTTGTACAGCCAACCTCATGGTGCTTATGAAGCACAAACAGACAGGCGAGGCCAGCCACGGCTCTAAAACATCTTCTTATGGCACTCATAACATGTAAATTGCCAGTTTAGTTTGCTCCCAGAGCTATTTTTACATTTTGCATCTGATAAAAGCCAGCAATGACACTAAAATTGAAGGCTGCAAATTCTGCTGTGTGTACTGTCCAGAGCACCCACCTGGGTTTCTCACGGAGCCAGTGTTGTGTACCTGTCCACTCGTGCACACATGCAAATGCTCATAGCCAGAAGTGGAACAGGAGGCACCCTGGACCTTACAGGACCTTACAGGAACCAATCAATCACTTCAGATGCCCGCAGAGGCCACGTACAGGCTGAGCAGTCACTCCAACACAGCTATCCAAAGTCTTGCCCTGGTTATATGCAGTATCCACAAGGGTCTATGCCATTCTAGTTTTTATCCCCACAATACCTCAGTGCTCACAAGGGAATATTTACATGAAAAGCCCTTCAAATAAAATAAAGAAGCCCTCAGGATTAGGCAGCTTTTCTGTTGATTGCTCAACAGCATTTCAGCATCCCACAAGTGCTAAATGTTTGTGTAGTGCTTATCAGAATGCCTGGCCTTTACTTCATTGATTCATTGTGTTACCTAGAACATTCACTATTGATAGAATGAAAAGAAGCTGTTTCTTCACTTTTTTTTTCACAAGATCATGCTAATAATGAATGCACCTATCACTGTTACCAATTCATTTTCCAGGTTGTTGGTACTGCAATAATTTTTACGGACATGGCCATTTAAAATATGAAACCTTTACTAATTGATTCAGTATCAGTTGTTCTTAGCTTCCTTTCTCTTTTAATTTGCTTGGCAAAACTGTAGTTAATGATAAGCTAAGCATTAAGAACAATTTTACACCAAGTCTCAACATAGGAATGTCCTTCTTTCAATGTACATTTGCTTGTTCATCCTTTGTAGGAATACCAAAACCATAAAAACACTTTGCAGGTTTATTCCATCAAACTGAAGTTATGAAAATTATGAAAGTAATTCAGTATGTTATGATTCCAGACTATGTCTCAAACAGGGTTTTCTGGGAATAGAGATTAGGGGAGGTTATTGGTTGGATTTTCTTTAGTCAAGGGAGTGTGTCTAACCAGAAAATAAATTCTCTTTAATAACACTTTCTAAATATTCTTCCCTGTGTGACATAACATGACCTACAAGCCTAAATATGCTCCAAGTTACACCCTCTAAATTAAAGAGACTCCAGTAATGAGGCTAAGTGAATTCAGTTTGTTCGAAACTGAGAAATGTCAGGCACATTTCTACAGGGCAAGAGAGCTATTGGGCTTATTACTTTAGAGACAAACTTTAAAAAAACCAAAAAAACACCTCAAAGCAAATAATAGCACTATTAGATGTGCTAGATGTTCTAGCCAGCTTACAAGAAACATGAAACTCATGCCCTTTTTCTGCCTGGGCTACTGCAAGAGGACACAACTGACAAATCCTGTCTTTTCAAGCCACTTTTGATCTAAATATATGTTTTAGATCTAGACCTAAAGGCACACTGAAACTCCAATCCTTTGCCCCACATCCTTTGAAGATAGAACATGGTCAATCTGGAGATTGAAACTCTTCTTTCCTAAGTGTAGTCTTCTCCTAGGGCTCTGGAGGGCACCTGCATGGGCTTGCTGGTATACGAGCACAGAATGAGACAAGGATCACATTTTGTCTCTGCTGGCTGAAGAAATTAACACCACTGCTTTTCCTCTGGAGTCCTTTGCTCACTCAGATCTGCTGAAATGTTGTGCACAAGAGGACCCTCTGACTCATCTCTGTCAGATTGAGCGGGGTGGTTCAAATAGTTCATATTTGATAAGTGTCCTCATTTTGATCGGAATGATTCTATGAAGGACTCTGAGGAAATAGTAGCTGACAGCCGCAGTTACCAACAAACAGACAAGGCAGTCAGAGACCAAGGGACAAGGTGATTTCTTTAGATCAGTCAGTCAGAAATGGGCATAACCAAGCACTAACACTGCAGAACTAATAAAATCTGAAGTGCCCCATTACTAAGTTGAGGAGTTCTCACCTCTCCAGACGCAGGCAGCTGTCAGGCTCACAGTTCAACAGGCACAACTTTGCCAAGTTAAGACACAAATGCAGCTCATGGACAAATGAGCTCAACGGACAAAATGCAGCTCATGATTTGTCACTGTCATCCTTGCCATCACAGTAGACTGTACTCTGGTTAAATGCAACCTTCCTTCTGATTTGTCATAATAGTGTGGGAAAAACCCCCAAACTCAAACAGTTTGAAAGTGAATAAAGGAGATTTAAGAATTTCACGTCTTGTGTGGAAAAGGGAAGAGAACTTTATTAATTTGAACTTAGTCTTCATACAACAAGGTTTGTGGGTACTGATAATTTCAAACATGAGTGGATTGGTCCTATGAAATGGAATTAGAATGAAATCCTAGTCATCATTCAAAACAGGGCATAGAGGAAAGTTTGAAAGAACATTTAATTTTTCAAATTTCCTGCATTATATAGTAAAATTAACATGTAATCCTCTTAAAGACTGTGTTTTAAATTAAGAAATTATGTTATATTTGAAGAAGTGATAAATAGATTACAGTTCTACTGACAGAAAATTATAACACGCAGCTCTTTGATAGTCCCTTTCAGTGCAGCAGAGGCATGGGGACCTGAATGAGCTGAATCCCACAAGAAAAGGCAGCCACAGGATGCAGCTCTTCTCTCACTTGGTCTTTTGTGATTACCTGGCTCTGCTCCAGGAGGCTGCTCACAGAATAAGGAGTTGGGTTCCCATTCTGAATTGTCCCTGGGAGAAATCTTCCTCTGGGTTACAGAAGGAGCCTGAAAAGATTAGATCCTCGAAGTTAAATATAGGCTTCATCCACAACCTTCCAAATGTCCTTTTTTTGTTTGTTTGTTTGTTTTTTTGATGACTACTCCTCATGTCTTATTGTCCAGTGTACTCAGAGACATTCACATATCTCCCTGCACTTCCAGAGATGGAGATATCTCAAAAGAATTGTGATGTACTGCACATTTAGAAAAGGAAACACATCTTGGGAGGTCTGTTCTACATAGAGATCTAAATGTGTGTATTAAACAAAGAGAAGCCACAATGGGCTCCAAATATTCTTTTGATATCCATCTGAACTATTACTGGCGTGACACTTTTCTCCCTTCTATTTCATCTTAGATGAAACTCCAGTTGCAGAGCAGATGGGAGCAGAAAGCTCTGTAATTTAACGCCCAATCCCAACTTGCTCAAGAAAGAAGGTAACGAAACAACACTTACTGACCACCTGCTTTCTTCTGTAGTTGAACTTTAGCGAACTCAAAAGAAGTCCAGAAGAAGGAAGAGAGGAGTCAGGAAAATAAGGGACATTTATCCCAGTGTATTTTTTTGCTTTCTTCTGCTTTTAATTCTGTTATTAAAAGAAGGATGTTTGCAGTGGTACAAACAGCACTGATCTCTTTGAACACAGAATAATCAGAAATATGGAGTCTGACACTTCCTAAAGTCAAATAAATTTGATTCTCTTTCATATGACATCTTTCTTGCCTTCCCATTTTTCTTTCTTCCTGTATTCTTCTCCACCTTCAGGAGTTTCCTTTTAATGAAAAGGCAGAATATTTCAGAAGAAGTAGTTGTGGGCTGTCATGTCATTATCTGTGAGTTCAAAAACTTGACATTCTCTCTTGAGAATGAGTTATAAAACACTTCCAGAGCTGGACATGCATCTGAAACCAATTTGACCAGAAGGTTTTACTTTGATGCCACCATTTACTTCCTGCATTTCATTATGCTTTTGTAGCCCTTCACTTTCATAATTCCCATAGGCATCAGCAAATAAATTTAAATTGAAATGTATTTGCCTAAACAGGTGTTTTCTATCTCAATTTACTTGTGACAAGTTTAATGAAATCTCATATGAACAACATGCAGTGGTATACCAAATAGCTTTCAGAAATAGCCTGCTTATGATCAAAAATTTAGGCAGTAGACTTTTTAGGTGTCAAAATATCTGGACAATATATGATTTGCAATATCATTAGCTACCTGCATATTCAAATTATAGGACTCCTTTCTGTTTCTTTGCTTCTCTGCATTACTGCTCATACAGAATCACACTCTGGGATTCTGGGAATGTCAGAAAAACCAGGAAATGGCAATCACATCCTGCTGCCTTGAAGAGACTGTAGAAGAAACAGAGTGTCATATGTAGTATTTGTACCATATACTGATGTATGCAAAAAAAGTGGCTATTCCCTCTGCCTGCAACAAAATCCAAATATTATCAGTTTAAGAATATCCTTTTGTCATGACCTTTATGTTTGAAAGTAAGGAACAAAGAACAGGGTGGAGGGAAGAAATTAAGAAATTAAGGAAGAAATTAAGAGGGAAGGATATGTCTTCTAGGTAAGCAAATGTGGTATGGTAGCAAATAATTTCCAGAAACATATAAGGCTTTTGAGCATAGATTATTCTTCATGTATAGGACACTTCCTGATATCTTTAAAAATATTCCCCTAACACAGAGGAGGAATTTTCAGAGTAATACAAAGAGATGGGTGTGCCTAGGGTAAAGAAGGTCAGAACAGAACGACAGTCAGAACAACACAAAGATACAAGGCAAAGTCAGTTTTTAAATGCATACTTGGTGCAGATCCTGTTTCAAAATTAACTCAGTAGAGTGCTGTAATAACATGCACTTCTTATTCATTTGACTTTTTCTTGTCAGTATTGTCAAAATTCTCATCTGAAAAACCTTTTCTTCTCACTTACCTATTTTGTTAACTATTCAACTAGTGAACATTTAAAATGCTAGATTTTTTTGTAGTGTATTTTTAGTAGATTTTTTTTGTTTGCAAGGCAAAGGTCTTGACAGACCCATGAGTTATTTATGAAAAAACATATTTCAAGAAAAGGCCTGTAAAATCAAGGGATTTTAAGAATTGTATATATTCGTATAGTGGTCCTGAGACTGTGAGTAGGTCAAGCAGAAGGGAAAAAACTAAAAGTGAAGGGTCAGGATACAAGTTAATTTTGTTACAAGATTTTCCATGATTTGACAGATATTTAGTATTCAAAAAGGAAAACATATGTTTTAAACTGGTTACTTACAATATAGATTATTTTTCCAAGACCAACCCAAACAATCCCACTTCAAAATACTTTCCCTTTCTCTGGAATCTAGGATATTTTTTATGTTACATAGTAGAATACTTTTTCTTGCTGACTGTAATGGGAGTGTCTCTGGGTGATCAGTTGACAACAGTAATCTTTTCATGATTATTCTGTACTCTAATTATTGGTTTGTCATATGTCTGGGAAAATCGGAATTAATAGAAAACTGACGTGGAAATCACACATTCTGTAAATCAAAACCTATGCAATAGTTTCTACTTCCATTTACATTAGTTTAAACCAGACTTGGCCCTCTCACTTTGGAAGAGTATCCCACATTCTCTGTCAGGGAGCCCAGTATCCAGCCCCAAGGTTTTAAAAATAAATGGGCTCCATTTGTGTGATGTAATGGCCAGAATTTTCCAATGTTCAGGGCACTTGAGAATTAACAGCCTGAAGCGAAATCAGTAAGGCTTAGATCAGAAAGGCAATGTGTTTTGGCCTATGGAAATAATAAAGCACACATGCTGGAAGGGATCCCAGGGACTGCACATACTCTGCCCTTGTTAATTTTTCACGGCATTTTGCATAAAAAGGTACAAATACATCTCGCTGCATGAGAACTGTTTGTGCATGTAGAAATGGCACTTCAGCCTGGAAGCCTTTTTAAGCCTTCACTTTTCTTTAATTCAAAAGTACTGTTCAGTGGAGTTGAGAACAGCACATTACACAACCTCTGTGCCCAGCCTGCGGATTACTGATGCAGCAATCTCTCCCCAGCCACTCTCTGCCTAAGCAGGTGGGCTGCTGATTTTGGAAGATGTGTGCTTGCACATTGTGGGATGTTTTCAGACTATTCAAGCAGTTTCTCCTTTAGGTTCTTTGAGATGTAGAAAAGGGGAATTGTCTCTGATACATAGGCAGCACCACACACTTGCTGATCATTCATTCAGGTTCCCAGAAAGGGATTTCCCTGACCACATGTAGGTATTTGTTTCATAGATGACTTAGTGTGAAATGGTGAGTCAGACTGGATGCTCAAGGAACACAACCAGCACTTCTAGGGTATTAGGAGAGACCAAACCCAGCAGCCTGATAGAGGCAAGGCTGCTGCAACTCCATGTCCCTGCATCCAGCCAGAAGAAAGTCTGTGCATGTGCACACAGTATGTGTGCTTAAATTCATGGGAAGCCACATAAATCAGCAGAGACAGAAACTACAAAACCCACACAACACAAACAGCACCAGTGCCCTGATCTTTTTCCCTCAGCCAACATCCACACCCTAGTGACTCCAGAAGCAAGGACTTCCAATTCTTCCAGTCCACTTTGACTCTCCTACATTTCTGATTGCTTCAGTATTTGGCTTTCGAGATTCTTCTTGTACTCTCAGGCAAGTCTTCCTTGATGTTCACTAGTGCCTACACACACTGACACTCACACCCACACGATGTGCATCCTGTCCTCCCCTGCTGTTGACACCACAGGAGTGTGGCCCCCCACATGAGACTTTTTGACCCTCTTCCAGTTGCTGACCCTCAAACTTCCATACACCCATGCACATGGAGCCACCTTGACCAGAGGAAATAATTAGAAATGGAGTTAAATGAGAAAACAGGACATACAGTTGTGATCAGACAAAATTCATACATGTGGAGGGGCAAATGTACCAGTCAGCAACCTCTATACATGTGACCTACACATTTATTTCCTTATTCATTCTATTGCATGACTCTGATACCTCCCCAAACCACCTTGATCCCTTTCTTTCCTCACATTCTATTCTTCCCTAAGTATCCCTCATACAAATGTTTGTACAAATCCAAGATTATTTTCCCTTGCATTCCACAGTGTCTCCCAAACCCCTGCAGGGAGTAACCCCTCACTGTATAAAGGTGATGGAGGATGCATCTCCTATTGACCCACTGATTGGTGTCATGTCTAGAAAATCTGGCTAATGCTTTGAGACAGTCCTGGAATGAGCCAGATTCGGGTGCTTCATTTTCTCTGTTTGGGTTACCGGGGCTTCTCTTCCTGCCACTGTTCCAGTGTGTTCCATTGTCTTTAGGGAACGAGTCTTTTGACACATAGGTCCAAAACCATTTCAAACTTGATGGTAATATCTGAAAAAGATCAAATGAATGATGACATAAGAGTTCCCATTCTCCCATCAGATGCCTATGTAAGTTAGGTGGTCATGTGAACATCAGGCCTGGTGGTTGTGTTAAATATAGCAAACTGTATTTAGTAGAAAAGAGGACAAATATTTTCCTCTTTACACCAATGTAGATCCTCCTCCTCTAAGACTTCACTTTTATCACCATAAACCAACCCATGTTTGCTTGAAGGCAGCTTACATTCATGTGTCCATCCCATGTGTTCTTACAGACCTAGCACAATGAATAATCTTCACTAGATTAGGATTCCTTTCATGTCAGAAGGGGTTTCAGCACTTAATGAACATGAAGAGCTCCATGTTACTACAGGCAATTCTAATCAAGATGAACTAGCTGAATAAAGATAAGGGAAAGAATTATTATTAATTCTGCTTTATTTGTAGAGGCAAGGCTCTATTATTCTGTACTGCAGATTTAGGTTAATCAGCTGAAATGCAACCAGAAAAATTGTAGTAAATTCATAAATAGGACATCACAAATGTATAAATCTATCAAAATACCACAGAATTTACCAGAAATATTTCAAAGCCATCCTTTTCTATAGACAACACTATTTTTATATCAGAATTTTAGAAAGCATTGCTGATGGACAATTTGGCAAATTAAATTCCCACTATGATTTTAAAAAAACATTCTGTGTTTAATCTTTCCAGATGTAGATGAATATAGATGATTACAAAGAACATGATTTATAAACATGGGTGAATATTTTAAGGAGAAAAATGTGTTCTTCTAAGGACTAATTGTCACGCAAGTGTGACCAGAAAGCAGGAAAGCCTCCTGTTACACATCAATCTATATTTCATGGATCAAGTCAATGCATACATACATCTGCCTCATAATATGCCAATAAAAAAATAACCCACAGCCAACCAAACAAAAACAAAACAATCCAAACAAAGCCAAAACCAAACCAAAAAATTTCCCCTGAAAGTAGAACTTTCTTGAATTAAAGATGAGATTGATTTAAGAGAAATCAAGATCTATTTTACCAAAAATTAAGGAATTCTCAGTTATTTCCCATTTCAGCTAACTCTTTTCCAGGAGAGCCAGGATCTTCTCAATATGTAAGAAGAAGAAGAAAAAAAAGTAATTTGATTTGCTTTAATTTCATAATGATTAAAAAAGTTTCACTTATACCAGTACAGGTGAAAAGGAAGTAAGCCTGACTGTTTTGCTGGCATTGGAATTGGTGAGAGCTCATCTAAACAGTCCAAAAAAGATAAAGGACCATGTTAATAATTAAGTAACATTGACGTTGACAGGTTTCAGCACTCAAGCTCATTTTCTGACCCTCTTTCACTTCCCAGTATAGAGGAAGGCTTCTCTCCATGCTTTGGAATGGCCTAAAACAACTCCAGCCACTGTCTGCCTTACTCTTTTCATCTTTCCTCCCTGAAATAAACCTTTGACATGGCTGTGATTTCTAAGTTACAGGGTCACCTCCAACCCACTAATTACAGCAGATCCCAACACAGAACTCAAGGAGCACTTCTACTTGTTATGCTCATGTCAAGGACAAACCCATTGGGAAATGATGAGGAAGCACTGACAGTACTGAACAAACTGAAAGAACTGAAGCTTAAGAAGTCAGGAAGTACCATTTCAACTGTAAATTGTAGGAAGACACTGAAACATTTCAGATTAGATGTGAACCCCCTTCTACTATAGATAAAACACCTCTTAGAAGAGCTATTCTAAGAAAGGCATAAATTTCCTTCCTCACAAATCCTGAAACCCTGTCCTATCCATCCTGAGAGAAGAGCATCAGAAACAGTTCTCAGACAAGGAAGAAAGAACAAATGCTGCTTTCCTAGTATGAAATAGTTTTCTAGGCAGTTCATTTTTGGACAATTTCCAAACATCACAGATGAATTAGATGGCAAAACTTCCCTTGACATCCATGGCAACAGGAGCATTGAATGACAAATGGAAGGGCAGGTAAATCTAAAAAGAATATTATACCATGTCTTGCTGTGATGGAAAGAGCACTGGCACCTGCCACCTGGTCTGATTTTGGGTTTTAACAGTAGTTTTAAAATGTGAATTTCAATGAAAATGTAGCTAAAGTATTGCATAAAAAATAAACCAACTTCTTTCCTGTCTAAGTCCAAAAGCTATATACAGTAGTTTTTGTGTTGCTACTGGATAGTGTTTTCCAAGGAGAGAACCACACCCACATCAATAACTGGATAATCATATTTTAGTAGCCTAGAGACCTATCCAGTTTTAATGTAGCCCAAGTTTGCAGGTTAAGTAAAGCTGTAGGAATGGAAGCAGAACTTAGTGGACTTGCCAGGATCCAGCTGGTATGGAAAGTTTGATTACTGTGATAATTTCAACATGGTCAAGATGGCATTTACCTGAAAAGACTGCTGGCACTTTCCTAGGAGTTGTCAATTTTAGTTCACAGATGGGACTTTCTCATGCCCTCAGGTCCATCCATCCAGTAGAGAGATTAGATCTCTCACAGATGAACCTACACTGGATAGTTACTTCAAGCAATCAGCCTAGCGGATTCCCATTTGGGAATGCTATTTTTGGTTCACCATCTGAAAGTTTTGGTAAGACAGTAGAATAAAGCAATTCATGTGAAAGGAAGATACCTAAAAAGTATCCCTGAATCACAACCTCCATGGATTAAAAAAGAAGCACACTCTGTATGAGAGAAGGAAATATAATCTCCTGAAGAGCTTCCTTGAGTTTTTCCCTCTTTTTTTGCATATTATATGATTCCTGTACATCACAGGGGACCATCACAGGAACATTTCTTACCTTCGATCTCATGTTCAAAGAGTTATTTCAATTGTATACCGGTAAGGATGGTGATGTAAGGCACAGAGATTTCAGGTTTGAAAATAAGGCTGAAAACAACATACAGGGTGTAAAAAATAGACTTAATTTATCTAAGGAAAGAGGATAATAGATACAGTTTCATTGGAAGTGCAGACTCTAGAAAAAAGGTATAAATAACTAGAACTTCACATGTGTAAGAGCACAACTTGGCTCTAACCAGGACAGGAGAAGATTGTGATTGTTCCATGTCTTTATGCAATATATTACTAGCAGAGTCTGAAAAAACTCCCATTGTCATAGCATTTGAGAAAAGTTTAAAAGCTGTTTTAATTTATTAAAGAGGTGGTCCTACGTGTTTCTCTTTGTCCAGTATGCACAAAGCAATGAATTTTCTGTCAATTATCTTCTTTCCTTTTCTCTTTTTCTGAGATTAGTTGTTTTTTGGTTTAGGGTTTTGGCTGGTTGTGGGTTTTTTTCTTTGGTTGTTTTGTTTGTTTGTTTGTTTGTTTGGCTTTTTTTTACAGATGTATTTGTAAAATAGAGTTAGATAGGGTTAACCTCTAATAGGGTTAGAGTTAGAGGAGCTGGTCTATCTGTGTAAAGTAAATCTGTGAGAGATCAGATTCTTTCCAGTATCATTTCTTTTCCCAGGACATAATGCTGGCAATGGAGAAATTCCAAAGGTGCATAAGTGCAACCAAAAATAGGATCTGGTTTAACTCAGATAGCTGAGAGCAGGAGGCACAGGTGTTGTATTTACAGATAGGCCAAGTTCTGTGCTGTCACTTGAGTCATGTAACCTGCTAGGGGGAAGTGCTAAATAGTGGACATAATACCACTCAACTATTCACTGGTAAAAGTCTGCATGTGAAGGAAAGAATATCTTACATAATTTGTGGCAAACAGTTTTTATTTAAATCATTAAGATTCCTTGAACTGATAGAAAGGATGAGTGAAACAGGCCAAGACAACCATGTATGCATTTCTGCCTTCAAATGAATTGATTTTGTGTGGCTGCATAAAATTCACTTGCCTCAAAAAGCAAAAGTAACAGTAGGTTAACTCTGAATCCTGCCTATGAAATCCAAATCTATACAAAGAGTATAAATAGACATTATTTAAAACAGTTTGATACAGTTAGAGACATGTAAGAAGAATGTGATGTATGTTGTTTGAACACATCTATCAGTACAGAGAGGTTCTGGTCCTAAATTAGTTGTCTATTTAATTGTTTAAAAGTTGTGCTTAAAAAGGAGTAGGTACTGTGGACTGGGTACTAGTTCCCAAATTATTCTTCCCTGGCATTTCTATTTTTCCTCTAATTTGCATTTTAAAGTTTCTCCAGTTATAATATACTGAATTTCTCTACTTCTAAACTTGCAAATTAGTAAATGCTCAGGAAAGTTCTTATTTCAACTATATTATGCTATATCCTCCACTCCTCATGATATTGTTGTTGCTGTATTTACAGTATTTGTATGTTCCCTTGAAACATTTGAGGATGAGGTAATATTTGCATGCCAATTCAGACACACTACTACCACCAGAGATGCTTTCCAGTTCCCTAATCTACATGTGCTCTCTTCCATATCCAGAGCTGCATGAGACTGATGTGCAGTAACATACTCACTTTACCAGATATAAGAAGAGCTGGAGCAAACTTGGCAAATTATTTGGCTTAAGAGCCAGGACTCCAAGTTACTCCTTGTGAGAAGATAACACCCAGCAATGGTGTTTCGTAACTGGTTATATCACACATCATTTATGTAGAAACTTTCTATTTTTTGACACTGGTAGACTCAAAATTGGTCACAATATGAATGAAATTGCTAGGAAAATATGTCATTCAAGCCCTGAGCAAAAGGAAATTGTTAAAAAATGTGGAATATATAAAATTTTCTTAAGAATGTTTGATGTTTTATCTTTGTATACGAATCAACGAGAGATTTAATCCATGAAACAGAGAGCTACTAACAAGACTGAAGAGATGTCCAGGTGTTAGAAAAACAAATTACTTGATGGTAGAATTACCTTGGAAAAGTTTAGGCTTGAAAATTCTCTCAGACCTAGAGGGAGGTTAAGAAAGCATGGGAAGATGGATGCCCACTGATAGTGGGCACAAAGAATACAGAATTTATGGACCACAAGGACATTTGGCAGAACTCCCAAGAAAAGGAAGAAACTAATAAAGCCCTCTCAGCAGTTGTGCTGAAATCATCTCTCACTAGATAAAAGATAATTCCATTAAGGCCAATTGCTGACCACCCAAGAAACTCACCAACTCAAGACAAATTCTGAGATTAATTAGCATGAGAAACAAGAGAATCATTAACCAATAGAAGATAGAATATTAATTAATAAGGGAACTAGGTAGCTTGTAGACAATGAATACTAATTCTTTGTTTGCTAAAATTAATAAATAGTAAAAAGTTTTGATAGTTGCTGTGCTTGGTTTGAGGAATACCACCAAACACCCAGACTGCCCAACTCTGACATAAGTAATTATTTTCTCTCTCGAATGTGCGAATTGGTTTGTTGTACTCTGCATAACAAATCAGAATTTTATGAACAAAAATCTACTTAGGGCATGGTAAGACCTAACCTTTAAGCATCTGTTTTCCACTGTGATGTCTAAACTCCTGCCTTAGGTAAATGGATTCTTCTTCTAACCAGAGAAAAGAATTGGTGACTCAGACTGTGACTCCCCAAACCAATCACACTGAATTGCTTAAGGTCATGGGGAGAGGGACAGAGAGAAAAGGGTGGACCTCACTCAGCAACCTCAGAACAGGTTTTATGCCACAGGTGTTTAACAACCCAGGAGTCTCTCCTGCAAACTTATATCCCTGTTTTTTCTTTCTCCTAAAATGAAATAGATCATTGTTAAGGCAGAGGAGAAAATGGGCAGGCCTTGCTGGAGGACACATCACCATGTATACTCATCTAGCAGCTTCACTGAAACACCACTTGAAGCAGTCCTCAGAGACAGCTGTGATTGATAGACACATTGTCTATTCAAGATTGTGCTAACTCAGTTGGAAGGGTGGAACAATATGCACAGTTCTGTAAAGAAAAGTGTATTCCCTGAACAGAGGGTGAATCAAGGTGAAACATAAATAATCAGATTGCGAGGCAGAAGCAGATTTAAATGTTGCTCTGATCAATGTATCAAAGGGAGTCGGAAGCATCACAGCCTAGGTTTTAGGCATGGAGAAATGGCAGAGCTTCGTCATGGACACAGGTGTGCTATAACCTTACTAGATAAATTATTTTTGTTCGGGCTACACCTTGGTAACAGAAAAATGGTTGATTTTGCCACCAAACTGGACCTACAGCAATGCTTTACAAAACAAGGTTAGGGGTGGAGTTTTCAGACAGCTGGTAAGCTGCCATCAAGATTACAGTGCCTGCACTGCACATCTAATAACAGCAGACAACAACAGCCAGACAGAATATTTTTTATAAAATAGCTTGACACTATGTGAGAGACAGAGTTAATTTTGCCTGTTTTACCTCAGGAAAGATCTGTCCTGCAAGAGCATGTTGAAAAGTCTTCCATATAAAATTCCCCTGTGACCAGTCTACTGGCTGGTGGTTATGGAATGCTCTGGAAGACATGAATTTGGATAGCTTTCAGAAGGAGAAGTATCTTCCACTATATGTGAGCATACTCTATCCAGCTGGCTCTTCTGGGAGGAAAGCATCACCTCCTCCTCCCCAGGGGTTTCAGAGAGAGTCCTTTCCACCACTGTGTCTTGTGAAGATTACAGTCCCGGATGCTCCAACATCTTGCCTGGATTAGGCATATACTGCTGCATTAAAAAAGGGTTAGGTGGAAGAGTCATCTCAGACATTGACCATCCCTGGTGCTCAATCCCTGTTGCTGATTTGAACAACTTAAGCCATTTCTCCCCATGAGAGAGAGAGGTTTGCTGCAACATGGTTCCTCCTTGGCAGCACAGACATGAACCAGTCCCCACTATTTTCTCTCCACCTGGACCCTGCCTGTTTTGCACCACTACACAAGAACCTAAAGGGTCAAAGAGACAAACAGTGTCTCTGGTGTCTATGGAGAAATTAATCTGCTTTAGTTTACAAAACCACAAGTCAAAGTCTGTGTACTTTTCCTGGTATGGCTTTACAGCTGATGGAGAAACAGGTACCTATGCAGGTGACACAGTCATCCCAGGGTTGGTATCTGCATTGTCAGCTCCCATTTCACTCCCAGATCCTGAAATCCAGATTATCTGCATTGGATACCTGCCACTGAGGGCCTGATGATGAACACCAAGTGTTTCCAGCAGGGCAATCCTGCCCGGACAGGCAGCATGGCATACTGCACACACAGTCATCCCAGACCCGCAACCTGGCAGGCCTCACGCCCTGATGTTGCTCAGCCACCCTGCACCCCAGTGTTGTCACACAACACATTCACATGGCAAAACAAGCCCCCTGATTATTCCAGCTGCTTTGAGCTGAATCCCACCCTTCAGGGCACTATTTATGAGGCACCACGAAAGATCTAGAAAAGGCAGGGCCAAACTTGGCCATGGACAGCTTTCATGAAAAGGCAACAATGATGTGCCCATCAGGCAGTCAGCAATGCCTGGTTTTGGGTTATCTCCCCAGAGTGGTGAGGGAGGCAGTGCAAATCTGTGCTAAGATGTGTGTCTTAAGCATCACCCTCTTGAGTGCCTGTTCCTCGTACACAGGTTATCTAGGGTGACGTGTTCAGATTCAGAGATCTAACTTTTACATCAATACAGATGAACCTTGAAAAGATTTTTCAGGACAAGAACATTAAAAGGGCTCAGGAGAAGATAATTTCCAACATAATAAACAAACACATCAATCCTTATCAAATGCCACAACATTTCTACCCATACTGCCCATGCATTACTTACTACATTAAGGAAGGTTCTTCTGCTGAAGAGCGCAACATAACAAAATTGCTCTGACAAAACAGTTAATATTTATTATGCTTGTGACACCATGAGAGTTTGAACGACTGAATTGACAGCTACAGTTGATGATAACAGACTTAGAAGCCATTAAAAATTTGATAGCACAAAATAAGGCCTTCCATTCATCACCTAGTTCTGCCTAACAAAGAATGTATGATACTTGATGTATCTACACATTATGAAAAGCCCAGGCTGCAAGCATACTCTTGAGCCCTAAATCATCTTACACAGTTGAGTTATAGAATATAGAGGAAACTTGCATTAACCAGGGATGACCATAAATTCATGTGTTTCTTTCCATGGCTGGACACACCGGGTCTGACCCAACTATAAACTTCACCTGCCCTTGTAGTCTCATCATAGAGCTACTTTCTGGTGGACAAATTAACCTCTGGCCCTTTAAAAATCCCATGATATTATATGATGTAAAAGAAAATATGAGTTTAAGAGAGTGGGATTTATTACTACTACATGTGTAGTCTATCATTGCCTTGAACCCTGGTTGTGTGGAACTGCAGAACTGTGTCAGGCACATCTAAGCATATATAGATTACAGATTGCATGGATAACCATACTCCCAGATTTTATCCAGTCTGTACACTCTGGTTTTGTTTCACTTGCTCAAAACAATGGCTTTAGAAATCATATAAATTCCATGGGGATTTGTATGCAGACTGAATGCTGCAGTTTGATTTGAAATGTTTGCAAATGAGCCAGTCCCTTCAGGCTCATGGTTAGATTTGTCTTACAAGAACTCACTGCACCATCATCTAAACATTACTCTCATCTCTGGTTGATAAAACAAACATTTTCTGCATCTCCAGAACAGACTGAGTTAAACTATCTCAAGGTTTTTTACAATTTTATGTGAAAAAAGCTAATAATGATTTCCTGTTCCAGAGAAAGAGCAGATCCCATCCACATGCTTAGATGGTGTTTGAATTTTAAGCACCTGGAAATTAAAGGCTAGGTTCAGTTGGAAAACTTGAGAGCATTTAATTTGAGACAGGAATATTTTACAGAACTGTAGTCTAGTTGTGTTCTCTAAACATTCATGTGAAAGACTTAGTTTTGCAAATCATTAAAGTAATATACGAAGTGATCAGAGAAAATTGTTATGGTCCCTTACCCTGCCAGTTCTGGATAGGAAACAGTGAGCCAGCAGCCACCTGTGCTATGATTTTTATTTTTAAAATATGAAGGGGTTCTCTTAGTAGGACTTCCTAGCTAACATAGATTTAGCTTGTTCTCCTTTCTCCTTTACTACAGAAATTAAAACTTTCTATCTCTGTCACTTAGATCTGCTCTTCACTTTCTAACTGATGTAAGGTCACAAGGGATATGTTAGCTGCAAATGTCTGTTAAATCTAAGGAGAAAATCTTTGTTCAGTTTTTTTTTTTCAACTACATCCCTTTCTCTACTTAGTTCCTGGAACCAATTATAATCAAAAGGTTTCTACCCAACAAGAAGGACAGAATTTGCCAACTCATATATGAACAGCAGTGCTGAAACCAAGTCTTTTCTCATTTGTCCTCAGTTTGCTGTGCTTTATCAGGGTTCATAAGCAATATTTGAAGGCAATGACAATCCAGATTATAAAATTAATGTGAACTAAAAATCAGATAATTCTGGTAGCATTCAGCATATCATGACCTCTTCAGCACTCCCATCACACCAATTCCAGAGAAATGAGATGTAAAAATAGCTATATATGCCCATTTTCAACAATGCATAGCAGGAACCATATGTCCAGTAATCTGTTGAAAGGGCAACTCATATTATCCAATTTACAGATCAGGAAGAGAATGTAAAGAACATTGTCAAGAAATCATGGTAAACTAATTAATTAATATTTAGAGTGAAAAAATATAAAGAGCTGCTATCCTTGAAAACTGACTGAGCTTTACAAATAAAAATAAAAAGGCAAAATGGAATCAGCAGCTGAAATAATAAGCAGAATAAAGGAAAATAAAACTATTAAATGCAGAAATAATAATGTTCTTGAGGTCTGTTGAAATTACCTTAATTTCTCCCTCAAGCCAGCAGTTATTTTTCTCTGAGTGGGAATAGTCCCAGGTTGGCAGGTCTGCATCCAACCCACAGTACCATAGCCAGGAGAAAAAAACATCACTAAAAACCTCAACACAAAAGGAGCAGCTGCCTGAAAAAATAAATCACTGCCAAAATACTCAGACAGCCTATTCAAACACAAGCAAAGGAGGTGAATACTAGCAATTGCTAAACAAACCAAATGAAGCAATTGATGCTCAGCTCTTGCGGTGCAAGGTAATAACAACCTGTGCACACATCCACCCTACTGTTCTCCTTTCTGAGGTGTAGAGATTGACAGTGGGATTGCTCAGGTTTCAAAAGTTCTTGCAGTGACACTTGAACAAAATAAAAAGATGGACAAGACATTTTCTAGTTTTGGGCATTCAGGATTTATAGCTATCTGGCTAATACCTCTCTTATTTGTGTTACATCGCTGAGGTCAGTTGAGCTACTCCACTGAGCTGTATTCAGTCCCTCAGTCCCTTCAATGCCCCTCCGTCACTTTCCTTCTTCATAGCTCTTCAAATATATGAAGTACATGCACTTCAAATTGATAGGACCCTGAGCTTCAAGAAGGGACTCTTCTGGGTTGTAACTTAGAAAGTTGAACCAGAGAAGGAGATATGAGCTAAGCCTCAGTGCCCTGAGCCCTCTCCATGACCTGAAAGGTCCATGTAGCTTTGTATCCACATGTCCGTCCCATGCAAAGAAAACTTGGGCAAAAATATTTACAAATCTGGGTTGCCTTTTCAACACTCTGTGGTGGAGTCCATCTAAGAAAGCACCTACATATTACATATATCCAACATCAGCCATATGACTACCAATGGGACCATGTGGTGGATCTGAAGGAATGTTTGACAGGTCCACGTGTGCTGGAGGTAGATGGTATCATACTGACAAGAGGCCCAAGTCTCACTTCTGAGGATGGGTCTCAGTTGAAAGATCTGAAGCATGGTCTCAGCACAGGCTTGCATACAAACGGTAGCTCAGAGTGTAGCTGCAGCCAGAAGGCCAACAGAGTACTGGGCTTCATCAAGAGAAACACTGATAATAAAACAGAAAATAACATCTCACTATTATGAAAAAAACTGGTGCAGCCATATCTCAAGAAGTAAAGGGAAGTCCATGTACTTCTTAGGTTTAACTCAAGAAAAATCCAGTAGGAGCAACTAAAATATCAAGAGAATAGAACATCTGCCTTATGAGAAGAGACCAAGAGAGACAGGACTTAAAAGCAGAAATGAAAAGGGCCAGGGAGGGAAATCTTGATCTCTCAGTCTGTGAAGATGAGGAATCTGGATGGAATATGACTAAGATTTGTAAAGCCATGAAACCAGTAGACAAGAAAATTTAGAACTGTTGTTCACCAAACTGTGCAAACTTTGAGTTACAGACAGGTTTTTAAACCAATAGGAGAAGAAAAAGGGTCTGGTCTTTTTTCTTCAAAAAAAGAAAAAAAGGGTCTGGTCTAACAATGACCACACTGAGTGGGAGTTTGAATTCTCTTCCAATTCATGAATTAGAGCTTGACTAGAAATATAGCTCATCAAAAAGTGAAGAAAGAAAGAAAGAAAGAAAGAAAGAAAGAAAGAAAGAAAGAAAGAAA
>JANPWX010000134.1:3941329-4072361 GCA_024734555.1 Trochalopteron elliotii | reverse complement strand
AAAAACAGGAAATTATTCTGCTATAGTAACATATTAATTCTTTATGCAAGCTTTTGTTAGTAGAGCCCATGCAACTGCTGCAGTAAAAGGATACAGTTTATGACATTATATAGAGTCTAGAGGTGGAAAATGACCAGGTAGGAATATGATTATCTAGTATTCAATTTGTGTGTGACATTCAGAAAGCGGCAGGAAGTAAATAAGGATAATTCCATCATTATCGCATAGTGCTCACACTTTAATGCTTTTATAATGTACAGTAGTCTTTCTGGGCCTTTCCACAGTAATTGCTGGGTCGACTCAGAGTGTCATCAATATTCTGCAACTGCATAATACTGCATAATGATAATGGTATTACAGAATGATAGCAGGCAAATAATTACAACAAGAAGCAAAGGAAAAACAAGGAAGGGACCCAAGGAAGCCCTGGGGAGACTCCATAGTGTGACATACATATGAAGATGGAAGCACTGCTCAGCTAGTATTGTCATCTGTATGGTTTTAGCTGATGGGTTTAATAAGCTATTCCACCCAATGTGTTGCCACCAGAAGGCTTGATTCAGTGTGTGTGTAAACATATGCCTCTTCTGAGACTGTGAGGAAGACCACTGAAGGTCAGGTTACTCTCCATGTCAATAAGTCACTTTCGTGGACTTCTAGATCATGGTCTGTGACATTGACATTTATGGAAGTTGAGAAAAAGAGTATGTGTCCTCAAATTTCAGATGCAAAGCCTAGATTGTCTTGATTTGAAGAGGACAACATAGCATTTCATGGTAGAAACAACTAGTATTACATACTTCATTGATACTTTTCTGTAGGATGTTGACTGCAACCTGGACACAGGTGGCATATGCAGACAAAAATAAAATTGTTTGATAACTGGGCAGGTTAACTGAAACTTGAAAAAAACTTCATACCTGAAGTGAAATTTTCCCTTCACCCAGCAGCGCAAAAGAAGAAGCAGAAAATGTCTATACTCTTTTGTAATCTCTTTTTATAATCTCTTTTTATAATCTCTTTTCCTTACAATTAATTGCAATTATTGCAGCCAAAACATATCTTAGGACCTTCTTCCTTTATATTCTTTTCTCCAGGCTGAACTATGCCAGCACTTTCAGCCTCTCTTGCTTGTCAGACTCTCCAGTCCCTCAATCATGTTAATGGCCCTTCACTGGGCTCCCTCTAGTAAATCCATCTCTCTCTTGTTCTGTGGAGCCCAGAACTGGACACAGAACTGCACATATGTCTTTGAGAGTGCTGTGCAGAGGTGAGGAATCAGCTCTCTTGTCCTGCTGGCAATGCAGCATGGGAGATGGTTGGCCTTTCCTGCAATGGAGCATTACATTTTTGTCCAGCAGAACCACTGAATCCTTTCCTATGAAGCTGGTCTCCAGTGGTTCAGTAACCAGTGTGTACTGGTGCACAGGCTTATGGTTCCCCCCACAGGAGCAGGACTTGGCATCTCTTTTTGCTGAACTTGATGAGATTCCTTTGGGCTTATTTCTCCAGAATGTTAAGGTCTCTCTGAATGGCAGCACAACCCTCTGGTGTATTAACCACTGCTTTTAATTTTGCATCCTTCCCAAACTTACTAAGAGTGTCTCATTATTCCAGGTCATTAAAGAACTTGTTATTATGTAGTACTGGATGTAGTATCAACCCTTGATCAATCCTTGAGATCCTCCACAAGTGACTGAGCTCCAGCTGGACATTGTGCAGCTGATCACAACCCTTTGAGCCTAGCAGCTCAGCCAAGTTTCATCCCTTTCTGTCCATGTAATTCCCCTTCATCAGCTTTTCAACGAGGATGCGATGAGAAACTGCATCAAAAGCCTTACTAAAATCAAGGTTAACAACATGCACTGTTTGCTCCATATACTCCCACCCAGCTTTCTCATGCCAGAAAGTATGAAATTTATCAGCCATCATCCTCCTTTTGTCTATCCATGCTGACTTCTCCCAATCACCTTATACTTTATGTATTTGAAAATGGCTTTCAGAATTATTTGTTCCATCATCTTCCCAGGGGCTGAAGTGAGGCTGATCAGCCAGGAGCTCCCCAGACTGTCCCCCCCTTGCCCTTTTGGAAGAGCATAGTGGAGTTTGCTTTCTCCCAGTCCTTTGAAAATCCGTGACAGTCATCACAGCCTTTCAAAAATTATCAGTGTTATATACAATGGTACATAGTGTTTTCATCTCAGTCTCAAGATGGTGTGATGAGACCCATGTTTTCTCTTTTCCCATGCATTTTAATCTACTTTATGTCTTCCCACAATACAATAGGGAGTAAAAGTTTAAAGAGCTGAAATTCTTTCAGATTTCAGACTCAAAGAAAAGTGGTATGGCCAAAACCCTGCCTGTAGTTTGGTTTTTCCCAATAATGTCTATTGATCTTATATCCATTATTTCCTTTCCATAAATTTTTTTTTTGCTTTAGTTAGATTCTGCCATTGGAGAATACCATCACTGCCAAAGGAGTTAAGCAATTTTTTCTGCAGGAGTTAGTTGTAGGAAATATTAAAGGATTATTCTGAATGTGTGGAAAGTAATTAATTTATGACTTTGTATCAGAAATACTGGTGTGAGGCTGCTTTCCTTTCCTAAAATTCTGCTAAACTTTTGAGTTCCTGAAACTCAAAACTCCTGTTATGCACAGCCCTATACACAGCTGGAACTTTATATAGCTACACCACTAACAAAAGTGATACTGTGCATAAGAAAAGCCA
Source organism: Trochalopteron elliotii (assembly GCA_024734555.1). Lineage (NCBI taxonomy): Eukaryota > Metazoa > Chordata > Aves > Passeriformes > Leiothrichidae > Trochalopteron > Trochalopteron elliotii. The sequence goes on along the minus strand of JANPWX010000134.1, from coordinate 4,069,632 downwards.
TGCAGAAGCACTTGTTAAGAACAAAGAGTCTTCTTTTGCACTGAATATTCTTGCTTCGTGTGTTCTATGAATATACTTTGAAACACTATGTTGCTAGGCAATTTTTAACACCTCTTTTCACCACTTCATAGCGATGCTACTGTGTTTTTTATTAAATTTCTTCCTCCCTCCAGGATTCTCATGAACTATAAGCTCCTAAAATTGTTTCTAAAATGACTAACTTGATGTAAGAGAGGGAACTTGCCACTTTTGTAAAACAATAGGCCTTTCTGTTCCTTAAAACAAATCATGTTCCGAGTTTGCCTTTCTGCTGACAGTGGTCTCCAGTGTAAGTATATTTGCTGGCTGTTCTCTGTTTTTAGAAGTTATGGTTAACTGCAGACAGTCTCACTCTGGAAAAGAAACAGAACATCTAACTCATGCTGCTGTTAGCAATTAAGAACAAACAAACAACAACAAAAAATGTGATTTAATGGCAGAACATTACTTGCGGATGAACTGAGAGTTTGATTCCTAATAGAAAATACTAATCCACAGACACATTCCTTAGAAAACAGCTGAGATGAACAGTTACAATAATGGATTTAGTTAAACTGTGCTTCTTACATTTCTTCAGAGGGATTTCCAAAAAATCCCTGGATCTCATAGCGTGACCAATTCCTTTCTCTATGTGGTGGGTTGACCCTGGCTGGATGCCAGGCACCCACCAAAGCTGCTCTCTCAGTCCGCACCACAACTGAGCAGGGCAGAGAAAATTCTCAAGATTGAGGAAAGGACCAGAAAAGATCACTCACCAAGTACCTTTATGGGCAAATCAAGGAACTTAGGGAAATTAATTGAATTTGTCAACAATCAAAATCTAGCAGCATAATGAGAAGTAAACCAAAACTTGAAAATATCTTCCTCACAGGAGCATATATCCAACCAGCAGCCCATGGTAAAACTCCATGCTGGAACAGGTGGACGACCAAAAGAACGGAAGCCCATGCTGGAGCAGGATCCTGGCAGAGACCTGTGGACTCATGGAGAGAGGAACCTATCCTAGTGCAGGTTTTCTGGCAGAACTTGTGACCCCATTGTAGCAGTCTGCTCCTGAGGAGCTGCACCCTGTGAAGGGACCCACACTGGAGCAGCTCATGCAGAACTGAAGCCTGTGGGAAGGACTCACTTTGGAGAGGTTCCTGGAGGACTGCCTCCTGTGGGAGGGACCCCATCCTGAAGCAGGGAAGGAATACTTTCCCTAAGGAGAAAGCAGCAGCTGAAACATGTGATGAATTGACCACAACCCCCATTCCCTGTCTTCCTGCAACACTTCAGGAGAGGATGCACAGATCAGAAAGGAGTGAGGGGTGAGGGGAAGGTGTTTTTAAGGTTTGTTTTACTTCTCATTATCCTGATCTAATTTTGATAGATGTGCGAGAAAGCCTTGAAAGGGTTAGTCCACATACATCCTGTTTATGCATTTGTTCCTGGGGACAAGCAATAAAGAGTGAGTTTTGATCTATGCTGGATGAGAACTCTAAACTGAACAGCTTGTGCCAGAGGGGAAAGGTGGGAGATTTAGTGTCCTCTTCCCTGCAGCAGGCCTGTGCTCTTGTTGCTCAAAGATGAATAAAATGTGATGTTGGTTACAACATGACAGCACTGGCTGATAGCAGAACCTGTTGCAGTGCTCCAAATTGTCACATGTCTTGGTATCTGAGGAAAAGAAGAGAGAAAACATTTATCCATTTCTTATACCTTCTGTATTTGGAACACTGAGCATTTTGTGCACTTTGGAGAGGCAGTTGAACTCTGATCAGTTCTCTAATATGTTTTTTGTGGGTAGCCCTTTATACTTAAATTAAAACTGTAAATTCAGCTGATTTCCATCATGCCTAGAAACCACCCCAGATAGATACCCTGACATTACTCCAAAAGACCTCTGTTGAGGTCTCATTTGGTATAGACTGTACAGAAATATTTGTCCACAAGAAGAACATGGAGCCACATTTGTGATGAACCTGGAAAAAAATTCAACTATAAGTGGAAATATAAAATGGTACTCATTTTGTGATAAGAATTAAAGTGAATTATGAGTTCCTACTGTTCTCCTAAGGTTCTTTTTGAGTAAAAATTTCAAGTATTTTGTGAAATAGGGTGCCATCATTGTGATAGGAGTGTATTCATACAATGACTACATTTAAATGGAAAATAGGAATTGGAAAATGAAATGTTCATATAATATTGGAAGGAACCTTTAAAGATCTTCTAGTCCAAACCCACTACCATGAGCAGGGACATCTTTCACTAGATTAGGTTGCTCAAAGCCCCATCTAACCTAGCCTTGAACACTTCCAGTGCTGGGGCATCCACAACTTATCTGGGCAACCTGTTCTGGAGTATCTCACCAGCCCCATCGCAAGTAATTTCTTTCTTACGTCCAATCTACATCTACGCTCTTTCTGTTTAAAAGCATTACCCCTTGTTCTATCAAGAAGATGTCCATATTTTATCTGTTGCCTCACCTGGATAGCTGGAATTGTAGCCCACAACTCAGAAGACTAGAGAGCTTTCCACCACAGAAACCTCATGTCTGTTTGATGGTACCTGAGGGAAAGAGGAGGGCAAAGGTGCCAAGTAATAGTGAGGACAATACAGAAAAACGAAGCAGTTAGGGAGTTTTCTCTTTTTCATCAAACCCTTTAAAACATCTGAAGCTAAATAACACTGCTGAGGTGGTTGTGGTTTTTTTGTGGGTTTTTTGTTTGGTTGGTTGGTTGGTTGGTTGGTTTTTTTCCAGAACATTTGGAGAAGGAAGCAGGGGGACACACTCATACCTCTACAGTCTGGCAAAAATTTTGAAGAACATGATGATTTCCAGTTCCTGGGGACACCAACAAACCATGTGGGTCAGATCTCCCAAGAAACAGAATGGGAGAAGATCAAATATTTCATTTAGACTCCAAGTCATCTTGTGCGTGGTAGCTTTTCTTTCTTTTTTTCATAAAGCACACATTGGAAAAGTGCCTTTAGGAGCTTCCTGGAAGTAAATATAAACTCATTGTTATTTTAGCCAGTACACTGTTCTGATTTGTTTTAAAGACTGTTCTTCCTTTTTATTTTCTTTTTTGTTTTTAATATGTTTCTTTTAATATTATGTCTGTCTTCAATTTGCGATAAAGAAGGGTGGAATTAAACACAGTTGTCTATAGCATGCAAAAACAATGAGATGTACAGCAAGACTATTAAAGCAGCACTTCTGCAACTGTCAGTCAGCCAAGTTTCTTCAGATGTACTAGGGGATTTCTCCACCAGTGATGGCTGTCTTAGCAGGGGCCTTTTGGCCAAAGATTTATGCTGGGTGGATTTCACCTCACACAGCTTCTGACTGGTGAAACGTAGATGTCTGTTAGTCTCCTGCATTAAACAGATTCTTTCATGATCTACTGAAAATAAAATATGCCACAAAATTGTTTGTGTGTTTGTTTGTTTTGGTTTTGTTTTGTTTTGTTTTTTTCCTGGTCAATCAAAACAATCCAGATGGCTGACAAAGGTGTAAAGGTAAATGAAACAGTCAGCAAAGTTGTTCACTAGCAGGCCATTGCTTTAAAGCTTTCAGTCAGTAGTCTGGGATATTAAAGCAAAAGCAAGGTTTTTTTCCTCAAACTCTTTCAAAGCAATGTTAACACATTTACTTACTAAACCAGGAAAGAGACAGCAAAAACTGTGTACCTTCAGAGTAAAAGTAGGAATCTTAATCTTGCTTTATGGATAAAATATCGTAATTTCCCCTTTTGACACTTTGTCTTGGTACATCTATATATTGCACTATTCCTGTGTTCAGTTTTAGGCATTCAACTTTTCACATCCAACACAAAAATCATTTTAACACCAAATTCAACACTATGAATTCCATTAATGGAATAAAACACCTGAAACTTCCCAATTCCCTTTGTAGATCTAACCTTTGAAATCCTTGTAGACTGGTTCAAGAAAGAGGAATTCAGCCTGAAGCAGATGAGGAGAGAGCTGTTTGGCAATCAGAGGAGTAGAGAGTATATTTTGTGTGAAAATTTAATGTTCAGATAGTTTAACAAAACAAAGGTGACAGAGAGGTGATGCAATTGATTTTTATAAATACATCAGAGAGAAAGTGGAATTATTTAATCTGAAGGAAATGCTGTTGCAAGCCCCAAAAGACACAGACTGACCAAGGAATACATTAAAATTAGATATTGTAAGAAAGGTTTTATTTGCTGACACAGTGAAGTCCTGAGTCATCCAGCAAGGCTAATGAGGAAGAATGGGAAGCATATAATTTCAAATGGGTTCCAACTACCCAAAGGGTGGAGTCTACTGGTGCACCTGAATTACTTGTGACAAGAGGGCTGGAATTTGTTGCCCAGTTGCTGAAATATGCTTACAGTCTTGTCCTACTCATATTCTCAACTGCAGATGTGAAGTTTGAGCTCATATTTTGCTGGAGTTAATCTTTACCTTTAGCAACTTATTCCAGGTAAGGAAACAGGCTGGAGGTACAAGTTTATTGGCACTGATAATATCCAATGTCCATGGCAGCCTTCTGCTATTTTCTCTGAATCCCTAGATACTCGGTGTCTGTGCCACAGCGTGTTCCAGTTCAGGCAACCCATTTTAAGGCAGAGCAGCAGTTCCAGCTGCATCATTAAAAGATAGAGATCTGAAAGGGATGAAAACTATCCCAGGCATGGCCTACCACACACATACATTTGATACAGCAAAAACTCAGGTGCTCTCTGAGCAAGAAGCAGCTCCAATCCAGGAGCCAGTTTTACAAAACAGAGCTGCTAAAAAGCAAATCAAGTGCTAAGAAATGGCCTCTTTGGTTCTGGTTCAGACAGGCTGGGATGTGTTGTCTGGTCCAGATGTGTCCTGAAGAAGTAAGAACAGAGCATTGCCCTCCCTTCTTTTCATCCCAGTTGCCCAGAGTGAGGAAGAAAGATGTCTGTACTATAGATCCAGGACTTTTGAACTACCCTGATAATGAAAAATAACCAAGTGTTCCTGACTTCTCCTTACTTTCTGTGTGGTCCAATTCTCTTTTCTACTTATTAAGTGAATTTTAATATCTAATTGGATCTAATATGACCCTTAGTAGCTTTTCCAGTATCAGAGATGCTCTATTGTAACTTAATGAAGAGGAAAAAGAGTATTAAGCATCAATGAGTGCTCTTTTCTGTAGTTCCAAGATGTAAATGAAAAATAACTGCAAGGCATATATGAGAGCATCTTGTTGTTTTTGCTGGGAGTTTTGGCATTACTGTTTCCTGACTGCTGTGGAAAATGAGATTTGCATGCTAAGAACGGCCTTCGAAGTAGTCTTCTTCCATTGGAAGAAGGACAGGAATCCTAGAGGAAGAAGGACAGGACTCCAATCTCTGCAAATTATCACAGGTGTCCAGAGTTGTGCCTTATAATCCAGCTTCTACTCCCAGTTCTGTTACTCAATAGAGGACCAAACGCAAAGCTCTTCCTACAATTCTGGCCCTACAAAGGCCAACCAGTCTTATCAGTGATCTCAAGAGAGTCAAGATTTAAAATCTCCATTAGATCTGAATTCCACTTCTGCACCCTGGGCTCTGTTCTAATACATAAATCATAGCAGTTCTCAAAATGATCACCCTGCAACACTTGTTCACAGGGTGGTAACCAAGCTCAATATAACAGTGCAGATATACAGGGCAAACCAGGGAAAACTAGCTAAGCCAAATGCAAAAACCTCTCTCCCTAAAGAACCCAAATCAGTTTCAGTAGAACAAAGGTTTTTGGTCAGGCCACTCTCACAGAAGAGGGTTTGTGGCACATTACTGAGGATAAATGTGCTTTTTAGGTTAAAGATCATAAGCAACATACATTTAACAGCCTGGCATATTTAGAAGAAAACACATTTTCCTTTCTGCACAGCAGATGGAAATTATAGATGTAAGAGCCAGGCACAAAGCTATAATATCTATAAATCTAGTATTTTATCAACCTATTTCAGGCTGTACAATTAGAAAAGTTATCAGTGACGTCACAACTCATGATACATACCCCCTGAAGTGTCCCCTTTGGGAAGATCAGTATGGCTAACTCATTGTGAGAGTAAAAGATGTGCATCATTTAAACTACATTACAATCCCAGGTGATGAGCTGGGTTATCTGGAAGCAATTATACTGCACATAGAGCTGATGTCAGACCCCAGAGAGTGCTAGGATTTACACATCCTTCTCTGAATGCACTAAAAAGGAGACCACTGTGATGATTTTCATGAGGTTGATTATTCTTATGATCCATACCCAACAGCTGAGCATTTTTTTTTCATGGATACATAAGGATTAGGATACCTCAAGCAGTCAGCAGGAAATGCCAGGGAAAGTATTTATTAGTACCTCTTTCTTCTTCATTTCCTGTGACACCTATCTCAGGGAAGAACAAATGCCTCTGTGACACCAGGTGAGATTCATCCCATTATAGCCTATACCTGAGTTTTTCAAGCCAATGATTTTTACAACAAGCAGAGAAAACCTGGAAATTTTGGACAGAAGTAATTTGATTCCCTTTAGACATCTACTTTTAGGAAAGGTCATTCTTTAGTGTCTGTTTCTCTCATCACTTAAAAAAAGTCACTAAATAGAGAAACCCAGGTGTAGACATCTGTGTTTTGCCAGATGAACTACACCCTGTGATTTACAGTTTAAAACTCCCTCCTGACCTCAGGTTTGTTTTTTTTTTTTTTTTTTTTTTTTTTTTCATGAATCAGAGTGGGACTATATCATGGTCATTTCATGCACAAACAGGAACAGATTTGGCAGGACGAGGCCTGGGCTTTTGCCTTCTCACTGTCTTTCAACAGTGTGAGCAAGATCCTGATGCAGTACGAGTTACATAAAATCTGTCTCATTCCTACCTTATCCAGATTTCACCTACATTAGAGCCTAATGATTAGTAAGCATGCTTGAGAAATGAGACATAAGACTTCTGGACCTGTTTCTTTCAGAGGAGGGAACCCTAAACTCAGGGTTGTTTTCTCCTGGAAGAAAAATTTAATGAATACATTGGGAACTCTCCTCCTTCCTATCTAAGTTGAGCATATATCCAGGAGTATGAGAACATGTAGGTTCATAAGAAGAAGAAATAAAGTGGAGATCTTGAGTCCAGTCTTAGTCTTCATTTAATCAGCTTCAGTAGTCACTTATTGGAAAAAGCTGATTATGATAACACAGTGATTTGCATCAGGTTCACGACTATCTCCAAAATGAGGTGAGGTTTTGTTTTTCTAATTAATTATCTCTGTCTGCTTTTTTCGAAATTAATCCATATCTATTAACACAGTAAAATTAAGTAAGAAACTCTGTTTCCTGGAAGATAACACCACAAAGAAAGTACCTGCTGCAGGGAATAATGCTTCTAGCATTCCAGCTTACCAAGGGTTTGGCATTATAGAAGCGTGACATAATCACTGCTTTCAAGAGCTATAGTTCCAATTATAATGCTAAACACATGATAGTACTGTTTTAACTAGTGTTGCAGGTAACAAAATAAAACTGCTATACTGCCTTGGCCAATGTGTTTTTCCTCTGTTCCTGTGTAGTTATTGCAGTTATTTTTCTACGTGTGCTTCAATCATCCATTTTAATTATCCTCTTTAATCACTAAAAAATGAATTAATGACAGATTTCAATTAAAAAACCTAAAAATAAATTTTACCGGTGCTAGGAGGGCAACAAGCTCAGTCTAGGATCTAAACAAGGATTCAGTCTCCAGCAGTGAGGAATAGCAGATGTTGTTGCATGCAAACAGAGCAAGCATGTTGTGATATTGATCAAATACTCTGAAGCCTGTAGCTGACAGGTTTTTGAGCCAAAGTTGTTGTGTTTGTTTATGACTGGGAAGATAATGGAAGAGTTAGGAAGAACAAGGGCTCTAGTCAACTGCAATGGTGACTTTGTTTCTGAAATTCCATGTTTTAAAGAAAAGATTGAAGGAAAAAGTTCTAACTTGTCAAGTCCTTACACATCTTAAGGTCTTTGTAAAAACATCGTTTTTCTTCCCACTCCCTGATCCTGGCCCTTCTCCAGAATATGAGTTCCTAAACATATGAATTCCCCAAATTTGGGTCCAGCAGCCAGCACTCCACACCTTTCACTTAAGTGCCCTGATACAACTCTTCATGGGGGGCAGTGTCCCACTGTGCTTGTGAAGTAACAACTAGCAGTAGCAAATTGATTTCTTCTATACCAATCTGAAATATTGAAACAATATAGAAAGATCCTGAAGAGTGGTGTGGTGTCCCTTTGGTACCTGGGTTCACCCTTTGGAGTTCAGAGACACTGAGCTGCTTGTGGCCTCACACATGATGCCACACTTTTTCTCAGTTCTGATCACTTATGGTCTCTGGATTTTCCAGGAATTATCTTTTCCTCTAAATAGTCACTTCACCAAATAATCCTGTTTTCAGGCACACAGTTTTTTTATCTGTTAACATGAACAGAAATCCTGAGTTTTCTCATGCAATTATCAACTGCAGTATCCATACTTGACTCACTCACAGACCGATAGCCAGGACGGCAACTGTCAAGTTTTAATGTGAGCCCAGGTGGCTCCTCTACAGCTATACTTCCCTTGCATCTAAAAACCTGATACTTGACCCCTCTGCATGTGAAAAAGGCATTTTCCTTCTCCACACTTCCCAGTATAGCCACTACAAAGATTAAAAAGTGAATGCATTTTTTCTTCAGAGTGGCAAGGACACTGCACCTTCTGGGAATGTATTTCAAGTCACAGAAACACAGAATCAGTTAGGTTGGAAACGACCTCTGAGATCATTGAGTCCAACCTGTGACTGAACACCGCCATGACAAGTAAACCATGGCACTGAGTGCCATATCCAGCCTTTTCTTAGACACCTCCAGGGATGGTGACTCCACCACCTCTGGGTACCCCATTCCAATGTCGAGTCACACTTTCCATGAAGAATGTTCAACCTAAACCCCTCCTGGCACAGCTTAACACTATGTCCTCTCATTCTGTCACTTCTTGCCTGGCAAAAGAGGGTGACCCCCACCTGGCCACCCCCACCCTCCTTATCACCCAGGTGATAAGGTCTCCCCTGAGCCTCCTTTTCTCCAGGCTAAACACCCCCAGCTCCCCCAGCTGCTCCTCATCAGTCTTGCACTCCAGACCATTCCCCAGCTCCTTTGCCCCTCTCTGGACACACTCCAGCCCCTCAATGTCCTTATATTGAGGGGCCCGGAACTGAACACGGGATTTGAGGTGTGGCCTCACCAGTGCTGAGCACAGGGGGACAATCCCTGCCTTGGTCCTGCTGGCCACACTACTGCTGAGCCAGGCCAGGATGACATTGGTCTTCTTGGCCACCTGGGCACAGCTGGCTCATGTTCAGCTGTCACTGACCAGTACTCCCAGGTCCTTTTCCACTGGGCAGATTCCCAGCCACTGCCCCCAGCCTGTAGCACTGCCTGGGGTTGCTGTGACCCAAGCACAGGATGTGGCAAGTGGTCTTGAGGAATCTCATATCCCTGGTCTCATCCCATGCAGCCTGGTCATGGCTCCAAAGAATGGGGCTGCCAAAACCACTGCCATGATTTTATTTAAACGTAAATAAACAAAAATTTTAAACAAAAAACCCCACAATAATTAAACAAATTAAACAAAATTTTCTTTAAACAAAATTTTCTCCAAAACTCAGGCTGATGTGAGCAACCACCTTGGAGAGCTTTGGACTGATAGTTAATGAAATTCCAGGCAATTTGAAAACACAGAAAAATAACAAGGAATATTGAAATGCATTAATGATTTGAGCCCCTCAGATCCACTCACTGCTACCTACCCGTGGCACCTTTCACATTTCTCTCTCTTCTGTAGCCAAGTGCTGCATTGACAGGTCTGAATTTACATTCTTTGTGTATGATGTGGATGTTGCGAGAGGTCCTAGCTGCTGAGACAGCTATGTGCTCAATTTATTGTCACAAATAATGTTGACTGATCCTGTTAAATTTGTGTACCTCATTTGTGTGAATGTGCCATCTAAACTAGATATTCCCTAGGGGTTTAGAATATTTATAATGTCACTGGGATTATCTTTAATCTAATTTACATATTTTCTGTTTATCAAGTTTTAGCTTTTGTAGAGACAAACACTGAAACAACATAAACCTTTTGTAGGCAGTAATTTGGGACTGGAAATTGTTTCCAGAAGAGTCTGATTATTGGACTCCACCTGGGCAATCTATTTGTGATTTGTTTTAATTTGCAAATTTTTACAAGAAAGGAAAGGATCTTTCCTCTCTTGGTGATTGTTTTGAAAATCACCTTTCTAAAAATTCAGTTTTTAACACAACCTTCTCCAGGAACTTTCTGAAGTTGAGAGCAGTGCTCTCTCCTCTGCTGGGAGCAGCCTATTTCAAAACTGAACAGACAAACACAAAACTCTTTGAAAGCAAATTCTTTGGAGCCCACTTCTGTTCCACCAGTGAAGCCCAGCCATTGGCATTTCACTGATGAGGGAAGGGAATCTAGAGTTAAACCCACCTGTTTACTATCCAGATAATGCAGCAGCAATTGCTGCTAGCAGGATCCCGTTTGAACAAACAGGTGCAGAAAAAGCAGAAAATATGGAAGTAAATATGGATATAAGAAAAATGTTGTGATTGTCTGTAGAGTACAAGGATTTCAGAAGTGAAATGCTAGTTACATGCAAGACCTATTGATTATGTGGGGAGAACAACTGAGGCCAGAGTTTCAATTGGCAACCCTTGTCCAAGATATCCACCATCCCTACTCTCTGGCATTCATCCATCTGTATATGTCAGTCCTTTCCCATCTGGACTCTCCTACTGGCTCCATGGCGGATGGGGCAAGGGAGGGGAAAGTGTAATCCTGACCTTTGCAGCTAGTCTCTGGGACAGCAGCAGCAGCAGGAGTTTGTGTTCATTTACTTCCAGCTGATGGCCCTGCAGGGAGTTCTTCTCCCACTACTTCTTGCTGGGGCCTTGGTTACATCTACATTATAATTTATCAGCTGGTGCTATTTAGATCATACTGATGGCCTGAATCCCCCTGCATTTTCCCAAGATTTGTCTCTCTGCAGCAACTCTACGCTTTTAAGTTACATGAACTATGGCTGTGTGAGGCCTGTTAGCCACATCTCCCATTGGAGTAGATGTTTTAAGGCTTTACTATGAAGCAGTTTTGCCAGCCAGGTGGAACCAGTGCAAAGGTAGATGGGAGGCATGGAGACCACTGGGTGACATCCTGGCTGTTCCCAAGATATCCCGACCCTGTGTGGGGACACACGTTGCTGTGTCAGACACACAAGATGTACTGACAGGTTGCTTCCCCAGGCAGAGCCTCTGTTTCATAATAAGCCTAGCACAAGTGTTTTTCCCAATGTAGACTGTGTGTGAATTTGAAACAAAGCATGCTCTGAAAAAGTAGTTTGGAGCCTAGGAAGTGGTTTTGACACACAGAGAGAATTTAAGGCACATAAATGCTGAGATGTCAGCTGCCTGTCTCAAGAACTGGAGGTTTTTAGAAGTGGAAAGGTATAAGGACCCTTTGCATAGAGTGTAGAAATTCCCCACAACACCTGTGACCAGTTTTCATGCTTTTTAAAAAAGAGCCTGTAATTGCTGAAATGAAGAAGTGGCAATAATTTGCAGTTCAGCAGGGAACTCTTAGGTGCTGTGGTGTTTTGCTGGAGTGGTTAATGAGAAGATGGACTAGGAAGTTACCACTGTGACAAATCTCTGTTAATTAGGACAAGGAAACCAACAAACAGAAAAGATGTTTACCAGCGAAACAGGAGGCACAAAGATATGTTCGGCTGTTTATAGGGTGCTATCTCAGATTTAACAGAACACCTAAAGCTGATTAAATCAAAGTGCTAAATTTCAGCACAGATTTTAGAGTGAAACATTCCCCCAAATGCTGGGTCTGTGGCCACTGGCATATTTTATCTCTGTCCAACATCTCCTTTCTGACCCAAGTGATCATTTTAGTGTGATGATATGCAGTATCTCACCAGGCAGGAGGCTGAGGGTGTCCACCTACACCTTGTGAATGATGTTTGAAACCAGGGATATTCTCAACATGTCTGCCTCCAGCTGAAAACTTTATTTGGCTTGCAAGGCTGGCATTTGCTCCCCTGCTGTCTTCTGACCTCCATCTTGATTAAAATTCTGCACTTAAGGTGGGTAGTAGCATGGGGATAACAACAGAGGAGCCTTAAATGTTGAGAAAATAAACCAAACAAAAAGGTTGCATCTTTCCTCTGCAGGACAGATTCTCATTTCTGAGATCTAAAGAAGACATAACTAGATCTCGGAATAGTGTACTGGAAGCTTTGGTCATGTAGGAGAAGGCTGTAGATTTATTAGGAATTACCACTGTACTGAAACATGCCTCTGTTGCCTGATGAGGGACAGCACACAGCTCCCTGAGCTCCTGGAGGTGATTGCAGTAAGCCCACACAGTACATTATTGGACCAGCATTGTGCCTGAGACAGTCTTTGATGCTGGGGAAAATGGATCATACCACACCCTGACCCTATCTGCCTCACAATTAAAAAATAAGGGTGTTTTATCCCACTGCCAGTGCTTCTGCTTTTGGGACTGCCACAGACAAAGTGAGTTCAGGTCTCCCTGTAAGTGACAGGGCAGTCACAACTTGGGACAATTTGGAAAGACAGTGTCGTAGTTTAGGGCAAATCTGGGAGGAAACCTCCTAAGGGGCACTCCCTCCCCTCCCCCCAGCCGGTTGGAAAAAAAGAAACCTTCTCAGAGAGAAGTGGAAAGAGCCCTGTTTATTAAACAGGCAAAGCACTCCCTGGCACAATAAATTGAGCAATACCCGATGATAAGAACTTCGTGCCGCTCTGGAGAGATGACAGATTTAGGAAAGAAGTCCCTCCTGTAGGTGGTTGCTCTGTGTCAGTTCCTCTGGTGCTGGGAAGTGTTGCTATGCAGATCTTGGTGGGTTCCACATGCAAACCCCCACGGCGCTCCCCCGGGTCCTCAGTCCAGAGAGATTTTTAACAGCTCCAAGGGAAGGTGAAAAAAACAGGAAAGGAAAAAAAGGAAAAAAACAGGAGGAGAAGGAAAAAAGAAAGCGAAGCGTCTCCTCCTGCTGCTATCTACGCTAGCTAACTAACTACTGAAAAAAAAAAAAACCCAAAAAAACCTCTCCGTGTGTGTTGAATTCAACTCTCAAGGCCAGTCAGCGGAGGACAGTTTCTAAAAAACAAACTGCGTGCCTCTCCCCTCCCCCAGCTCCCAGAACCAAGAGATGATTGGGATACAATCATGTCACCCCAGGACATTAGGACTCAGACTTCCTGCAAAGTTTAATCTTGCTGAAGGAGCTGCCAAGCACTGAATGTTGCAGCTGCAGAGCAGATCATAATTACTCTCCAGAAGTTAGGGCTCTATAATATTTAGAAATCATTCTGAACAGCACACTGTAAAAGACTGGACGTGGCACTCAGTGCCATGGTTTCGTTGATGAGGAGGTGTTAGGTCATAGGTTGGACTTGATGGTCACAGAGGTCTTTTCTAGCCTAGTTCATCCTGCAATTCTGTGTGATTCCATGATTAGTCTTACAGCTGACAAAGGGTTAACTTTAGCACTGGTAAATCTGAGAAGGTTGTAGTGAACTTCTGTAGAGACAGGAATCACCCTGTGGTACATAAAGGCTCTGAGACTAGAAACAGTCTTCAGATCTTCACAAAAGTCAGTGTGCTGCTTTTCAAGTGACCCAGAAGGAGACTACACTGCTCTTGCAGCATAGCAAACTGGCTTGGCATGGGATTAAGCAGACCCTGCCCCATATTTTCAGCTCCCTGGTTCATTGACTGTGGGCTCAAAGCCACCTTAAATGTGTACTGACACAGCTCACCTCTCAGAGGGTTTTTAGCTCAGGTTGTGGCATTGTCCAACTGGAGACCATTTCATACGAGTCCTGTTTAAAGTTTAATCCTGAACTAATTTACCACATCCAACTCCCTGCAACCTCCATAAAGCCGTTCTGCCCATCTGCAATGACAATGCCAGGCAGACAAAAAAAGACTCATGTTGCCTCCCAGAAGGGCCATGGCACAGCCGTCTGGAGAGCAGCAGGGGCTTGTAGACAGAATTCAAATGGGATAGCATTCAGGCTACTGGAAAAGGCATTTATGATACACAGTGCTGGGTTTCAGCTTCAAACCTCTCCAAGGAAGCATCTGTTATGGGATGGACAAATGCAGTCCAAAAAAGCAAAGTGTGGATATCTTCCAGACTACTGGACCACAGTGAATTCAGCTCAGCCTGTGATCACATCCATCCCTGACAAGGTGCCAGCTGTATTTGGCTGCAATTGACCTGTCCCAAGTGGCACATGAACTGAGCTGTGGGTGAGCCTGAAGTTGCGTTTTGGCTTATGCTGTGGTTTAGGAATAGTTCTCCCGTTTAGTGAACCAGAGCTCCTGCTCACTCTCTTTCCCCCCTCTGACTGAAAGCAGAAAAGGCAAAGATCATGGGCTGAGATAAGAACAATTTCCTGGAAACAGCAATGAGATAAGAAAATGAATAATAATAGCAACAATATCAATAACAAAAGTGTACCAAAGAGAGGGTGATTTACATTCAAAGTGCCCACCAAGCTTGGGACAATAAAGCAATAGTGGATGGGTTCCCTTTATTTGACAAGAAGCAATGCCATTGTTTCCAGAAGTAAGATCGTCATTTTCCTCATCCCTGGCAATGATGTGAGGTGGTGTTGAATAATAGTGGGGTTTCGGCCTTACCCCCTCCTGCTGAAACAAGGACAGCTTGAACCTGCAGGTAGCTCAGGGTGCAAGCCTCACTGACTGACAGAACAAGGTAGCCCAGGTGCGAAGAGGCTGATATCTGATTTCGTACATTTCTGGGTCATCAGTCATTGCTGGATTTCTTGGTCTGCTTTAACACATGAGACAGCTCAATGAACTGCTAGGAAAGTAATTGGATTTTTATTAAATATACAGGTGTAAACAAAATCTAGATGATACTTTAGAAGGATTTCAGAGAACCATAGGATGTTAGAGGTCGAAAAAGACTTTAAAGATCATCTAGTCCAAATGCCCCACCCACCCCTGCATTGGGCAGGGACACCGCCCACTCAACCAGGTTTCTCAAGGCCTTATCCAGACTGGCCTTGGACACTGCTGAGGTTGGGGCATCCACAGTCTTCCTGAACAACCTGTTCCAGTGTCTTAGCATATTCACCGCAAAGAATTTTGTCCTAATATCTAACCTTTTCACTTTGTATAAAAAAAAAATCTGCTAGTGAAATGCCTAATATCTTCCCCTTTTACATTTTGTACCCATTACTCATCTTCTTGTCACTAGTTTTTTATGAAGAGTCCCTCACCAGATTTCCTGTAAGCCCCTTTCAGATACTGGAAGGTTGCTATGAGGTCTCCATACAACCTCCTCTTCTCCAGGTAGAACAGCCCCAAATTCCTCAGTCAGTCTTCATACAAGAGGTGCTCCAGGCCTCTTATCAACTTTGTGACCATCCTCTGGACTTGCTTCAATAGTTCCGTGTCGTTCTTACGTTGAGGATTCTAGAACTGTACACAGTACATTTCAAAAATGGATCCTTCTGAGAGTTGTCATTGGCCATTTCAGATCATCTTGAGCTTCTGGGACCCTAAAAATTGTACACCATTTAAAAAACAGAAGCAGAAGCCATTACAACAATGCTTTTCAAGATAAATTTGAAAAGTGCTAATAGTCTTCTGTTTGAAACAGTTTCTTTATCTAGGATTTAATTTTATTAATTAGTATCCAGCTTTAAAATCTGAAGCAGAGGCAGAAGGATTCGTTCTCTTTCAGATTATCATCAGTAAAGTACTTTCCTTCAGAATTTCCAGATATGAAGGAATACTTATACGTTGTTATTGCGATTGTCTGATGATGCTTCACTTTAGAAACCCAAGAGTATTTCAAACCTCATCAGTTCAGCCAAAACTCTGGTAGGTTGATTTTAATGAGCATGAATACTTGAATGGTGCAAAATGGAATAACAGCTGTCATTCCTGATTTTTGCTTTGTTATGTTTCTTTGATGATTTAAATGCATTGAAATAAAGACCCCTGATACAAGGTTTCAGTTACATTTAAAATGTCTTTTATATAATTCTGCGTTCAAGTATATGCAGTCTCTGTTCAACTGAGCAGCAGTAACATTTTTCATTGCATGTGCTATACCTATATGAAATACTGAAGATCTTTAACAGATTTGATGTTGCCGGATACTAAATGTGCAAGGAGGTGACCAAGGGTCAGCACCATTGTGGGGTTGTCTCCATGAAAAGTATGGACTGACAGCAAACTATGAAACTGCCCTCTTTGGAAGACTTTCATGAAAGGTTGCCAAATGAATAGAATAGAATAGAATAGAATAGAATAGAATAGAATAGAATAGAATAGAATAGAATAGAATAGAATAGAATAGAATAGAATAGAATAGAATAGAATAGAATATTTCAGTTGTAAGGGACATGTAGTGATCATCCAGTCCAACTGCCTGACCACTTCAGGGCTGACCCCAAATTAAAACATGTTGTTAAGGGCATTGTCCAAATGCTTCTTAATGACTTGGGCAGGCTGGGGCATCAGCCACCACTCCAGGAAGTCTGTTCCAGTGTCTCACTACCCTCTTGGTGAAATAATGCTTCCAAATGTCATGTCTAAACCTCCTCTGGCACAGCTTTGAACCATGTATAAAATTACTAGGTACCAGGGAGAAGAGCTCAGATGCTCTCTCTCCACAGTTCCTCCTCAGGAAGCTGCAGAGAGCATTGGGTTTGCCCCTCAACATCCTTTTTTCCAGACTAGACAAACACAGAGTTCTTGGCTTCTCCCTACATGACATTCCTTCCAAGCCCTTTCACCAGCTTTGTTTCTCTCCTCTGGACACATCCAAGGACCTTCACATCCTTCTTAAATTGTGTGACCCACAACTGCATTCGGTACTCAAGGAGACTGCACCAACACTAAATACAGTGGGATTTGACTGCTGTTTATGCTGTGTTTAGACTCATGGAAACATTTAAGGTAGAAACGGACCTTTAAAAATCATCAAATTTAACTGTAAACCAAGCACTTACAAGCCCACCACTAAACCACATCTACATGTTTGACACACCTCAGGACATGGTTTTCCCTCCTGGATGCTAGGGTACTCATCTGACTCATATTGAGCCTGCTGACAACCTGCAACCCCAGATTTCTGTCTGCAGGACTGCTCTCCAGCCACTCCTCTCTCACTTTCCACTGCTTCCTGGTCTACTTCATCCCAGGTGCAAAATCCAGTGTTGGTGTCTGTGGGAAATGCACACATGGGTCAATTACTCTGGAAACGTAGTGATTGTGTTAGATATATGCTAGACTGGCATATAGACACCTCAGGCAGGATTTATCTTGCCTTACATTTTGGATGTCTACAATGTAAATCAATATATTGTATTGTAATATATTGATGTACTGATACAGATTGCTGGTCATCCTACACTGTCTTTTTAATCAATTACATAAGCCTTTCTGGGACAGGTGATTCATCTCACCTATCCTGTAAATGTAAGTAAGAATGAAAAGAAATATTTTCTGGAAATGTTCATTTATCCTATTAATGACAAAAGCATAGATCAAAGTTTGGTCTTATAAATACCACCTTTGTCTCAAGGCAAGTTTCAGGTGCCTCAAGTGGCTAGGTATATATCTTTGGGTCTTCCAAATTTAAGCACCTCCAGTTTATGTATTTTTCATTTCTAGCACCATAGGATTACCTGGATCTTGTCCTCTCACTTTTTTTGTTTGTACAGCCACAGGAGAGGGACATAACAAGCAAAACCTTTGGAGATGGTCTGATTCCTAGTCTATTCCACATGAGTGTATCCATGTGTTTAGGACAATGGCCAAGCCACAAGTGACTCCCCATGTAGAAATGTACCCTGAGCTTCTTGCAAACCTTTGCCTCCCTAACAGTTTATTTCCATTCACAAATCTGTCATCTTTTCCCTGGAGCACTTAACTGCGCATGTCATTCCCAACCTTTAGGTGTTGGGGGGATGTTAAACGTTCATTGTCACTGCCATTCATGCCTGGCATATCTCCTACAAGTGATTATCCAGGTTTAGTCATCTTCTTTGCCTTCCATAGCTACTACCAAGTGTGAAATGTCTTATCTTTGTAAGAATATCTATGACTTGTTTCATCTTCAGTGTAAATCTAAAAGACCCATTGTGTGAAACCGTTCAAAACTCTCAGCTGGACTGATATTGTAGTTCTCAATGTACATGTTAAAATGTCTTGGTCTCTGGACTTAAATGAGATGCTTTTTATGATCAGTAGTCTGTGGTGAAAGTGAGACACCTGAGACACCTTAAGAGAGCAACATAGGTAGAATGGCTCTTTCCAGGTATTTAACTCTTTCCATCTGCATTTTTCAGAGCTGACTAAAAAAAAAAAACAGTGTCCCACTTGAGCTAGGAAAGAATCTAGGTCTTATCCAATATAAATAGAAAGACAGTCTGAAGCCTCTGTGTGTCCGGGGATAAATAAATTCCTATCTCTGGGAGCTGACAGCATCATACTATAAAAAGTGCATAGAACAAGTTCAGAGCTGCCCTAATCTCAGAGATAAATAATTGAACATTGGAATATTTTGGTTCTAAGTATATTTAAATACTAAAATCTAGATTTAAGCAAAAAACATTCAAATCAGTGTTAACCCTACTTCCTTCCCTGCTCTTCCCCACTGCCTAAGCTCTATCAGCAGTTTGAAGCCCTGATGTGAAGAGAGAGAGAGAGAGAGAGAAAGAAAGATGAATCTTATGAAATGTATTTTGTGGGGAAAAATACCAGATGCAAAGAGAAATTACTTTCAATGTGTATACACCAGAGCACTAGCATTCAGCTGGCTGAAAAATCTGCTAGTGAAATGCCAACCTTTTGATAGGATTTATTTTTTTTCTTTGGCTCAGCAGATTCCTTTTTCATTACTATAAGAAATATTGTAGAGCGAGCAAAGCTCTGGATAAAGTATATCAGCAGCTTCAGCTGGGAAGAGAACATTCATGTGCATGATACAAAGGATGATGGGAAATGTCTTTTACTACTACAATTGTTACCTTTGACCCTCTCCTGCTTGTCTTCCAGAAGATGAACCCAATACATGGTGGGGTTTACAGCAAGGAATCTATTGACTTTTAAGTGCTGGAATGTTGCCATTGAAGAAAGGAAGAAAGCAAAGCAAAGCAAAGCAAAGCAAGCTTACTCTTGATATTAAAGCCAAACACAACTGAAATCACAAAACTCCATCAGCTGTCTGTTGTTTCAGGATATGTTTCCTGCATTATGCTCATAATATTTTGTGGGAAATACATTTCAACATCCTCAAAGATTAAACTTTAGTATCACATCCAGGAATTAAATTGTAAAGGCTTTGAGCTAAAGTGGGAGAGTTGAATCTTAAAAGGAAAAAAAATTGCCTGTGATTACAAACAAATGAACAAGCTCTAAAAGGCAGAAACTGAATTAATTTTCTCCTTGCAAGTTCTATACTGCCTGTGAAATGCGTGAGGTTTTACTTCAGCCAGTACATAATGTGAGATTAAAGGAAAAAAGTGTATTAATGAAGTGTTTTTACCTTAATATCCATTTCCAAGTGCAGCTCGGTAGAGCAGTCCAGAGAATAGTAAGCCACAGTACCATTAGAGACATAATCATCAGTGGCAGCTGCTAAGACATGGGGTACATAAGATCTCTCATGTACTTTTCCGTGAGGGCTGGAGGAGCAAGATGACTCTGAGAGAAAGTGGTGCACAGTCATATACAGAAGACAAATATAATAATAAGATCTTTACCTTGAAAGAAAAGGAATATCAACAACAGATGTTTTTGCAGACATCTCCAAAAAAAGCTTAGTAATTTTATCACACATGAACAGAAAAGCAGCTATGGTATTGATGCAAAACTTAGATATTTGTGCTCTAATGACACATAATAAAGGGAAATATCTTTCTTCCTACTTTATATGATTTTAATAAACTGCTGCTTTAGAGTTCTATTTAAAGACGCGTCGCCTATCCAGTAAAGGCATGAGCATAACCTGAGGGAGTCTGTCTTCCTTTCCTCTCTAATTGGGTTTTGTTTTGGTTTTTTGCCCTGGTCCTAAATTGGATTTTTAAGTCTTCAAAGCAGGGACCCTGAACTCAATTATCCTCTCATTTTTCTCAGTCAAAGTCGCTGGAGCTTCACTAACAGTAAACTCGCAAAAGTGGAGGAGGAATCATACTTGCCTCACTATATGTCTCCAAAGACATCTAAATTACACCATTGTGTGGTGCAGCCACCTGAGAAAATTCACCACATGCTACATGGGTTGTTCCACCTTCCCCATTGTAATTTCTTTCATTATTACATGACTACAGAATTTTCATCCTTTGCTATTCTTGCACCAGAAATTAGAAGTTCTTCCTTAGCTCTGGTAAGGTTTCTCCTGTTTCCAAAGATAAAATTGTAGAATGACAAAGTGTTTTGTTATGGCCAGTTAAAATTTTGGTGAAGATATTTCTCATTCTGAGCAAGTTGGCCTCCCCTCTGTCCTACAATTTCAAAGAGACTTAGGTTGTCACATTCAAAATTCAGGCTTTTTAAAAAGCCATGCTTAAAGTCCTCCTCCCAGGGAAATCAGACTGATCCATATGTCAAACAAGGCTTCACGGCTATAAATCCCAACCAAGAGGAAGACCTCTCCAGAGGTACACAGTGAGGTATTTGACCTAACTTTCAAGAAGGGATTAGTCCAGAGCTCTCCTTTCTGGATTTCTTTCTTGTTAGTTTAGAGTTCTAAGTCTATGTCTAAGTCTTCATTGTCTTCCTCTAGCAAAACCTCTTCCCCATGCACAGTGTGGAGGACCTGCCACTCCACTGCAATTTCTGGGTGCAGTCACAGTGGTTACGGGGATTTGGAAAGTCCTTGGATCCCCAGGGAATTGGAAAGAGTATTCTGCTTTGACGAGGACAAAAAACATGGGATAAAAACCGCCGCAGAAACCTTTGCTCAAGCCTTTTTCAGGTCAGTGTGACAATACGTGTATCAGACAAAATGGAAGGGCAAGAGTGTATCAAAAGTGCTTCTGAAAATCTGTGGAAAAAGCAAATGTTTCATTAAGTCAAAGGTCATACAGAGTAAGATAATACTTACTGCCTTGTAAAATATTTTACCTAATACTTATATATTACCTACTTACTAATTTATTATTTCCTAATTACTGCTTTACCTAAATACTTATATATTGCCTAATACTTATCTGGCTTTACTTTTTTTCCTGTAAAATTTCTTTAATTATATGTACATGTATAAAAAGTATACAGCTATTGATACAGAGAAAACCTCCTAACTGACCTTCAAATATCACTTAATGATTCTGATGTTTTATTCCTAAATGGCATAGGTTACCATTACAATTATCTTGTGTTACCTTTGTAATTTATTAGCCGTTTTATACATCAAACCTTTATGTAATATGTGGTGTAATGCTTTATAATGACCACATTTGTTTAAAAGGTGCTGCAATTCTTTAAATGGAAGTTGTTTTCATATAATTTGTCTTAAAATCAGAAGTACTTCTGTCCAAGAATAATAACCAAGTTCAAGCACTGTCGGGCTGAAACACAGAATCAAAAATAGTTAAAATGCAATTTTGCCTCTATCTGACAGTCCTCCTGCCATATTTATAGATTTTATTGTTGCAATAAAATTTGATGGGGAGAAAGGAATTGACTGATTTTCTTTGTTCCACCTACTAAGCCTACATCAGGTTTTGAAAGATATATTCAAATAGGAAAAATAATTAAACCAAATGTACTGTTAATAACATTAAGAAAATAAGATGAATATATCATTTTGAGTCTTCTTCAGTTACAGCATATCATAGTGATAAAATTGGAACACTTTCAAAGAGGACCATTTTTGCTTTTTTTAAGCTAAAGATGTCCTTTAACATTCTAATATAAAACTGAATTATGCACGTGTCTTGGAAGAATGATATGAATTTTAAGGAAGCAGTTAATGTCAAACACACTTATTCTGCATTTTTCTTGACAAAGTAGTAGGGCTGACAGCCTGCTTCATTTTTTTTTACTTCAATGTTATTGTGTGTTTTCAGGTAAAAACTAGATCTGTAACCCTGCTTCATTACAGATTTAGTTTTATTATTATTTATCTATACTTTAAAGAAAATAATGAAATAAAGAAATACTATTTTGTTCCAAGTGCACAAATCATATCTGTATGATACTCCCTGATTGGTTTACAGAATATTTGTTTATACTAAAGTTCTTCTATGGAAACCTTCTACCAAAAGGTCATGATACTGTTGGTTAGAGTATACTAAGTTTGATGGGTTGATTATTCCACTTAGATAGCTGAGATCAATGAACTTCAGCTAAGTTTTTTAACAGCGATTCTTTGTTTATTCAGCAAAATACTGGCTTCTCTTATTCTAGACTTCTTTAAAAATGTGGTTTTTTCTAAGTTTGAAATCTCAGGTGCTGGCTGAGCTCTGGGTGCAGACACCTAGCACTGAGTGCACAGAGCAGACCTGAGAACTTGTGGTGGATTGTCACTGGCCTACAGACAAACACCCACACAGCCACTGACTCTCCTCTCTGGCAGGATGAGGAGATAATTACAGAAAGGTGAGGAGGCTCGTGCATTGAGATATAAGTCTCTTGGGGAAACAAAAGATACTCCCAAAAGCAAAGCAAAGAAAGAATTTATTCACTATTTCCTATCAGCAAGCAGATGTCCTGGCACTTCCACAAAAGCAGGGCTTCATCACCTCTAATGGTTCCTCAGGAAGACTAATGCCACAACCATGGATGTTCCCCTTCCTTCTCCTTTCCCTGAGCTTTTATGAATGAGCAGAACATCATACAGAATGGAATATCCTTTTCCTCATTACAAGTCAGCTGTCCTGCCTGTGCCCCCTCCCAATGGAGAGTTTCAGCTTGTAGAGTTGCTTTTTTTCTCTGCCCCTGCATGTTTGAAATTGGACAAATCACTTCTCAGAGCCTCAGTTTACTCAGACTTAAGATAGGAGGAAAATTTCCTCTTCAAGATATCAAGAATCACCATTCAGAAAGTGCTTTCAGAGACATTGACAAAAAGAACAACAGAAGCATCAAATACCATAGTAGTATTTTTAACATTTGTATTTCAATTCTGTCCTCTCCAGATGCGTTTGATAATTTGGCTTAGAGTTATGCACACTGAATTTTATGGTTTCATTAAATTTAAATTAAATTTAAATTTAAATTTAAATTTTCATTAAATTTCTTTAATCCTTTTGTATTACATTTTCTGTGTACCTCAGCTTTGGTGAAGCCATGGAACCAGCAGGCTTTGCAGAGGGGAACACAAGTCCCACTCCTCTCAGACCAGGGTCTTGTTTAGCACACAGCAGTGAAACACAAAATACACACCGTGTTTCATGAGTCCTGCTGGCCCATAGGCTTCATATGCCTCACACCTGACTGCTGGACAGCCTTCCCCAGCAGGGGGTTGGCCCCAGCTGCCCATTCCTTTGGAATTAGGGCATTGCCATCTGTGGCTACCTTGTGGCTCTGTGCTGGCTGTTGGGCTGCTGTGCAGTGGAGTGATGTTGCGACTGACCCTGCAAGGGATCAGGGTGGTGCAAGATACAATGAGGAGAATGTTCCCCTGAGGGGCTGTCCTTATGTATGGGACAGAACACTGTCCTGGAGGTCAGGCATTACCTGAGGCTTATACCTTCTAAATGAACCTCACACCTCTCTGCAGATACTTCCTGTTGAAATGGCAGGGCAGTCACTGTCAATAACATACTCATAAAAGTCACCATAAAAAACAATGAAAGAAGTGTAATGAGAGACTCCCCAGTAGATTTTTGTGTTGTTATTTACTGTTTAAAGACCATATGTAGAATCTTTGCACTAGCTAATAACCAGCTGCCACCAAATGTATATTCAACTTTTTACCTGTTTCTCTTCTGTGTTGTGCAGCAATGACTCAGGCTGCACATGAACAGCAGTTTCATAAAACCACTTTTTTGATAATTTCTAGTCTTGATCCTTTTCAAAGAGTAGGAGTTTCAGTACATTGCTATTACCCACTAATTTCATGGTCCATGGTCAAACATAAGGCTGTAATTCAATTGTGGATTTTTTCTGATACTGCAAACAGCAAGAGAAATCTGATTTATGTTCCCAGTGTTCACAAGGACTATGTATCATTATTTATAATATAGGCAATTTATAATACGTGCTATTTATAATGTAGTCATTAAGTTATTTAAAATTCGTCATGCTGGAAAAGAAATCTTAATCCACATATATAAAGGAAGGGATTACAATGCCAGAGATCTCAAAAGGAAGCGATTACTGAGGAAAAAAATTATCACAGTGTGTTCACTTCCTGAGGAACAATCTCTTGTAGAAAAGACAGTGTGTAGCCTGCCTGCATGTACAAATCGATTTTTAACCCAAAAACGTGGTATATCAAACTTCTAGAAAGCCATTGCATTGTAAGGTATTTATTATAGAACAGACTTTCCACATAATAATACATGGGAATTAATTGACAAAGTAATAAGGACATCTTATATCTACTTATGATTGTTCTGGCAATATCTATTTCATGTTATGTTCAGATGAACAAGAAAGTACAGTCATAATTGCAGGAGGAAAAGCTTTTGAAAGATGTGAAATCAATATCTGTCCTGAAATTGGTACCAGAAGAGAAATATTTTGCAGAGCGATTAAACTTACAACTCACTGGGAGCCACACACTGTCATAACACTTGATCTTACAAGGAGCTGAACATTTTCTCTCTGCTCCAGCAGACCACTCATGCGTGGATGATAGATAAAGTCCCACAGACAGTGCTGGCACTCTCTTGTGCTTACATTTAAACTGGCCCTGAAACACTTCGGTTTTTGAACCAGTATGCTCAGCAAGTTAAAGAAATAAGCCTTTAACAAAAAATTATTAGCAGTCCAGAATCAAATTCTGCAATCCTGAAGGTCAAAGTCTAGTTCATTCATAGTCTCATGCTGCTGAAGGCACCTGGGCTACATATTTAAATTATGATTATCTCACAGCCTTTATCCAGGGAAAACATCCATTGGTCTGTGTATTGAAATGTGTTAATTTTGCACATCAGATTCTGGGCTCTTAATAATAACTTAATCCTCTTCCTTTACCTGTTAGCCAGCCTCTGTACCACACGCTTTTTGGCTGGCACTGTGTGTCACTGACAAATGACTGGTTTTGCTGCCATCATTGGATATAAGCAGAATCTGTGTGCTTTGTATGAATAAGGAAGGACAAAAGGAATTTGAGGTGCTCAGGCGTGGGGCTTTCCTCCTTACCTTAGTTCAGTAATTGATATCTCAGAGACTCCAACACTGTTGGCTGCTTTAAATGCAGCGAAGGCAGGAATGAATCAAAAAGATTGTGTTGGGTCTGGTAGATATACTGTCTGTCTATCCTGGGGTCTGTTGCCTGTTGGAAAACAGGGATTCAACGGTGTGTGAGTCTGCTCCCACTGTCATGGGGCAGTCTCACTCGACCTAAGAGAGGCTAAATTACCCTCACACCGCTAAGAGAGGTTAAATTCATTAATGCCTGCCCATTGAAATCATGAAAATAGATATTTTTTAGCTAAATTAGTGTGTCTTTATAGGAGGAAAGTCTGGTCAATAAAAACAGACAATAAGATCTAACATCAGCAGAGACCTTTTTGTATTTCCCTTCAAATGCGCAATAATACAAGAAGGGACAATTTTGCCCAAACTCCATGGAAAGTAAGAATATGAGATCCTGATGACTTCTCATTGCCTCCTAGTCTTTAGTGTATATGCTATAAAATGTTTTAGCTCTATAATCTTCTATTTCAGAGCCAGTGTTACGAATTTTTTTCTGCTTCCCTCTGACCTAGGAATTTCATTATTCAAGCAAAAGCAAGTTTACTGAATTGAACTAAATTTCATCCACTGTCCTGGCAAACTTTGTTTCCAAAAGAACAGTGCATGTAAAACCTATTGAATGCTTGGCACCATTAATTTTTTTAATTGCTTCTGACTACCTTGCTCATTCACCCCCCCTATATGTGCAACAAAGCCACAAGGATTAGGGATATAAGAATAATTAAATTTTCCATTTTACTGCCAAACCAAAATATGTAGAAAAATCCCCTCACCAAATTAAAAACAAAAAACCCTTAGGTATTAAATTTAGAGTAGAACGATTCATTCTTGGTTGTTTGACAGATTAAAAAGCAAGAGAGGGATTAGAGCAAAATAAGAGGGGTGATAAGAGGAGTGAGAAGAAGGAGAAGGTATCTGGGTAGTTCATGCCGGATGTCAACAAGCTTTCTTACCTCTCACAGCTTCCACTGGAATGTCCATTGCTTTCTGCTTCAGTGTGTCTGAAATCCACCCAGCCAAAGCTGTCCTTAGCTAGGAGGGCTCTCATCCAACCTTGGTAAGAGAGTGCAAGAAATTGCATTCCCGGCAGGAGCTGCAAAATGAATGAAGTGGGCAGCAGACTCCATGTGCACTTTTCTGAGGGACATTCAAATGGGTTCAAGCCTTTTGAAGGCATAAGTCCACCCTTGTGAGGTGAGCAGGAATCCAGAGCAGCCAGAGTGAGTCTGGAAAGATGGGAAGGACAAGATATCAGAATATCTCAGTGTCCTTCCTCTGGCCATACTCAGATCAAAAGAGAATATGGGCCACTGGACTACTGTGTAGCCACGATTCTAGGTGGCACCAGACAGTTCACATGGATATTTACATGGCATTCCCTGCCATAGTAAAATACACTAGTTGAAACACTCCACAGCAGAGAAGGGAGTGTGCAGACGAGCAGGATGCAATAGCCTGAGGTCATACCTGCGCATAATCCACATATGCCAATGTCTCTGTCAGGAGCCTGCATGCTGCCATTGGTTCAGCACATTCCATTATGCCTGACTGTAACTTGGAATACTTTAAAACATGGCAGCCAGGATGCTGTAAATGTGAAAGAAAGAAGGGACATTCATTCACCATCATCAGACTGTGTGACTTCTCAAAGAGTAGAAAGGAATCACTTTTACCTTGATAACACTTTCAAGTCAGCATGTCAAGTCTTTGCTTCTATTTAGTGTCTGAAATTAAGAAATTTGGGAAATACATATAAAGGTATTTTGGAAAATGTAAAAATGAACTGCTTTGACATTCCTAGTATTATTGCTGTTTTCACTGTGACCAAAACTTAGCAAATCCAAGTCAAATTTATCATAACTGCATGTTTCAATGCTGGTTTATGTGCCTAGATTTTTTCCCTTTTTTTTCTCCCAAATATAAGGCTGGCAAAAAAAAATACAAAAATTGGATAACATTTAGTCATCTCATCTGCACTGCATCATAGTTCACCAGTGAGCTGATGCCCATTTTTGAAGAGCCCAGGCATGGAACAAAGGAGTTGAAACACACCCAGGTCTTGCCCCAGAATGGAATCAGTACAATCAGGATACTCATTTGCATCCAGGAGTCCAAGACCTGTCCCAGTCCATTTATTTGGTATCCTACATCACTGCAGCACAAGATGGTGGGGGTGTAAAAGGTCTGGAGCATAGTTTCCCCCTCCTAGGCATTTAGATGGCCATGCTCAAGGCCAGGTCACCAATGAATGGTGCTGTGCAGAAAGAGCTGCAAGAGTCTCAGAGGAGGCTCTCTCCTTCTTTTGGAGCTTCTTTATAGCCAAAGCTCTTGTTCTTGGTCCCCACTTAAGGTGAACTTCAGGTGCTTTTCAGCCTTAAGTGTGCTCCATCTTGTGCCTCCCTGATATTTACTCTGATTCTGAGCTTCTGTATTGACTTTCTGGCTCCACCTCGGATGTGTCTCATCACCGCGGATTTGCGGGGTGAACGCTGGTCTGTGTCTGATGCTGGTGGTGTTTACAGGCCTGCTCTGCACTCCTGGCTCAAGAAAAGTGGGACAGCCCTGGATGGTGTCAGTGCAGGCTCTGCCTGCCTTGCTGAGAATATCAGCTCCCAGCTCCTCACCTGCAGAGTGATGGACCCTCAGCTCTGCCTGGCAGGCAGTGTATCTGGCAGAGATTTTCAGCCTTTCTTTGATTTCCTACTTGCTATTTCAAATGCAGCAGATTATCTCAAGATGCCTGGAAGTTCCATTTGAGTTCAATTACCTTCATAAAATGAGTAATATTGAGTCAGCTTCCTGTAGATGGCTGTCCACATCTCAATTGGCATTTCATCTAATCAGAGTTATCGGGGTATACTCAGAACCAAAATGCATGTGTGGCTGATGATGTGAAATTAATGGAATTACATCTGCCCACCTACATGGAAACAGACCCTCTGACCTTGAGTACTTAACGTCATAGGTCTGACATGAGGCATAAAGGCTCAGCAGTGGAAACTCATCTACTCATTTCATCACGCCTCTTACAGGGGAAAAGGGAAGACTCCAATCTTTCTGCCTCTCAGTCTGTCACCACTTGTCACACAGAGAATTATCTCTTAAAAGAAAACAGAGGAAAGAATGAATTAATAAATAAATTAATCAATGGAAGTTTTTCACAAAGTTAACACAGAGATAAAATTCATGTAGTACTAGCAGGACACATCAGGGTTTCTCAGTGATGGAGGTACTGATATGGAGACCCCTTGTTTGTCTGGAGTTCCATTATATTCTATCAAGAGAAATTTAAGAGTAACCTTAAGTAGGAAAATTCATCAGACCGGAGGGTTGAATTTACTATCCAATGTCCTTGCTTTGGTTTTAATCCATGGTTTAAACTGTTTCAAAATTGTTTACTGCTAATGATCTTCTCTCAGGACACAATTAAAGACTTCTCTCAGTTTCTGGTCATCTGTTGAGCAGAACAGGAGATGACATCCTTACCTTAAACTACAAGGTCTTTGAAGCAGAAGACAACACCCTTTTTGTTCTTTGTCAAGCAGGTGGGAATCTGAGGTCTTACCCCATTGTTATGTAAATTAAACATAATATTAAATTACAGAACTCACTCCTTACCCATCCAGAATTAAATCTCTGTCCACTTCCACAAAAGGTGGTGGATGCATAATTTTATGAAAAAAAATTCCCTTTTAATAGAGGAAATAATTTTTCACTAAAGCTGAGGTTAATCATAAGGTAGAACTATAGGTAAATTGAAATACCTTTAGGGCAAAGTTAGAGAAAGGTAAGCACGTTTTAAAGTTAATCCAGTACTCACAGTGCAGGTAAAGAGAAAAGTGAATTCTAAATATATTTTTCTTTTTAGAGGTGAGATCTTTTAGATAGAAACCGAAAATCTCACCCTATGACAATTTTTCTGAAGTAGTGAAAAGTAAGTAAAAGAATGTTAGGTTAGCAAATCACACCAATATACCAGGATCACAAATTTTGTTCTGTTTCCTATGGACTGTCATTTTCCTCAGAACATCATCCAGAAAAGTATCAGTTTTAGAAGCTGTGCAGTGTTCTTGCTTAGCTGTATTGATCCAGTACAGCCCTATAAAAGCCAAAACCTCACACACAAAAAAAGAAGCCTTAGAGAAAGGTTAAATACAGAAGAAGCCTGAAGTTTACAAGTTTGCTTAAGCCACGTTTGCCACTGTTGATCTAAATCAAAGACACGACTAGAGTCCTACACTTGGCTCAGATGGACTTGTGTGGGAATAAAGACACTTTTCCCACAGCTCAGGTGATGTAAATTTCTTTCATCAGGGATGTGTTTCCGGGTCATGAGATTTTGAGAGCTATTGCATCCTGTTAATATTGGATGTACTCTAATATTTTATTATCAACATATACGTGTGTACACTTGAAATGAGATCAAATAACAGTTTAAGTACTGAGGAGAATGTAAACAAAGTTTCTGCCACTAACTGTGATTTGAGTCTTTGTTCTGCAAAGTTTCAGAACAAGGGACAAGGTGCAACCTTTTGCAGGAAAGTACTGGCACATACATTTAGTTTCCAGTGTTGCTAGCAGCTGTTAAGCAAGTATTTAAAACCTAAGCATGGTCAAGAGCTTTACTGAGTATGAATTGTGAAATAGAGGCTTTAGTGATAGTAGAAAAACCTTGGGAAGCCCAATGGTAAAATAGGATATTTATAGACAAATCTCCAGTGGGGGATAAATTCTTACCCTCTTTCTTATGTTAAATAGCAATTTATTCTACCCACTTCTTGACTACTTCCAGTGAGCATCAAAAATTGGTCTGAATGACCTAACATGTCTGTAGGTCAAGTCAGGATTTTCCAGGAGACATCTCGTAAGGCCCAAAAACTTAAGTTTAAAGCAATCTTTTTAATATAAGAAGATAATAAATGTATGTTACAAGGGATCTTAGTTCTACTTGTCATTCCTTAGTTGCAGGAACAATACAGTCAGTTTTTAGATTTTTAACAAAAACTGATTGTTACAAAATTTCTTTTTAGCAAAAAACCCTTCACTTTTTCCCTAATAAAACAGGATAATTTCCATTGCCTGATTTCAAACTAAACCTAAACTATTTTTTTAATCCAGCCTGCCATTAAATAAAGGGTATATTTATTAAATGTGGGTGTTTGATAATCAGAGTTGTAGAAAGTGTAAAAGCTGTGATTTTTCATCCTAGATTTTTACACCTCTTGATTTCAATTTTTTCAGCCTGTAGGGAAAGAGTGCAGTCAAAAACATATTGTTTGGTCTAAAAATTGCACTTTAAATATTTTTTAATTTTAATATTTTTTATATTTGTCATCATGAAAGTAACACATATATGAAAGCAGCAGAAATAGCAACTTGAATAATTGTTAATGGCTGCTTTCCTTTTTTCCCTCAAAATCCTCCATTTGTTATGTCATAATAATGATTACTTTCAAGGGCTGTCATTTGACAGTCCCACACAGTGTAGGAGGGGTGAATGAAAGCTGCTTCTGCCTTCAAGCTGAAGCACACAGCACACTTGCACAAAAGGCAAGAGCTGAGAGGATGCTATATATCATTATCTCAGTCGTTGCCTAATGATGCTCTCAGTTGTTCTTAAATTTGCTTTTATTTTTCAGTGGGGGATAATAAAATAAGTCTCTATTGCCTTCTAACCTAGCAAGTCATATTTTATGCTTTTAAATATTTGCTTCATTTTGACCTGCACCTCAATAAATGTGAGGCTTGAAAAATGATTAAGTAGATCAGGTAAAGTTAAAAAAAAATTCTCTTATTAGCCTGGACTTCTCTGCTCTTCCAAATAGTCCACACAAATCCATGGACATTATTATCACAGGTAGCATTTAAATCTCAGCTGCATTCTTGGGGCCTGACTGTCACTACCTCTGCCTTACAGCAATTTACACAGATGACTCTCTGATCCCTTGCTGACAGGCTAATGGAGTCCATGAAATTCTGTGCAGTGGTTCAGTCGTACTGAATTGCACCTAAAAACACAGTATGTGAATTGATTCAAGCATCAATGTCTGGTCCTTCGGCAGCATCTTGTGCACACATTTAATTTTATGCACATAAGAAAAGCCATGGCTTAATTTGTAGCAAAACTAAGTGCCTTAATTTGTTCTCCTATCATTTATAATGATAGTATTTCTGTTAAGTGAGCCACTTCATTACTTATTTATGCTCTTAAAACATTATCTGTTACTATTTTTAAAAGCTTCGGTTTACACTCACAAAAAGCATGGTCATGATCCAGCTCCCACAGAAGTCCCCATATCTGCATTGCCATTGTTTTTGTAGGTGAGTGCTGAGATTTTACCAGCTGGATTCAGTGTGTGTGTCAGCACAGCCGGCTGTGTTCATACTGCAGCCCAAAGAGCACTTTTTCAGCAGCCCTGGCACACCCACCCTCCAGCTTGCTCACTGTCTTCCCTGCTCCCTGTGTACTATCAGGTGCTAAGCATGGTGCTATCAGCAGCGCCGGACTTTAGTATCCCCAGGGCTCTTTTTCCTAATCATGACATGCTGTGGTAGCAAAGATTGGAATGGGGGGTAAAGGAGGAGGATGGTAAATAGGTCACCTGCGTGTGAATTTAGCCCCTTCCTGCAGCTCAGGATTTTACAGATGGCACAGTTCTCAGCCTTTCACCCGACTAGCAGCCCAGAGTATCCTTATCTTGCACCTGTTGTTGCTCTGTTGCATGAGGGCAGATCCAGCTGGAGCACCATTTCTTTGAATGGGTGCTGGAAGGATGCATCCATTCCTCAATAATCTAGGTGAGAAGCACACTGTGACGGGGCCATATAAGGCTGGAAACATGATATCAACTCCAATGGACTAGGAATCCTTTCTGTACACAAGGCTATTGTCACAAGCTGTGAAGAGCTGATTTTTTTCTACTTCAACAGTGCGATTCCTCCCAGCAATGGAGTTTTCTATCACAGGAAGATGAAGGACTGAAGCAGGACTTTGGATTTCCCAATCAAGAAATAAGAGTCAGAACACTGTGGAACCACCAAGTGGGAATCTTGGGTAACCATTTTGGAAGATGTTATCAGTTACCAAGACTGTCATAAATATAACTCTATACACAATCATCTATGCTCAGAACAGGATGCGTCATGACAGATGGGGTTTCTTTATTCTCCTTAACTTCTTAATCAGCATGTCCTCTATGCGGGGTGCACCCCACCCTACATATCTACTCTGAGAGGAACCCCAATCCAGAGGCACGCAGTGGATATCAGCCACTTCCACACATAGGTTAGCTGAGCATTTGCAGGTCTTTACACACAGCACTATTCATCCGTGGAAGAAATGTGATGTCTAAAGATACATGGACTTCTGTGTTTCTGTTTTCCCAGTCCCTGAATCTTTACCTCTGCTTTGGAGAGCCTGAAGTGCCCACCCAGACTCACGGCTGCTGACCTACCACAGAGGTGTCTGACTCTAATGGCATTAGTGCAGAGCAGCAAACATAGGGGAAAAATAGCTTTATTCAGACTTTTTCAGACTAACAGGTGATAGCAATCATCAGTTACTCTAATGACTTGGAATCACTGATCATTGCCATTTAATACAGTTGTAGACAAATCTACAAATCTGCCCCCATGATAATGTAGGAGAACTAGAAAAATTCAGAGTAAGGGAAACTTGGATGACCACGTGACTACAATTGGTGTAAAACAAAATAGACTAGGACCATCCAACATGGAAAAGAGAAGACTGAGGCAGGACATAATATCTCAAAAGAACATAATGAAACTATCAATGTAAAATACTGGTATTGAATATACAATTTTTAAATTATGTAGAAATGGCAATTAAGGGCTGATTGTTCACTATTTCTCACCGTAACGGAACCACCCAGCACTAAAGGAAACTGTCAGGTAACAGGTTGAAAACAAGACAGAGAAATTAAGTTCTTCACTATTAGTACAGTGTCTAATCTGCCTTTGTTGACACTTAAAAATTGAGTGAGAGACCATGTGTAAGAAAATCAGCTTTAACAGTCACATATTCTCACAAGAATGGGCAACTGAAAATGATGTTGGGAAGGAATGTGTGAGACATCTTCTGAAGACGTGGTGTGAAAACCAGGTGAAGTGTTTTCCGTTATTACTTAATATAAGCTGTCTTAATTTTCAGAGAATCAGTGTTTTCTCTTCCTCATATGCTGTGAGCCATGGCATCTAAATCTTTACTCCCCCCAAAAGGATTTCGTTAGAGAAAAAGTCACTCTCTGGCGTACAAACAAGCTGTGCACTGGCTGCTGTAAAGGCACGTGCAAGAGAGAAGGAAGCCTGTTGGCCTGCTCCCAGTACTGCCAGCAATTGTCATCCCACTGAGCTTGCTGAATGCCCAGCTGACAAGGAAGGGATGAAACCTCTGTCACAGAGGGCTGAATCTTCACTCACTGACAAAAGTTATTAAAAGCAGAGAACTGGAGGCATTTAAAGCTAAAATATTGTGATGTCTGATAAGCTCTGGAAAATCATGTGACAACAAAGGCCAGTGATCCTGAATTATTTTTAACTCAGACAGCATGGGATCTTTTTATGTACAGAACAACATAATACTGTGAAACGTTATATCCTTATTATTGTTATTAATGCGGTATTTACGTCAGCACAAATTAGCTATACATAAATCAACAGAAAACAGCAATATAAAATCACTACTTTCATGCTTATTACTCTTCAGTATGTCATAACAGGAAAGTAATTTGAGAGAGTACATAATAAAAAAATTATATGAATGCATACAGTAAAATAATCTCTTTTTACACTTTGGGGACTGTAAACAGCTCTCAAAATAAAATTGCCAAGCTTGTGGAAGAAAGTGAAAAATCTATAATGACTTGAGCTAAGTGGAATATTCCAATTACCTTCTGCAGCTAGAACTTGGTGCCTTGCTGTCAGAAGTCCTTAATGGAGTAACAGCCTCATCATCCACCTCTCAGACTTATACTATACCTTGTAATAGGGATATATATATATATATATATATATATGTATGTAAGTATATAACCTTTATGTATGGTGATGGTTGGAGCAGAGTTAAGCCACAGGAAATCATCCTCCTTCCTTCCACTAACTACAGAAATGGGTCTGTGAGGGAGTCATGGGTAGTTAGTGATAAAGACGACAGTGATTGTTTTAGACATCCTAAAGACAGAAGGAAGGGACATAGATTGTACTCAGGAATGAAGAGTAAGAAATCAGTTGCAGGAGCTGGAATGAAGGTAGTGATAACATGACAATGGCAGAGTTTATTGCATTAAAACCAAGTAGAAAATGAAGGGGTAAATGCTAAAAATATTCATATGTATGTCAATAAATATGAAGAAGCTGCTATGGAAGCTGTATTTGGTTAAGAGAAGAGACAGCAGCGAAGTATTGTCAGCAGGAGAGGATAAAGCTTCTTCCCTTTGCTTGAATTTGATAATTTTTTTTCTTTCAAAGGCAGGTAGGATAAGTACTATTATTCAGAGGTGAAGACACTGAAAATAAAAGTGTGCTCTGTTTCAGAATAATTAAATTTACTGGCTTCAGTGGAATCAGATTTTACCCAAAGACTTCTAAATGTATGAGATGGTCTCAAATCAGGGGTTGTTTCTTGCCTTTTTTTAACTCCTTTTCTTTCTTTCCTTTTTTGGGGGGGCAGGGGTTTGGTAGGTTTTTTTGTTTAGGTTTGGTTTTGTCTTGGGTTTCTTTGTTTGTTTTGTTTTAAACCCATGGTGCTGCAGCTAAATGGATTTGAACCTTAATAGACAAAACACAAGGAACTTTCATTTACATTAGATTTTAATGCAAAGTATGAAAGCCCTGTAAACCTTAGAACCAATACATGTTCTTTGTCTGCTCTAGATGACCACACAGAGTGGACCTTTTTCCCCTCGGATTAAAGAGGACAAAACTAACTGAATACCACATCTTGCATCTGCTATCATTAAATATTTAGCAAGTTGCTTGCAGAACCTTGTCTTTTGGAAACAAAATAAATGCCATATAAAATGGATCTTTTCACAGCCAGGCTATTTTTTTTTTACCTGTAATGACTTCAAGACCCTTTAAAGATCTCAAAAGAGAATTGACTTTGGATTTTTTGGATTTGAATTGTTTGAGGGGTTTTAACCTACTAAAAGACTTATAGGAAGCAAGTTTCCTGATCCTAATGTTCTCATGACTACTGTCACAGACAAGTCCAAGACAAAAGGTTTGTATTGTAAGCAATGGATTACATGCGTCTTCCAAAAGTTCAGATAATTCTTCATTTTTCATGGAGAAGCATCAAGCTTTTACAAGCATAAAATATTAGATAGCCGATATAGTGCTTAAAGACATCATTCATCCCAGTAACCTTTAATTTGACCTTCGGTAATTAGCCACTCTTTTTTCCCAGTCCAGAGAAATTGAGGCTATTATCTAAAAAGGAAAGAGACCTTAGGAAAAGTTTAAGAGTCTTTGCTTCAAAATGCAGTTTGGAAATAGCTAGCTAGTATGGGCTTTCCATAAAGTATCTTTAATGTGCAACTGATAATAAAATATCTGCTTTTATTAACAACCAATAATAGTTCTTTCATGTAGGATTTAGCATTAGTGAATACATCAGCACCTTGGGATAGTGGTTCCCTAATATTTTTGTTTAACTTTATGCTATGTTCGATTTTTTAAAAAATGCATATCCATCTGGAAGCTTTCTTGCAGAAAACTCAAATAATACTGCAGTGCTGAGACTCTCTAGAAGAAGTGCAATTCATTTATCTTTTACTATTAGTGCATCAATTTTTTCCAATTCTTAATTTCAGTTTCTTTCATTTGAGCCTTTCATGCTGATCAAGGCCACTGGCAAAATTGTGGCAGACTTGCACTGAAATTCCTGGTGGAATTTGGTAAGAAAAGATGAGCACTAAGACAGTTCACAATCCATGGAAGCCAAAGATATCTTTCCAGTCTTCAAGAGGCCTTTAGAATAAAAGATCCAAATATATGTAGCCTTTCTGTTTCCTTAAAAACTGGGATATCACTCTGAGACTACAAGAGTAGACCTAAGCCACAGGAGGCTGATGTGACTTCATTGATGCTGAAGCTGTTTCTATCAAAGATGTAGCTCTGCATTCACACATTCCATAATGCTTGGTGTCATGGAACAAATTTAAATATTTTGGCTTTGTTGACTAAAGGTTAGTTCCTTGTTCTTGTTTTACATATTTATATTTACTAAATTCTTTGTAGCAAATGCCTATGTATAAAGTAAGTGAAGAAAAGATCAGGACAGGAAGAGGGGGATATTTCCTGTAGGGATTTTTTTTCCTGCGAGATGAAAGCAAAGGATTTAAAATGTGTAAGTAAAAACACTCTGGGGCAAAAAGAAGGCAAAAGACTGAGAAAGAAATTGTATTTCACTCATGAAAGGACAGTCAGACAGCAGTGAGGAAGCAAGAAATGGTGGCACATCACCATCATTATCACATCTCCCACTAATGTTAAGTTTTATGTATTTTTTTGTGGAAAACAAAAAAGAGAATAAACAAAAGCATTCTTGGACTTTATTGAAAAAATCAGTGTAGAGCAAGTCTACTAAAATTGCCATACCTGAAACACCATGAATAGAATTCAGACTGTTCCAAGCCTTTTGCAAACCTTTCACAAAATTTAAACAGACTTGAGGAAATTAAACTTCAAACCCACTATTGGTCCTCCCTAACAACACTGTTAATCAACTAACATAAATTAAACTCGCTGTAAAATCTTAATAAATCAGACTGCTTCTAAAGTACAAAAGAAATTTCATCTAAAAATCTAGAAGAGCATGCCAGTCAATAATACAATTGTTTCATTGAAGTCATTAACAGTGGCTAACGTGTACCAAAAAATTCATATCACAGAATCATTGAATATCTCACATTGGAGGGGAATTATAAGGATGATCAAGTCTAAATTCATATATACATATGTACGTATATGTATATATATATAAATAAATATAAATCATCTGTACATTCAGTAAAATAAAGCATGTCCTAATGCTACAATGACTCAATCCATTTCCATTTCAAAGGTACTTCACACATCTGAATTTCACTGATTTATTCTGGTGCATTTGATTCCCTCTGAGACTGCTTGGATTCAGCCTTCAGTTACAAACACAATTGCTCAAATTGCATCAATATCAACATCCTCCTCCACTGGCATCTTCCCTGCACTGTTCCCACATCAGGGACAAACAACACACCTCTCTGTGAACTAATGAAGGATCCATCAAAGATGCCACTTCAGGGTTCGATCAGGTGTTCATTTTACTTAGATAATGGAGAAGAGCATCAAAGTCAGCTTGATGTAGTGTAGGATGGATTTGCTTAAAAAGTGCCTAGAGCTATAACAAAAGAACTAATTTCAAGATATCTACAGAAGTGCTAAATGTATTCACTTTGAAAAGAATTGTTATATTATTTATGTTTAGACTAAGATATTTAACTATTTGAAGACCAACAGGATTTTAAAACTCTACCTGTAATTCTTTTCTATTCCATAGTTTTTAATTGTGAAATTATCTTCTTAGTTTTTATCCAATTAATATTTTATTCACAAAAAACTTCTTTGTAGCCCACTTTTTTGGGCTCTCCATACCATTGAAGTGGTCCCAGGGCTGCGGCCAGGTCTGGCTTCTGTGGCAGCTTGGGGGGACTGGCCGGGAAGTGCTGAACCAGGAGTGCTGAAATATCAATGTGTGGCAATCAATCCTCAGGATGAGAAAAAAGGCTTCTTCCTCATCTTCTAAAATGGACCCAACTTTTGGTCCAATCTCCAGGCTTCTGAGAAAAAGATCTCATTTTTTAACACTAATTTCCTCCTTGGTCATGTGTCTGTTAATAACAAATCAGCCTGCTCTAGACAGACTCGCCACACAAATACAAAAGCCCTGGGTGAGAACACAATTGCATTTCCTTCTGATTAACCAGAACACACTGTGCAGTGTTCAGCTGGCTCTGTGTCAGCTGCATGAAGACAGACACTTGGTACCCCTTCAAAAATTTTAAGGGAATTTCAGCTGATAGAGTGAACTTGCACTAAGTCAGTTCTGTACATCATGTGAAAGCAGCACCTCAGACCTGGTATTTTGTACCCAAAAACTGATTTATTTTATTAAAAACCCACAGTCTTGGTGACCCCTGAAATATAGTCTGATGTTGGGAAACAAGCATTTATCTTACACCTGCATAAAGCACAGGCTAGCACTGAGAACATCCCAAATAAAGCTTGCTCCATAAAAGAAGAGAGCTGCTGTGTACACATGACTTGGGGATTTTTTTGTTGTGCAGTGCACTATGATATTGCGTAGATATCCATGGAACTCCCGGTGCCAAAGCCACACATATCTGAGACTTCCCATTTGTGGACAAGGCTAGATGTGAATGTGTGCATATAAGCACCAGCTAGGAATGGGACATCTACGATTCACTAGCAAGCAATGAGGACATTTTGAAGGGTGATGGAAACCCCATGGAAAAGCTATAAAGATTCAATTTTTTATACTTAGCAAAAACTATATGCAGGTGTTTTTATAGATGTTAATGAGTTATTGTTGGCTAGGATACACATGCATTTATTGTAACAGAAGGAGCTTGGAGAAGAGGAGATAGTTAACCCAAAATGGGGACTTGGGTATTTCTGGCTCCTGTGGCTGGGAATACAGACACACACAGACTAACAAGTTGTGTTAATGGAGGTGCAGGGATGGATACATCCCTTTGTACATCAAATAAAACATTTTTTTCTGCTTATTGTGGTTTGGAAATGATTGCAAATTTTATCTGCAAAGCATTCTGATTTGGGGTTCTTGAAAATCTGTGTATTTATTTTCAATGCTTATAGTGAATTGGCTTCAAAGTTAATTCAGAAAAAGAAATTGTTATTCCTAGAGAAAGGACTTGTGGCCAAAGCTAGGGTTTCCTCCACATTCACGTTTTGTCCTGTTTGGCTATTCATTTAGGATTCCCAGGCTTTTTTATTATTTGTGTAATCCTGTATGGGAGCTGTTATCTACAGGTTTTGAATTTATTATCTTTGGCTGCACAAAAGGGCCAGAAGATAACCTCCTCCCCTATCCTTCTGTTGCAGTTGACAGTGATTTTAAACATTCCGATAATGGAAAAGATCAGAGCTGGGACCCAGCTCCTAGCTTTTTTAAAGTGTATATACTAGTACTGCAACAACCCAGAACTGGGAATGGAAGAGGAAAAGAGAACAGCTGGTGGAGAGGGGAGGGAGGAGAGAGCAAGGAAGGAAACAGGCAGAAACATTCTTTTTATGTAGTACTACACTTTGGTATATCGAGCAAGGTCTAAAATAAAAAAAGGAAAATTCAAAGTGACTCTAAGATGTGAAGCTATTTCAATCCAAAGGATGCCTTGGAAGGCATTCCAGCATTTCTCGTGTTGACAGTGACTAAGGCAGGACTAGCTGTAAGCTGCCCTGTGGCTATGTTTGCCCTATATCATATGCTGCAGGGTCACCCATGTCACAAAGAGCATGTGTCTCAGACAAGCAGTGCACCCTGTTCTATAACTTACTGCACACATTTTTTATTTCTCTCTCTGCAAATGAGAGAAATGGTTATGGAGGAAGAAAATTGTTCAGCAGCGGTGAAGGTCAGAAGCTGAACAGATTTGTTTAACAAACCATCTCAGTACCATCTCTTTAATCCTCTGAGAGAGGAATAGAGCAGAAGTGCTGGTAAAGTTCAGTCTACTTCATTATTAATTTGTCTTTTTTCTTCTGTATTAACTCATATACTATAACACTTCCCATCTCTAAGCAACAGCCTGGGGCAAAGCCAGGGCCTGGCCTTAAGTGAGAAACATGTGCTTGTCTTACAGGGGCTCTCCAACATGGTGAGGCCATCGACCCTCCAGCTGAAAAGAACAGCTGCACATTCCCCCTCACCTTCACCCCTTCTGCCCCAACAAACCGTATGGGAAATGCAACACAGCATTATTACCTGCAGCATTAAATCCATTTCCCATTACACACTTGGGAGCTGCTTACAGTATTTACATGGACGTGTTTGCAGGTGGATGCACACCAACATCTCCTCGACTCAGGAGATGATTAGCACAGCTTTAAAATAATACAGTATAATCCACAGATTTTTTTGCAAGTGCATCTGGTTGTGCAAGGCACAACACCTGCTGGTACCTACCCTGAGTGTAACTGTTGGGATATAACCAGGACTAAACAAAAAAATCTTTTTGGGCAACAGGATTGCAGGTGTTAAATTTGTTCTTCAATCCACAGGGCAGACCTATGTACATGATAACCCTCTAAGGATTCCATACATACAGTGTACATACATAAATCTAAGGAATCAGTAAAATGCCTCCATTAAAGCATGGAGAAAAACTGACAGCAAAGTTGGAGAAGCGCTGTTATAAGCAGTTAATAGCAAAATAACACACTGATTGGGTCTGTCTAGTACGAGTGCCAGCACATGTCAGCTAAGAATATCTGAAACTGCACTGGAATGCTTTGTTCTGATGATTGTGATAATGGAGGCCTGGCAGAAAATAAGGCAGCAGAAATTCCCGGGTGTCCATGGGGTTTTTTGGTGTGGTTGTTTGGTGAGGGGCTTGGTTTGAGGCTATAAGGGCTCCTAATATAGGCCAACAAAGCAGCTTCTGGGAATAAGATTTCTGCTCCACCAATTTCTGATGTGTTTCTGGGGAAGTCTTCCCAAGTGGCCTTTTCTCACTGCAGCTGGCTGGTCTATCTACCTGCAAGCTCTGCCTCAAGCCTGAGGACAACCCCCCACAGGTGACGTTTCTCGGCATCTCTGGTTTCAAGACGCTTACCATAGGTTTTCTCTTGTGAAGAATCCCATGCACCACT
This sequence comes from Trochalopteron elliotii, assembly GCA_024734555.1. Taxonomy (NCBI): domain Eukaryota; kingdom Metazoa; phylum Chordata; class Aves; order Passeriformes; family Leiothrichidae; genus Trochalopteron; species Trochalopteron elliotii. The sequence continues at coordinate 4,028,198 of JANPWX010000134.1, read as the reverse complement.
GGAAAGAAAAAACCCCACACCTTCAATGGTATATTGTTTAGCTATTTCTGGGGAGCTGAAACCCTTGCTACAGCTAGAGTCACAGACTGTGGAAGGTGAAAAGTAAAGCTTTTATCCCCCCAGCATCTCATTTGGAGCTCAGAGACAGGGAGGCACATTAGGGTGGGAACTTAATATGAATCTCACTGCACTGAGCTAGGCACTTAGGTGGTGTGTGATGTGTGGCACTCACTGTTCAAATCCTTCTCCTCAGCCCAGTCACCTTGTGAGAGCTCAGTCATTAAAAAAACTACAGAGAAAAATACACCATACATGGAAAAGAGGGTGCTGTCACTGACAGTGCCCTGATGATGGCTGTTCACTCCAGCCATGGATGGATGTCTGACTCAGGAACTCATGTCCTCTGCCTGCAGGGTAAAAACTTGGCCACCATGTTAGCATTGGTACACAAAGTATATTGCAGCACACCTGCATAAAATCTTTCCAAAGTTAGTATAAATTATGATTACCCTTCCATAATAAGCTGATTCTACTTTTTCCCCAGGCATATCATAAATTCTATGAACCAAAGACCATGCTACAGGCTAAAATGGATTTAAAAGCTGAAATGAAACATTTTTGTTCAAGCCAGAGATAAATTCTTGGAACAACACTCCTGTTTATACTAATGAATTCAATTCAGAGTATCATTTTTATTAATATTATTTTTATTGTTATTATTATTATTATTCAATGTTTCTACTCAATTTCAGCTTTTGCTTTTGTTCTCTGATTTCTAACTAGTCATCAGACTTATAGGTGATTTCAAATATTTTCAAAAAGTTGGATGTCACCCTATTGTCTTTATTAACCTTATTTCTCATTAATATATTGACTGTAGTTACGTAGAACTGATGGAAAAGTAAAAGGCATAAATCTTTCTAAAACTAATCTCAGAATAAAAAGTCTTTCCTGGGGACTGTTGAAAGCTGGGTTTTATGCCGTGTTAAAAAGATGCAGTGGCCTTTTGACACAAAAAGCCTCTCATTAAAACTCAGATATTAGTTACCTCCCTTGATCAGGACTGATTCCTATTTCATTGTGGTGTGATTAATGTATGAAAAAGAAGCAGTATTTGAGCAAATGAGCCAAAGGTTATCCATTTATGGGCAATAATATCTGCTCAATCAAGAGACCTCACAGAACAGTTTTTTGTTCTGATTAAGATATATACCCAATTAAAGGTTTCAAACCAGTTGCCACTCAAATCAAAGGGAGCTTTCTCCACCAACATCAATGGGTGTTGATTAAGCCTGCAGAGGGGATGTTTCTTCATATGTGAAAATTTTCCCAGATCAGTCTGTTTTCCTAGAAGTAATTTACTGCTTCAAACAGGAGGACCTTGAGACAATACGTTGCCTGAAAGATTTCTGAGGAAGGAAATTTGTAAAAAGACAGAGGTCAGGAGTTACTTCTAATTATTTCTGCAAAAGATCCATTTATTTAAGTCAGTACTTAGCTATGAATCACACATAGGGCATATATACATATGGTGTACACTTAAGTGTCCACTGAATAGTCAGAAGATTGGCTCTTATTTATGTTGGAGATTGCATTTAAATGAATAAATAATGTGGGCTGATCAAGTTTTGTTTAGTTGTTCAGGTTTTTTGGGTCTATTTTGGTCTGGGTTTTTTTTCCTACAAGTACTGGTGAAATGAAGTATCACTAGAGAACTATCACACTGAAATACCCCTTGTTAATGCCTGTAAGAATGCTTGAAAAATAGTTAATTTTAAGGAATTTTGGAAGAGTTTTGGAAGGGCAGTAGAGCAATTTATCTGAACAGACTTACATTGATAGAGGCCGTTACAGAAAATAAAGATAGTGCCAATAGCTCTTTAGTACTGTAGAGCCTGCATTGGCAACTTATTTACAGATGTCACAATGAACTGGGATTGCTTTCACAATTAAGTAGCACTGTGACCTTTTAAAACCAATTTTTTTTGACATTAATGTGTCTATAAAATATTTAAGTGATGAAGTGAAAGTCAAATAATTTGAAGCATTAATAAGCACAACACATAAATACTTCAAACTAGTTAGAAATCTAATCATGATAAGGGTCATGCACTTAGAATCAAGATCCATCCAAGATTGTTACAAGATTGTAAATGGTGTGTAAATAGTGTGAGACTATAAACTGGGTCTCATTTTAAAAATTATTTTAACTTACACCATTTACCAGAGGTGAGTCTTTCTGCTTATTTGGTTTAATTCTGGTATATAGACCCATCCTATTCAAAAATATGCAAATCTTTCAATATTTAAAGGTGATTTTTTGTTGTTTTCAAAGGAGTGTTTAACTTGTAAAGCACTTAAAGGACAAACTTTAGCATTTAAGAAACAAACTAGCTGGGGTACTAGAAAACTTGTAAGAATAAAGGAAATTAACTTTTCCCAGGTTACAAGTGATAAGAAAAGAGGAAATTACTTCAGGTTGTTCCGGGAGAGGGTTAAATTGGATATTAGGAAAAATTTATTTGCTGAAATTGTTGTCAAGCATTGGTCCAGGCTGCCCAGGGAGGTGGTGAAGTCTTTATATACCTTGGTGAGGTGTTTAGGGAGGTGCAGATGTGGTGTTCAAGAACATGGTTAAGTGGTAGACTTGGCAGTGCTATGCTAACGGCTGGGAGTGATGATCTTAAAGGTTTTTTCCAACCTAAAATATTTTATGATTATTTTATTTTTGGTCAGAACACTATATATTCTGCCAGTACATTCACTGCTACACCTACACTATGTGTCTCCAACAAGTTTCTATGTTCCAAAAGGGATTACGAGGAATGAAGAATTAGGACCAGGTAGATCTGTACATACATAAAGAAGGGGCAGTTTAGGCAATTTTCAGATTCGAAGGGAAGAACTACTGGAAGAACTACATGACTTTTGGTGTAAAGCAGTTAACGAGTTGAGGCTTTGATTTTGGACTTTGGATATAAAGTTCAACTTAATAGTTTTCTGGATCTGGCCTGTATTTGCTAATGTCATGTCTCTCTGTGTATGTTTTTTCTCTAACTGATCTTTTCTTAACTCTCAGACCACAACCAGTTTTTGAGTGAATGTTAAATGACATAATGTTAATATATCCCACCATTGTGCATGCTCATGCTTTTGAATGGAGAATTAATTTGAATACTGAATATCTTAAAGAATGCCAAGGAAACCTTGCATAATGCCAGCCTCAAGAGAATTAGTGGGCTATGGTGAAAAGAAAAATTCCTGGCATCTCACAGTTCTGATCCCCTTGGCTAAGCCCTCTTTGCTTTTAATAATTTCTTTAAAAATGTAAACCTTTCACTTGTCTGGCAGAATACTCAGAAACTACTAGAAACTTTTAGTTAAATATAGCACATTTGCATTCCTACAATATTCATGCTTATTAATTTTGTGCACCCAATATTCCTATCACAATAAATCCTAAAGTTGAAAACATTATTCCAGTTGCATGTATTTTTAGAGTGCCTATGGACATATCAGCCCAGCATTTTTAGAGTGCACAGTACTGCTCTAAGAGAAAACCAGGATATGATTCCCCTTTAAAAAAAAAAAGACTGCTGTCTAGGTAAAACAGAAAAACAACCAAAATCCTACAATAGCTTAATACAGACAAGTCAGCACAAAAACAATAACATTTTTTCTTGTTTCCGGAGATGCAGAATTGTTCCCTAGTCTTTTGTCTTTCTGAGTGTATACTTTAAAACATTAGCTCTCATTATCCTTACCTGCTTGAAGTGAACATCTTCAATCCTCTGTTCTAACCTTAGAAGGAAACAGCCAAACAGTAACCAAGTGTTATTGTCATGCAGTTGGCATGATGAATAGCATCCTTGAGTTCTATTTTTTCAGTATTTTAAAATTCTGAATTAAAGTAAAAGAACAAACAACACGCTCTTGTGTCTAGGTTTGCCTAGTTTGCTTCATGTTAGGCTAAGCTGGAGGTGTCTGAGTTAAAAGAGGAAAACAGATCAACTGACCTTCTCTGAGCAAGAATAATTTCATCTTTCTTAGCTTCCCAGAATATCCGTCATCTCTTTAGGGGTCTGAGTCAGCATCTCAATCATAGACTAGAATTACAGAATCATCAAAGGTGGAAAACCTTCCAGGATTATCAAGTCAAACCTGCAACTGAATACCACCATGCACACTATATCATATTGCAAGGTGTCACATCTACTCTTCCAGGGAAGAAATTTTTCTAAATACCCAACCTGAACCCCACCTGGCTCAACTTCAGGCCATTTCTCCTGTTGTATTGCTTGTTGCCTGGGAGAAGAGGTCAATCCCCATCTTACTGCAACCTTCTTTTCCATAATTATAGAGAGCAATAAGATCTCCCCTGACCTTTCTCTTCTCCAGACTAAAAGTTTCCAGCTCCCTCAGCCACTCTTCACAGGACTTATATTCAAAAATGTCCCATATTAATCGTATAAGGCCTGTGTGTAAATTCTTCTTCTGAATAAAGCATCACTGTCAATCAGTCAGAGGTTCACCTGACTTAGGGTCTGTTTATATTGCTTGTTCAGGTCAGAGGTTGGTGTAGTGAACCTTCTGATCCTCAGCTGGTTTTATATTCAGACAGCTTTTAGGTACAAGTAAGCACCAGCTGGATTCTTCCAGAAGAAGTTCTGTTTGCTGTCACCTACCCAGAGAAATTGTTACCTGTGCTGTGGAGTCACTTACACTCTATTTCTGAACAAAGGGGTGAATTGGAACCACCCATGCCAATAAGTAATTACATCTTTAAGCTCCCTTTCTTGCCTTTGTTCCAGAAGAAATTAAGATCAGTAGCCTCAATGTGGAAGAGGTGAACAGCAGAAATACCTTTCAGCTGGTGGAAGTTGTGAGCTGAATCTGTTCACTCCCACCAGAGCACCCTGACATTCTGTAGTGCTTTGCCCCAGCTTCATATGCGTCAGGTAATACAGCTTAATAACCAGGTTTTGGTAAAACTTTGGAGACAAGGGTAAATAGTTATTCAAGTTTAGTAAGCAAGAATTGTACTTTGGCTTCATGGTCCTCAAACTGTTCTCCCAGTTAGGGTACAGTCAGTCCTTCACTGTATTTCTGGGTTTAGACTGAAACAATGAGTCGTGCTGCTCACAGAAAGTCTCCTTGTCAAGGTGGATGCAACAGTGAATGCAATGAAGTACTCTCCCTTGCAAGAGATGAAAGGAATCAGAGAAAGTGACCATGACAGTACCTTCAGGGAAGGTAGAAAAGAGGGAACCCAGCATGGAAGAACCAAAGTGGAAATAGAGCTGATGAGTGGAGAGAAGCCTTCATTTTCACATTTCTAAGGATTTAAATAGTTATTCTCCTTTCCCTAGTATTAATCTCTAAGGTTATTCTCTCATGTCAGTCTAAAAGCTCCTGATGTTCAGACCAAAAACCACTCCAGACTCAACTGTTATATGACATTTTGGGTACTCTATTACATATATATCACATGCATCATTCATCTTGATTTTGCCAGCATTTTTTTTACCGTTCTTGCCTCCTTCTTATTTGAACAGGACGTCACTGTTTTATTTGCCATCTGTGAGCTCCATATGGTCATAGCTAATGAAAGCAAGTAGTCTAAAAAAGATGACACCATTAAATAACCTTTGTTTGATTAAATACACAGTCTACTTCTTTTAGACTATACTTGCCATCTCTAAATGTCAAGATAGATAGTCTTGTATTCTCTGTAGATTCTCTTGTATTCACTGTAAACTACAGTGTTTGGGATAGCTGAAAAAATATTGGCTGTCATGTTACAACTGCAGTGAAATTTCCTAAAACTCTCCAAAATTAAAGTTCTGCTCAATCCTTCTCACTCAGAAAAGACACAGTCTTAATAGCAGCTTTTCCTAAATCTCCAGTTCCATCAGAAAGAAAAAGGAACCTGAAACAGGCCTTCACATTTTTTGTCTTCTCATCTCAGACACCTGGGCCCCTCAATCCACAGGGCTTATCTCTGATGCTGTGATCTCATGTATGAACCCACTCATCTTGTTGGGAAGAACAGCCTGGGAATCCCCTGGTGTGCTCTCAAGGACCACAAACACCACTGTGTTTCTGAGCACTTCAGAAGACTGAGCAACAGCAGTATCAGCTGTATCTGCCTCTCACTTGTCTGTCACATCAGTGTCCTTTGCACTCAGCAGTCAATAAAACATTCTTAGGCCTTTATCTGCAGCAATGGGGTCTTTCAGACCCGTGGTCTCTGCCTTCCCCAGAGGAAGTCTTGGTGACTAGTGTAGCATCTGCAGTGTCCCAGCAGAATCCTCTGAGGAACGTACTTTTTCTGAAGACTTGTGAGAGAAGAGGCCAGGATTTACACCTCATATTTTACACTTTAGGGATGTAATTAAGGGTGGCTTACATCTGTGAAACCCCGTTAATGCTCTGGCAGCCAGAGTCAGGACCTTTTAAGCCTGTGTGTTTCCAAGTTTGATTTTTATAAATGAAGTTGAAATGGATGCCAGCTTTATGTGACTACAGAACTGCTACTGTACACATGAATAGGGATTTTAATGATTAATTGAAATCCCTATGGTGTTGAATGAGGTTTTAAATATTGTTTTAAAATGTATTAAATGAAAATAAATAAATAATGTCTTGCTTTTTTAGTGCAACTAAAAGAGCTATGTAATTAGAATGAGGGGTAATATACAATATTTAATTGTGGTCCTGGTGTTCTTTATAATGAAGTTTGAGTAATTAGTGGCATGATGACTGACTACTTATTACTTAGTATGAGGTTTGTGTTCCATTACACAAAACATCAATTACTGTTTCCCCATGACAGCTGTTATGGCAGTGTCTCTTTTTCTCTTTTCCCATGACACTATTTGCAGATTTCCAGAGTTACCCCAAATTATGTTTAAGCTTTTCCCTGTCTGTCTTGATTGTTTTGGCATGTAAGGCCAAACTCTTATCATCGATACAATATAGCATGAATGGCTACCAAAAAGGAGATTTATTTTTTCCTTTTGATAAAACTCCTTATATTGAAACGCATGCTGCAAAAATACCTGGTTTAACAATTTTTGTAGCATAACTGTCCATCTATGAAGTTTTTGTGCCTATTTATTACAGAATTTAAAAGGCCTTTTTGTATAATCTGGGAAGCTCTTGTGCAAACTTGTGTTGATATGCTCTTTCCACGCTTTCCTCTGCTCTTCAAGAATTGAGCCCATGGGAAAACCTCAGCTGAGATAGTCAGGTCTGATCTTCTCGAAGGTTTTGCAATGCAAAAAGTGAGTGTTAATTAGGTGTTTAATTAGGAGCCAATACTGAGGAAATGCTTTTCCCATCATATTTTTGTTCGCAAATATTCTATTATTCCCCTCAACACTGTCTCAAGCTTTTCCCATATCCATGATCAGTCTGAATTCCACTGCAATGAGAGCAGCTTACTCATCAATGTCTGGGTTTTGTGACTGACATCACGGTCCTTCATTTTCTGGCTGGGGAAAAGGCTGAGAAGCTTGCTTCTTGTTATAAATTTTCCTATTTTAGACATGTTAGGGAACAGACCAGAGTAGTATTAGCAACTGAAAAGCTGGCATTCTAATGGTAATGGGTTGGTATTAATTGTCTCTTTAAAGGCTGAGCACTACTGAGCATTTCCTGACTACATCCGAGACAGCTGTTCTTTGTTCAAGGCCTGGTACCACCCCAGCCTTGAGGACTGAGGTTATATTTAGGGTGAGCATGAAAAATGACAGCCTCTCCTCAGCAAAACTAACGTGTAAGGTCACAGCACCTCCTAGCTAGCCAGCCACTCCACAGCATCCCACAGATCCTGCTGTCAGTTTCCTGTCTGGCTGTTTGATGGTCAGGCTGAGATCCACAGGCATTCCCATTCTTCACACGCTAGTAAAGGATGGACCACAATTATATGACTAAAAAAAAGCCTTTCTCAGCTGCCACAAGCGATGACCTTCCATGATGGCTTGTAAGTTGCAATGGCACATATTCTACTTTAGTGACTGGGAATCATATTGTGAGTGGAAGGGACAATAAAGGTAATTGTGGTCTGGACTGAACTGACCATGGCAGGGAACCCAGTGATGTGCTAAACGTAACCAACAGCAAAAAGGCTTTTCTAAGATGAGCAGACTTAACTGTCTTACATCATGGCAACCTCTTTCTAACACCCAAGAAGGACAAGGGGAAAAGAGCCTTTTATATAGAAAAATGTTCTGCCCTGTGTCTTTTCCATTCTGCTGAAGAAGCAGAAGAAAACTGATTAACATAAGAAGTGTAGTGGCTGTTAGATAACACACTTGGCCTGAACTCGGCAGCTTTTTTTTTTTTTTAATATTTTTCATTTTGTTCTTTTTGTTTGCATGTTGTTATTGTACATTTAAGGAACAGTGAGAGACAACCTTCTTGTACAAGAAGTAATTTTTGTGAGAAAATCGAGACACGTAAATATTACCAGTTTGAGGCATAAAATCAATCCTGAAAAGATGCTGATTTGCACTTGCTAGCTTGTTTGAGCTGGGCAAGTAAGTAAGGAACCTTCTCTGACAAACACTGTTGCTTGTGCTCAGATTGACTCACAGTCAATTTCATTGACTTCAGGCTAACTTTGCTGAATGTCATCAGTTCTTATTGATTTAAAATGGGTTTAAAATATATGGAATACATTATATATAAGATGAAGGCAGAATAGACCCAGGGAGAACACTGGATGTGAAATGAAAAAGGGAAGTATTAAAACGAGGAAATGGGAATAAGGCACAGGGCAAGTTTAGTTTCACCCAAGTTGGGTCATACAAAAGCTTGATGTGTAGCCTGTGCTAATTGTACAGATTTTTTCCGTAGTCCTAAAGAGGAAGTGACAACTCCAGAGAAATATTAATTTCATAAATCTTGGAAAATTATTTCGGGAATGAATGAATCACCGTTCGGGGCATCTGTGTCTCTCCACTGAGTTTAAAGAGAGGATAAAGAATGGTAAGGAAATTTTATCTGTGAAATAAATGCATTTATTTGAAAGAAAAAAATTCAACTGTGTAGCAGAGGAGAGCATACCACTCTCCTAAAGACAAACCAATTACAAATTTGGAAGATTTCTTGTTTTCTTTTAGATGCTATATTGAAATTTAACGTATAAAAGATTTGAAAGCTTTTTCTTAGGGTAAGACTATTGAATTCTGTCTCTAGCTTCACTCATTTTTAATCAAATGAACCTAAGCGTTCTAAAGTACCTGAATGCCCATCACCAGAAAATAAACCAGATGCTATGTGTCAGAAGCATCTTACATGCAATCATAAACATTTGTATTATCACCACTTGATTCACAGTGGGTGTATCCCATAAGACTGGTAAGTCCTTCAGTGTGGGCTATAATCACAGAAAAGATGAAGCATCTAAATGAGAATTTTGATCCCACATAATCTTGATTCACAATCTTTAAACCTGCACCCCATTGTGGACGTATTTTCTGTTTGATTTCTAACAGCTTACTCTGCAGGCATTACTCTGCAGAATTACTCCCCTCTGAAACATCAAGCACATCACTCATTACCAAGAGACACCTATAAATAGATGCCACGAAGCTGTCTGACCACTTGCTAATTAGGTGCTCCAATGTCTAACTTTCAAGTATCTGGACACCAGCCTGGTATCAGGCTAGGTGGAAGCTTAAGAGGTATTAATTCAGTAAGGAGACATATTTAACTAACCCCTAGGAAAGGACATGAGATTGGCAGTAGGAGAGAGTGTGATTGGACAGAATAATGGTCAAGGACACAGAGGAAAGCAAAATTTTCTGCCTGAGACTTGTGATAATAAATACACACTGGGAAGAAGTGTGATCACTTGGCTCAGGAGGGGAAGACAACCCTGCATCTGTCTTGGCCCAGCCACCTGCACTTCAGCTCTCTAGTCCTCACCAGTGAAGGATTCTCAAAGAGGACAGCATGCCTTCCCTTGGGACTTCCTCCAAGAGTTCCTCTCTACTGACTGTGTGGCTAACATTGCTCACTTATTTTAAGGTATGTTCAAGTGCCACCTGCACATCTTGGCCTCATTGCTTCCAACATCTGAGCTCTTGATTGGCAGGAAGTGGGAGCCTGTTTCTCTTCCCTTGTCAGATTGAGGAGTTTAAGCCTTGGTCTCTCATCCCCACTGCCCTAGGAAGATACTTATAGCTTGGAATGAGTGCAGGAATCCTTTTCCCCTCCTGTTCAAGTTTCAACATTGCCTGGGGGAAAAAAAATCAATAATTCTATAATCAGAAACAGAGAGAACAAATACAGTCAGCTGAAAAAGGACAGTTATCTGCCTTGGAACTGTGTGCTTTTTTTGACTGAGGAAATAAAAACAACCCAAACACCTATTTGCAATATCTTAAAACAGTTGATGACTGTCTCACACAGTTCCTGCCTGGGTGAATGTCCTGGTTCCTAGCTGGGGAATCAAGAGTTTTCTGCTGCTTCTTTCTTTCTGAGCCTTGAATTTCTGAAATGAACTCTTAACAGTCCAGTAATCTCTACCTAACAAAAAGACTAAAATATATATGAATATTTTCTCAACCATGGCTTCTTTTGAAATCCAGAATTCTCACCTGTGAGTGGTTCAAGAAACTGACGGTTGTTCCAGACATCCAGCAGTGTGCTGCTCCTGTTCTCCAGGAACAGTACAGCCCTCCAGCAACAGCAGCAGGAGTGCTCAGTAGGGAACACTGGACCTGTGCAACAGCAGAAAATGTTGGCGTGCACTCTGGGATGGTAACACATCAGAGCCCATGTTTCTTTCTGAGGCATTGGGTTTATAGCTCACACGCCATAGATGTTCTGGCCATGTGCAATAAGTATGAGGCCATCTGGAAGAATTTAACTTTCTGAGTACTTCCTAAACGTCAAAAGTGCTCTGTACTAATCCTTGACACCAGGCCTTACTGCATGCCAGAATAGGCCATGAGAGTTTATTTTGGTTTCCTACAGCAAGGTACAAAATTCTCCCTATGAGGCAAATGGACACAGACCACAGACTTGTCTGCCTCACCTTTGCAAAGCATTGCACTGTTTAACGTCTATGCAACTCAGTCCCAGCTGTCAGATCCTGTTTGCTAAATAATGATATTCTCTACCTTGTGCTTGCATTAATAACTGCGCTGCATGAATGTAAAATTTCAATCTGATCGGATGATCTTTTGCATCAATTTTAGTCTGATATACACATGTCTTTTTCACACATGTGAAAAAGACTCAAGTCACTGGTTACTGAGCCTCACTCTGCTTTTAGTTGCCCCTGAACAGCAGCACTTAATTTACTAGATTGGTTTGTGATAGTCAGGATTACTTTCCCAGAAAATACAGCTTTCCTGTTCCACATGAATTCTGGGAATAGTACCATGAAGCTGTGCCATCACTAACAGTGATAAAAAAAGGAAAACAAAATTTCTCAGAAATATGATTGAAAAGCTGTTTATATTACCCCTGGTCACTTAAGGATGTTTTACCAACCTCTAGCTTCCCAACTTCAATTTTTTTTTGTTTTGAGAAGTTCGTAACTTCAGAAGAAATCTTACTACATGTCATTTTCCTCCTCAGTGGTTCATCAGCATCAAAGATGCTGACACTTTCTCTGACTTGACACATTTTCCATCTACCTCTTCTACAAATGCCAGTAAGATGAATTTAGCAATATTTTTTGTACTTGCACAGATGACAGCAACTTGAGAACAAGAGGGTATGGATGGTGACTCTGCAGGCATGATGTCTGTTTACTTCCCCAAGCCAAATTTAACCAGTCTGATTCCTCATATCCACTACATTAGATGGTTATGTTTGAACAGATCTCCAAACATGCATATCAACGTGGCTTCCAACCTCAGTTAAGACCCTCTTTAAAAGTCACTAAAGTATGGAAGTATACTTCTTAAAGAAAGGAACTTGGAAAGATCAATATTTGAAAATGCTGTGCCGTATCTGTCATAGCTGCATGGACACCTTGTTTGTCTTACAGAATCTAAAATGTCATGAGACATATCTGTTCAGTTGCCATGATTGCCTACCACGTGTTCAGGTTGGCTGTCTGAGATAGTTACCCTTTGTAACAAGTAGAGGCAGATAGACAACCCCAACAGGCCAGTCAGTCAATCTGCTCCAGAAATGCTTTTCTGGAAAATGAGCCTCCCTTAGTGAGCCTCTGCTTCTTTCCACTGACTGGAAAGAGAACATATCGTAGGCAGGTCAGACCTTCCTGATGCCTGTCTTAGGACAAATGAATCCCATTTCAAATCTTAGGTCAGGCCCATGCCTGTCTGAGTTAAAACCTTGTTTGTGTGTAATGCAACAGAAATAATAACATCTCGGTTACCTCACTGTCAGAGAACTTCACTGTGTATCTTATCCTGAAAATTCTATGTAGATTCTGCTCCTATGTGCACTAGGCCAAATACAAATACAATTAGCGAGAACAGTGTAAGTCTAAAAAAATATTTACGTTCCTAACTAATGCAACCAGACAATGCAATACAGAGGTTTATTTGCAGAACAATCTGTTTCTTGGCTTCTTTCTTAATGGGAGTGAAATTAAACAGTTTGCAATAATTTACTAAAGAATAAAATTGTTTCAAAAATCCCTTTGGGGACTGGAAATAGAAAAATTTTCTTCGTTTAACATGTATATGGTATTAACATTTTGGTAGACGTTTTGTTGAGCCAAACAGGGGAAAATTGAGGCCAAGGATTGTGTCCTGAGCCAGAGAAGGGGATTTCCATCCCAAGACAACCACAGATCAGACAAAACACATTTGAGACACTGCTCATATCTCTGGCTTACTTCTCGAGCTTTAAAACTCATCCACTTTACTATAATCAATTTGTTCCATTTCATTCACGGTATTACAGGCAAGGAGAAAGTATTAATGGGATGGTGTAGTTAAGATCAGGTTGTTTTTATGTAAAATGCAAGTTGCTTTTCACAGTGGGATTATACCTTTATAAAGGGTTTGTGTCCCTGAACCTGATACAGAAAAGGAGTGGTGTGGTTTGGAGATTAAGAACAATGAAACTAACCAGAAATCTACCAAAAAAAACCCCACAAAAACCTGATGGTTTGAATCAGTCTCAGGAATCAGCTCTATCAAGGAAATCCTGATGGTATAAAACTACTCAGGTAGAGGTTTAGGTTGGCACTTTTGCATTGAACTGAGAACATTGGGTATAAAGGTCTGTGCAAAGCTCATTTTAGAAGTTAAGGAATGGATGGGAGTTTGTAAAACGTTCAGCTATACATAGACTAGAAAGGAAGGTCAATAGGTTTTGACATTCTGCTCTGTGCTTACTTGGCCATATTTTCCTTTGTTATAAGAGAAAGTTTATAATATTTCCACAACCTTTTGAAATGATGTGATCTAAAGCTTAATAAATAAGTTTGTGACGCTCATTCCAATTGTTTCCAGTCAATCTTTGCTGGGCTTTTTCTGAGGTTCTTTCCCCAAGTCTTGCTGTCAAAGATGCTATCACATTCAGAAATTTTACTTAGCACCAATCAATTTGCTTTCAGAAATGAAATCACATTTCTTTTTACTTGCAAAAAATACAGACATATGAAGATTCAGTTTAGCTCATTCTGAGATTTGAGATAGATACAGATGAATACGAAGATCAGTTACAGAAGTGTAACAAGTAACCTCTCATCAGCTCTGCTGTGGTGCCTGTCAGTGTAGCAGAATTTCTTAGAGAAGGTAGACATGATTTGTATTTGGACTGTAATTGAATCACCCAGACTGGGCCTCATCATTGAGGCCTGTAGGAGTTAGTGATGCAGGTAGAAATTCAGTGCCAAGTCTGTGGCACATTTAGAATTACAGCTTAAGGTGTTAGCAAGGGACAGTAGGTTTTCTAGTAGTTAGCAAGTACAGTAATTAGTGTGGACATTTTAGCTGCCTTAAGAGTTTGCGCAACAATGTGTGTTTGCATTTTTCCCTGTGCTGGATGCCAATGAGAATACACCTGTGAATGTAAACTATGCAGAGATGTATATAACCTGCCATTTTAGCCAGAATAAACAGAGGACGTAGCATTAACCATATTGGTCGGATCTGCGTTTTTGCTCTCGCCCAAACTTCCCATTATTTGGGTTCCCTCCCTAGTTGTCAGGATGCATAGTCCCAGGCAATTACAATAGCAAAATAAAACATTTTACCATAAACTTACCTGTGAGAATGTACAGTGATCTCCGTGCATCTCAAGACCTGACACGTAAGGTGCTGGGGATGTGTTAGATTCAGTTCAAAAGAACATATCCTCTTAACCCCCTGAGTATACCAAGTTCATGACCACAGCTGAAAATCTAGGCCAGGTGCTTTCACTGCCACATCTTTTATTTCTTTGGTTTGTATAAAAATTTCATTAGATTGTATAAAACTACCAAGCAATACTAATTAGGCTGCTAAAAAAAAAAGAGAGAGAGAAAGAGTAAGGAAAGATTAGGAGGGTGCACTGCATCTTGTAACATCATGATCAGTTAACTGTGAAATTACTGCTTATCACCACTATACATTTTCTATTACCCTACGGACCTTTTCAAACTCAGTAGGTTGCTGGCAGAAAAATAAAATTTTTAAAACTGCAGGTTAAAGTCAACGTTAAGCAAATATGCATGTATGTATTTCAAAGTAGAAAACAAAATAACATCACCAGAATTTAGTTATATTTTTATGTTCTTGGAAAAAGTACTTTTTTCAAGGTCATTATTGGTAAAGATGAACATTTGAATAATCAGAAATTTATACTAAGATAGCCAGGCATTCTAAACTCTGTCCTACACGTATGTATTAAGAAGGTCTAAGAAGAGTGTCTCATAACACAAGTAAACAATTCCTCCTGCACCATGTGCAGCTTGGCCAGACTCCAAATCCTGTCCCAAAGAGCATATTATCCACTGGATATTAAAGGATTATATTTCTCCTTTAAGGGATACATTCTGCACTTGATTAATTGCCACAGAGGTGTGATATTGATCTAGTCAGAAAATTGTATTTTGGAACCAAGATTAGGAAGTTAATTCACAGAAATTCCAGTAATTTATTAAAATGAAGATACAGGGGTTCATATATTTTTTGCAATCACATCAGTCATGATAAAACTGTGATAATTGATAACAACACAGAAGACATACACACATACACAGCTTGTTGACTTGTGCAGCACAGCTAAGCCAATATTTCAGTACAGCAAAATACCTTACATACAAGAAGAAAAGTAGTTATTCTACAGTAAAATTGCAGAGAAATGAGATAGCTAAATTTGAAAAACACTTTACTATTCACTTTTTAAAAGCCTTCTTACTTTAATAGCAGAGGTTGTAATAACACATTTAGTTCATATACCTGTATTCTTAATTTTTGAAATACTTTTAGAGCTGTGCAAGTTATATGAACCATAAAGATGTCATGATGTTTCATTATAGGAATTAGCATACCAATACAGAAAAATAAAAGACCAAACTGCATCTCAAAATTTTTCCATAAAACATCTTCCAATTCCCTCAAACAACTAATTTATTAAACTACATCCCAGAGCCTAGACCTTACAACAAAAGGTAGCAGTCTACAAGAATGAAGAATGACGTACAGAAACAGCATCTCTAAATAAAGAGTGTCAATTTAAGAATGGAATGTTGTCCTTGTCTATTACTGGCCTTCATTTTTGATCTAACTCCTACTGAACTTGTTGAAAGGATTTCCAATTACTTCAGTGAAAACTGGATCAGTAACTGTCCCATAGTAGGTGTGTGAACTAAAAGAGTCATTGGCATAAACCAGAAGGCAAAAGAATATTGAAAAGTGACCTTAGTCTCAGATGAAATGCTCAGAATCTCTCAATAATAGCTGTGACAATTAATAATATGTTTATAAGGCTATCCAGAGCATGAAAGTTTAATAGAGTTCCCTTGTAACTGAGCTGCACAAGCTGCACTGCTGACATCAGGTTCAGCAGTGTTGGACACTTCTGGGATGGGATATCCTAAAATGGAGACTAGGCAACATGGACAGAGATGGAGGCCAAATGGACACTAAACTCTACCTGGGCAGGAGGCTTTCCCCCACAATAAAAGCTGATTTACTTTTTATAAAAAGAATTGTGGCATGTAAGATGACAAACAGATATCAGAGGCATGTAAGCTTCTAACCAAATACTAGATTTTGGTGGTTTTAGACAGGATTTACAAGCTTGCTCTGTTAAGTCCCCAGACTGTCTCAGCAGGGTGGCACACAGGTCTGAGATGAGAAGCACGAGTCACTGCTGATCTCTGGTATAGCTCACAGGTGTGAATAGGCCTACGTGGTTTTACCTTGTCATTCACTGATCAGATGGGCTTTTTTGCTGGCATCAAGATTAATTGTGGAATATACAGACTTCAGCCACACACTGGGGATTGGAGGAACGTGTCAAGGGGCCATGTGCTCTTTAAATGCGAATATTAAGCAGGAAGAATATTCTTCTGAGACAGGCAAACAACGTGAAGTACTTTAAGCAATGTAAAGGGTATAAGACAGCATCAGCACTGTTGAAAATGACTCAATTTTTATTTCTTTTGGCATTTGTACATGTTTACTCATCCAAAATGGCAGACAGTACAACAGCACTGCAAGCTGGTGTCCAGTGGCTGCTCCAGAGCTAAAACTCCACTGAAGACTTGCCAGCATGTATGAAGGGCTTAGGTGTTTGAATGGGGTTGTTTGTGTGATTTTATTTACTATAGCCTTGGGAGGTCAGCAGTGGAATGACTTTGGATCAACAACTGGAAAATGAATTTAGCTACTATTGTCTTACAGCAAATCACAGTCCTCTTGCTTGGGTGTCAAGGAAAGAAAAGCAGGTAGTACCTGAGTACTTAGGCTAGGTACAAACCTGAGAGTTTAGTTAATGCATCCATTATCAAATGATTTTCTCAGCTATGAAGGACAATGTTACTACAGAACATTAGTTTGCTCGTAGAAAAATAATTTACATAAATGTAGGAGACAATGCGGAAAATAGCATTGCCAAATCTCTCTAAATCATTAATATAATTGCACTAATTATGTACTCACAACATAACTATGTTTTTGGGTTTGTTTTTTTTTTTAAGTAATTGTAGATTCTAGAATAGCTTCTGAGGTGAGGTATATATTCTGCACTACTTGCAAATATTTCACATTATGTGTTTGAACTTTCTGTGGTGGAGTGTGTGATATTGTTCTCTTGTTTCAATCATTTAGTTGCTATAGAAAACAATATTTAAAGTAGTGTACATTTAAAAAATAGTTCCAAAATGGTTTCAGGAACATCTCTAATGCAAATTTCTTCTCTATTGCTTTGTGTAAGCAGTCATTGTGATTCTGTTTTCTGCATATGATCTCAATTATTGCAAGTTTACAACTAAAGCCATATAAAAACTTGTATTTAGTATTTTTTGAAAATAAAACTCATGCAGGTACTACTCTGGTACTTATATTTTATTACATTGAACATAATGTCAATTTCACACCTACTATAAAAATAGATTAACCTGCATGCACTCTGAGTTACTTCAAAATTTTAAAGGTGTATCTGTAAAAGATGAAATAGAAAATGTGAATTTATACTAAATTTAGACAATAGCTCCAGAAAAATACTCTTCTCCTTGCCCATCTCTCAGAAAGAGGCTAGGCCAAGGCTACTCCTAAAATTTTAAAACAGAAAGCAGAGTTTAACTGGGACAGGATGGAAAATGTGACAGAGAAACTAGCACTAATAAAAAATTGAGAAAATTACTTTAATATTTTGAGGATATACCTTGAAGACTTAAAGACAGTGGATAAACGCATATTGACTTATGAATTTAATTATATCCAAGAGTTATAGGTAAATCCTGAATTCCTTGCAACGACTGGAACTTTTCCAGGACAAGGACATGCTCACAACTGAACTGATTTCTTCTTCTTGTGTGTGACAGTAATGCTTGTATATGAAGGAATTAATTTTCATGGAGTTCTTTCCCAATTTTCCACAGAAATCTTAGGATGTCTCTCCTCTCCCCTACAATCCTTTTCTGCTAAAACCCTCCAAGAAGATATCAGGATAATGTTCACATAAAGCAGTATTTTTATGATGTCTCTAAAATGAAAATTCAATTTTAAAAAAAGTTCTTTGGCATCTTATCTCGTGAGCTTTTGGTAGTACCAAGACTGTATTGTGCAAGTTAAGGTCAAACAGCTCAATACATTCCAGATCCAATCTAGGCCACATTTATACTAGTAAACATAACTAGCCTTGGCCTGTTTCCTAGGTCTGACATCAAGTGATGTGATGTGATGTAAGCTGTAAAAGTAAGAGAATATTTTCATATCCTGTTTTCAGAGACAGAGGAAATTGAGCAGCTGATGAATAGAAATGAATTAGGTTGACTCACTGCTTTTCTTTCTTAATATAGCTAGCTACTCACTTAACATGTACCATAGAGTCACAGAATTATGGAATCATTTGGATGCCAAGACACTTTTAAGGATGATCAAGTTCAACCCCCCCTATGCCATGGGCAGGGACACCTTCCACTAGACCAGGTTGCTCAAATCCCCAGCCTTGAACACTTCCAGGGACCAAGTATCCACACTTTCTTTGGGAAACCTGTTTCAGTGCCTCACTGCCCTCACAGTAAAGAATTTATTCTGCTCTCACTCATTGCCCTATATCCATATTTAGGAATGCCCCAACCCAAGTGTAGGACATTGCACTTGGCCCTGTTGAATTTAATCCCTCTGGATGGCATCCCACACTCCAGATTACCTGCCAGCAGCACCACACAGCTGAGTGTCATCCAGGAACTTGCTGAGGGTACATTCAATCCCACCATCCAGGGCCCTAACGAAGATGTTAAAAAGCACTGGTCACAATACAGACCCCAAGGGACACAGCTTGTAACTGACATATTTTCCAATTTTACCAGATCATCTCTGAGCAGAGTAGAACTACAAGCAGAACGGAAAGTACTGAATGCAATAAGCCTACACAGGATTGCTATGTTTTTATTTTCTACTTTCCCCTCAGTATTTTCCAAATAACATTCTACTTCTTTTTCAATGCTACTAAGCATTGAGCTAGGAGTATTATTTTCTACTTCTTTTTATTGGATTTTATTCAGCATTTTATTACACTGTGATTCACTATCTTTAGCCTTTTCTGCAACCTTTGTTAGTCAATTCTCCTCTTGACATGTATTTTTAAAACTTACTAATATCAGCAAACTGTCACCTAATTATTTTCTCTTGTTTACAGATCATCTGTGAATATACTGAACAGTTGCAGTGGGGATCTCCATTTCCAGTGGTGAATGATAGCTCAGTTTTTCCCTGTGCTGTGAAAAGCATTTATTACTGCTCTGGCTTCCTGTATTTAATTATGTTAGAATGTTCCTTTTAATTCATGTGAGTTATTTCTGTAACAGTACTTGGTGAGTTCTTGACAAAGGAAATGGTGTAGTCTGTTACCTTTTGTTATCAGAACTCTTTAAGGATGTCATCTTATTTCTGTCTTGAGTGCTTTCTGGGTTCTTTCTAACATGTTAAGTAATATGAATTTTCTGTGAATATCCTATATGTTATCTATTTAATGCATTTTGCACATCATCTAAGCACATTTTACCCTTTGGGTCTCCCCTTGTATCTTCTTTTTAAATAAGCAACAATATCCTGTCATGCTTATGTGGTCTTCTTTTGGACATTAAATAGTAGGGTAAGAAGACTGGGTGACAGGGAGCTCATCAGAACTACAAAAATCCTGGATCTAAGTACTGTATAAAGAGCTTTTTAGAAAAAAAAATATGTGCTGTGCAAGGACATGCCACAAGCTGCATCCCTTCCTACATGCCCTGACTAGTTGCTCTACAGAGCAGCCAGTCACGTCCAAAATTTTAGTCTCAGCATCTACCTCCATTGTGACATGTACCCTTTGAACAAGAGCATGGGCAAACCTTCTCTGCTCTTCTTCTGTTTCTTGGCCTTTCGGTTTGATGATTGCTCTGAGCAGGTCACATAAAATCATTGTCATCCTAGTTGTATAGTACTAGATGTTTCCTATTTAAAATGGACATTTCAAATATCCAGCAGGGTTTTAACATTTCCTGAAATACTGAAATTTTTAATGTGATTAGACCATTTCCATATAATCAAATACACTTCATTCTATGTGGTATTTCCCATATAGTTTCTGCTTATTTGTTACTGTGTCTCTAATGATCTTTCTCTCATTAAGTTTTTTTTTTTTTTTGCATATTTATAGCAGAATATGCTAGTTTAAAACACGCATTTTCCCTCTTCTTGTTTCTGGTCATTTTTATAATTCCCACACAAAATATTATTTTTCAGTACCCTATTTAACTGAGAACTCATTTAATGAGAATTTTCCCTCATCATTAATGTCCTCTCATTTACATGAGGACACACAATTCATCAACCCGAACAGTATTGTCCATCTGCCTCTGCTGGCTTCCTGTCCTTCCACCAAGACCATTTGTTTAACTTCTCTAGATTTTTTTTAATTTTCACCTTTTTCTACTTGAAGGGAAGGAAGGAAGGAAGGAAGGAAGGAAGGAAGGAAGGAAGGAAGGAAGGAAGGAAGGAAGGAAGGAAGGAAGGAAGGAAGGAAGGAAGGAAGGAAACAGTACTTATGTTCCAGAAGTATTCACAATTTCTAAGAACCTAAAAGCCTTCTCCAATGTTTATCCTGATGTCTCAGCAGGAAGGCTCTGCCTTTCCCTTCCTTTCTTTTCAACAATGTGAGTGTTGCTAGCCTGGATTTGGGATTGCTCAGCAATGTCTTTAGAGATACTGTGGAATAAACTTTCTTTCTCCCTGGAGGACCTAGCTCTGGACCCCAGAACCTGCCCAGAAGATTTTGTCAGCAGGAATTACTGTAATGTGACAGGAGAAAACCAAATAAAGCTAATATAGCCTTAGACCATGAAAGCTTGGTGATACAGAATCATCCTGGGGAGCCGAGCAAGTTTCTCTTCCTTGAGTAAGCTCATGCCAAGGGTTCAGAGGGGCTTGTCTGTGACACATGAAGAGAGTTGAATGTGCTACCAAGACTCATGGCTTCTGCAAAGTGGGTCTCCCCAGGGTGCATACAATTAAAAGGCGGAATAAACCCAGAGTAATTCTCTTATGTAAGTGAAAAATTGGAGGTTGAGGACTGCAAGGTAAACAGTGAAATAAGGTGTTTTCAATCCGCATGTCTGAGTGGAATTTTAACTACAAATATTTTCGCAGTTCTGAAGGGGAAACACTTTCCAGTTTAGCAAAGGATCTGAATGAAGGGAGCAACTGTGGCAAAACAGTGTGTGAACACAGTAGGTTCTGCCAAAAGAGAAATCCTTGAGGGTAAAGGAGGATGAAGGTGAACTCTCAGGGTTTTTATTGGATTAGTTCCAGTATAGTGCTGCATGTTGAAATGAACAGCAGTGAGGCTTGAAACAATTTTTGGCCAGGAATCTTGATTTTTTTCCTCAGGTCCACAATGCTACAGACTATGGATTCCTTTATGTCATGTTCCTTAGCTGCACCTTGCTAAAAAAACCCTTGAATTCTATAATAATTGCAAACTTAAGTAACTTTATTATATTTAAACTCTTTTTAACTTAACTGTCTTTGACCAAATACATAAAAACTCCATGATTTTATTCCCTCATTGGAGCCTGGAACCCCCAAAAAGTTAACAAGAATAGATTGACGACATGGTGACAACCAAGTCAGAACAAAATGTCAAAAAATGTAAACGAAAGAGAGAAGCAAAGACTGCTGTGGAGAGATGTGGAGAAAAGTGTTACTCCACCTTTTGGAGCTCTGTGAATTGGTGCAGAACTGAGAAACCCAGGTTCTTCTTTGGAATTGCCATCATTTTCTCTTTCCTGTTACAATGCCAGGTATCTGCAAACCACTGCAAAACCGACTTAACCTCAGTGTGAGCCAGAACTAGAAATCCAATTCAGTGTTTTAAATCAATGAGGAAGCCTTGGCAGAAGTCTTTAGCTCCAAACCTCATTTCTTTGTCAAGAAGAAATCCAAGTCCAAAGAATTGCATGAGTAAAATGAAAAATGGTGCTGACCAGTGTGACGGCAGATGTATGTTTGTATTGATAAAAAAAAAATTAAAATTTGTAGCAGCTCATATAAATATAAAATAGCATTTGTGAAAGTAAAATAAAATTAGGAACATTTTAATTGAATAGCTATATTAAGAAAAGAAAACTGTGAGTCAACCTAGAGCTTTTCCATTCATCAACTGCTCAATTTCCTCTGTCTCTGAAAACAGGATATGAAAATATTGTCTTGCTTTTGCAGCTTACATCACATTAAAAAATTGGAATACTTAGAAAATATGTTTTAACAGAAATCTCAGTATTTTTATCAAATTTCTAACTCAGCTATTGGGTCTCTTTTTATCACTAAAAGAAAAGACTAAGGCTAAGACTGATGAGTCTCTGCCTATTAAAGAGCTACCATAAGGGGTAAAAAATGAAGAAGCTTTGTAGGATATGAATGGAAATCTTCAAAGAAGGCTACAGCTACATCACTATTTTTCAAATAATCACCCCATCTTAAGCTTATAGCTCAGTCCTTGACCCTAGTGAAGCATCTCCTGAGCAAGAAAGTTTAAACCACAATGCAATGTCTTAATGCAAGCTTGAAAAAAACAATGCCCAGTTCAGCACACGGAACCCCAGACAGAGTTCTTCAGTGCTGAGTGCTGTGAACCCAATCTACTGTTACATAAGGAAGCATCACGCACAGGAAAGCATGGATTATATGGGGTTCAGTGCATTTAAACTGCTCCAAGACAGTGTGTGGTAATCTCCAAAGAGATCTGTTGAGGAAAAATGCTGGGAATGTGCTACTTCTGTTCATTTATTACAGGTACAGAAAGCCGGTAATGTTTCTTTTTATAAAAAATACAAAGGATGGTGTTTGTAGAGGGGTAATTACAGTTGAACAAATATTTAGCTGTATTATAGAAAGCAGCTTAGCAAGCTATTTGGGGTCTCCTCAAAACCAGGACAGTTTCCAGGCAGAACTTCATCTTTGTTTCAACCTAAAGAACAGTTAGTGTGCTCCAGGAAAGGGAGCTGTCTCCTGACACCTCTGATAGGGAACAAACATCTCACACAGCAGGAAAACAGTAAATTGATTACGTACAAAAAGAACATGCTAATACAGGAGTATGCCCATGATTTGTGTAAGTGCACTGGTCAATCATCTGGGGAATAATACTGCAGTTGTAGAACATGTGAGACTGAAAACCTTTGTTGCTGCTCTTAAGTTTCTATCCACCCTGTCTAATCTCAGTCATTAACAACTTTCAGAAGTTATTATCCGTCGGGCTTTTCAGGTAGCTTTACTGTTCTACAGTAATTTAGTTCTTCCAAGTTTAAAGCTAAATAATCCAATTACTTTTCAAAACTTGAAAAGTAGAGGAGTAAAATCCCCATGGCAAATAATGACAACCATTCCTAGTTTTGTAAAATCTCTAACTTCAACACCGTTATCAGAACATGAATGATATTTCACAATTGTATGTGGAGAAGAAACACAGCTCCCTTTCTTGTAGAGCAGGGAAGAATCATGTGCTAGGTCAATGAGTTATATTTGGGTCACCTTTACCCATGATGCACAAAAGTATAAGGGTTATGTTGCCCCTCTAAAATAAAAAGGAATATGCATTTTTTTACCAAATTGTCAAGTATTTTTTTAATTATCAGGGACTTCAAATTGGACTGTTTCTCATTTCGATCAGGGAATTGAAGATCATGTTAGAGTGCCCAGCAATGCCAGTTTTTGAGACTTCCCCACTAAGTTGCTTCCTTACCTTGGAGCTCTAGGAGCTGCTTTCCTGGGAGACTCTGGTGCTTTGTCCCTACCAGAGCTGCACTGCATCACAGTTGTCTTCCAGGGCTCACAGGGATTCCAGCTCTGACCCATGGGCCCAGCCGTGGTCCATCTTCATTTCCAGGGAGGTGCCCAATGCCCTGGGCTAGGGCTGCCCTTGGCTATCCCTCAGCTGCCTGGTTCATCACTGGTGAGGATTTGCCTTGCATGCCTGTGAGTCTTGGCTCATAGCTTCTCTTAAAAGGCTTTCTGCCCTCCCTGAAGCTAAATGACTAGCCTAGACCAAAAAATAAATTGCAATTATTTTAGATAAACTTCTTTTTAGATATATACTTCCATACCAATGGCTACTCTGGTAGAGCAGCCACCAATGCAATGGTTAACACTTGAACTTTGAGGATGTTTGACAGAGATTTATCTTGGCTAAGGTTCAGTTCTGTATAATAGAGTGAAAGACAGGGCAGCTGCCTGCAGCCAGGGCCTCTCAGGGGGATTTTACTCCAAGGGATGCAAGCTTGCAATTAATTACAAAAAATTACCTTAAAAGTAAGGCAATTTGCAATCTTTGGAAGGATTTCTAGTTGCATTTAACATTTTGAAGCTTCTACTGGTTTGAAAGATTCTTTGAGTGAGCATCTGAGTTATCACGACATTCCTAAGATCTGTATTGATTTTTAGCTTTTCACCTAGGAACATGAGCCTTGGAAGGAACTCTTCAGTGGCCGAGGACAAGAGTTTGTTATTGCAGACAACCACTTCATGCAGTAGGTCTTTGAAAACTCACCTTTCTCCGACTTAGATCAATCTTCCTCCTTATTTTTAATAAAACACTGTGCAGGACATTACTATATTTACAAGCTTCTAATGACTTTTCAGACTGTACTTAATGAAAGTGCTACAATTTTTTTAATGCCCAAACCATTATATTCTCATGTTTAACTGGTAGACTTCCATGATTTCTGCCTGCATCATTAATAAATTGACAGAAAAAAACCAGAAACTATCCTTCTAGAACATTTTTGGGGATGATTCCCTAGATTCATGATTCCTCTTTTGACACAACCAGTCTCCTCATTCTTTAAACTTCTTTAAACTTCTTTAAACTCTCTCTCTCTTCTCTGGTATTACTATCTCAAATGCCACCATAGCACTGTAGTGAATGTCAGATACATTAGTTCCTTGTCTAAAAAATAATTTTCTATTCTAAGTGAGACATTGTTTTATTCTGGTGTTATCTAGCATGCATAACATGTTATAGCATTTATTTCAGGCCTATTAATATCTCTTCAAATGTATTGTAAAGCTTTGCTTACAACTGAAATCAGTCTACTGTAGCTGATGTTGCTCCACATCTTCCTGTTTTGAAATAGGTAATTTTCCAGTCATAAAGCACCACTCAGCACCAACAGTAAATTTTAAAACTTTATATCAAGATTTGTCATTTTGCACAACAATTTTTCCAGATTTTGTGATGGTGATTTTCTGACAGGAGCATATTGTGTTTCATAAATGAGATTTTTACTCTGTTTGAGGTAACTTTTTAAAAATTATTTTATACACTTGTCCATTATTTCCACTGCCTTCACTTGCTTTGTCTGTATCATGATTCTTATTTAACTGAATCAGCAAAGCAAGATGGCAGGAAGGAGCAACTAAATCCTATTGAACATGAATACCATGATTATTGTTTAGGATTTCACCTTTCATTTTCCCTCTTAGAAACACAGCAAAATATATACCAGGTCAAAGAGGAAGTCCATCTCCCCCAACACCATCTTTACAAGAATACACTAAGCATTTGCTGTGATAAAGATAATAACATGAAATTATAGGTGCCACTATCAAGCTTTCAGGTACTGTCATTGCACTCTTCTTTCCATTTAAACAATTTGAAAAAAATTAACTCTGTTTATTCTAACTTTGAATGTAAAACGTAACCTTGTTTGACCTGGGACAAGTCTGAACTGCTCCTCCCTGAGCTGTAAGATATTTTCTGTCTTGTTTTGTCTCATTTCCTACTCCTGATTATTTCTCATGCTTTTTCAGAGGTGGCACTTGAGACTGTTAGAACTAGAACCCTCACCTTTCTTCTTTACTTGAGATGAAAACTCTGAAGACTTTTTAGAAGTTTGATTTAAGGAAAGTCCAAACCAACAGCATATTAGAGATTCTATTCTGTATGATTTAGGTCTTCAAAGCTTGTTTGTTCCTTTGAGACTGAAAATCTTAGATGAAAAGCTAATTTTATGCCTATATAAATTTACATAGAGCAAAACCAACATATATTATTTAGTCCAAGATTGTATTCTACAGTCAGTCTTTATATTCTCATGTGCTTTAGAAACCTAGCCTTAACCAACACCATTTTTAACTCATGCAATATTTATGTAAATAAATCTTTGAGCCAACATTTCTAGAAATACCTTGACCATGTAATTCACTTTTACTGTCCCTGTTCACCAGTTTGTATGTGGGAAGTTAAAATATTCTTCCACTGCACAATTCCAAAGAGTGTTTCTTTTTAGCAGTATTTCAGAGATCTCTGTTGCAGTTCCCATCCAGTCCTTGAATGCCACATATTACCTCTAATCCTCAGAATATATTTTACAATTTTCTTCAAAGCAATTTTTTACTCAAGAAGATTCTCTTGTGTCTGTATTTTATAACCAACATATTTCTCTCTCATCTGTACAATATTTTGAATTGCACCTTTTTTTTCTTTTTCCCCAAAACTTGCACAACCCAGAGTGGTGGAAATCTCGACCTGGCACATATTTCCACCTGACAGAGGTATGGTCTAAGAACCTTTGGTACTAATGTTAACTTACACAGCTTTTCAAACTTGAAAATCTCATACAGTCTTAAGCGCTTTTTAGATCCATTTTTAAGAAATCTGAAAAATATATGAATTATTCAATATATTATTCTGAAATGTGATGTCATTTTATAGACTATTCAATTTTAAAACTTTTTTCCTGTGTCATGTATAGTCTCACAGACAGTTTTTGCACACATTTCAGCAGGCAGTGTTTTCCCTTTGAACAGATACTGGCATAATGCAAAAAAATTAAAAATATGTATGTGTTCATATGATGAGCATAATAATAAACTATAAGCCAAAACAATACTCATGTGATAATTGAGCACTGTTGGAATGTGTCTGGAAATTCTGACACTATGAGGCACTCAGACCTGAGAGATCTATAAAAGGGGCCTGGTGTATTTCAGAGGATGAGAACCTGTGAACTGTTTCAGACACACAGAGAAATTCTCAGTGTATTTCTAAATTGGTTCTCTTTCAGGGTTCTCTTTCTTTAAGGTATGTATAACAATGTCTGGCAAGATTTCCCTACTCTGTGGTACAAAGCTGATGTTATCCAATGCATGCCTTGATATGCAGAAATTCTTTGCATTTCCTGTACCACACCAGAATGTCATACTGACCTGCAAAATTCAATTAGGAATAAGAACGTGTTTCAAATTGGAAGAAGTCATTCAGTTGCCACCTAGGGCCTCCTACTCTAAAGAATTTAGCCCTGTGGCCACACTGTCTGAGCCTGTATGTGTTGGGTTGTCTTTACTAACTTCTCCTTCCACCAGTGTGTGCCTCCCATAACCCACACCAAACCTGCTTCCTCAGTTCAGTGAATCAGTTATGTCTAGCAGTCATGCAGAAAAGGACAATCCTGTGGTTAAGTGACTGGAATGACGTCTCCAAACTACCTTAAAATGTATATGAGACCATAACACTCCATATATATTATATACAACTGCAAGGAGTTTTCACAGATGTGTAACATCTCTTATCACTTTCTGTTGAGCAATGAAGAGAGTCCACAGCAGGTAACTTCAACCTGGTGCCTAAGGTTAGGTGATCTGGACCCGAGAGACAAATTCCAGTTCAGACTGAAGTCATAACTGGCATAAATACAAGTTCTTGAGGAGTACTGTTGACGTCAATGGGTTTTAAGAACATAATTAGGTCTAAATGTGTTAATGGGTGGCAGATTTTCCTTCTGAATACTTTGGTTTCTTATTTAGAAAAAAAGCTAATCTTCTACCTTCTTTTGCTTCCTTTTAACCAGTTTTTGACATCTCTAGGGCAGATAGAGTCACTGGGAGTGGAATTGAAGACTGACTTCTCTGTGCCTCTGTATTTTCAATGTTTTTCTTACAGTTGAGACTTCTGAAATCACCTGGACACTCTGTAATCCAGGCTTTCATTTAAAAAATTTAAATCTTCAGTGCTTCATAGATACAAAGAAAGTTTTGAATACATGTGCAAATTTATCTTGACAGTTTAGCAATCAGGCAACAACAAAAAAAGGGAATGAAAATCTTTAAAGCATCATCACTTTTAAATTGATCTGATGATAATTGGAGTTTCATTTAGAGGTTTTGAAATGTTGAAAGAGGCAATTCTGATCTCCATAGTGCAATGGGACAAAATTTTCACTGGAATCAAAAACTGCAAAGAATGACTTATTTACGTATGCATGCATAAAACATGCTTTAATTGCAAGAACTTATGTACAGACCTTTCTGCCCTGACTTCAGCTGGAAATACGATTTGGCTCAGGTAGAAAGCTAGACTATTCCTTCTCTCCCCATCATCCTCCTTAGCTGAGGCAATTGTCAAAGAATAGGTAATTAATAAGATGGATCCTGAGATCCTGAGGGTTCTGGGCATTCAAAATGAGCAAGAAGAGTGATCTCGAAGTGGAAGCAAAATTTTTCAAATATTCACAGTTGTGGGCAGCCAACTTAAACAGAAAAGTCAGACACTTCAGGTACAAGATGCTTATTCCCTTCTCTTATTTTTCTTTTTCATGTTTTCTTATGTTACCCTATTCCCAAAGAATATAAATTTCAAGATTTGCTTGTCTATTCTCCTACTTTATGAGGAGCACAATTAACAAAAGTACTGAGCAATCAGAAGGATCTTTTTCAAAATTTGCCAAGTTTCCACAAAGTCTGGACACACTTCCAGTGATTGCTCTGTGCTGTACATAAAAATCTCCCATCACTCTTTCTCACCTGCTGAAAGTTTGAATAGAACTTTATTTTTTCCGGATGCATTTTCACACTGCCAATTGTTTGTATTCTGTAGGGATGTCTGGTCCCTAAGACAGCTTCAGGTATTAAATAGACTGTTTCTCAGCAGGTTAGCTTCTTATAACTGCAGCCACTTGAAAACAGTAGCAGTAGGAGAGCCAAGTGAGATTATCATACATGTTTGAGAACAGAACAAGAAGTCAAGGCAAACAAAAGACTCTCACAAAAAATAAATACTAGAAAAAGAGCCCAATTATAGAACAAGTACATCATAAGCTCTTTTTCTTCCTCCAAAAAATAATAACAATGCTGCAGAAATGGCAACTTTATATTTAATGACTAAGTACTTTTCAATTACACCAAACTGAGACTTGATCAAAACAAGGATTTTCCTCTTAATGCATGTACTTCATATTAATATTAGTGAATGTGAAGAAGGAGATCTTACCTAACACATGGTAACCAAGATATATACTAATACCTCAATATGATAGATTTCACCAAGGTCATTCATTTGCAGCACAATTCCTGATACTTTATTTGCTTAGCTCATGTCCAGATAGTTATTCAAAATTTGAGTCACTATCAGCCAGGAAGGCTATCCATAAATAAACCAAATTAGAAAAAAAAAAGGAAAGAGGGGAACGTTTGTGAGCAGAAATGCTCTCCAGAGATGTTGAGTCATCTCCAGACATCCAACAAGGAAAATATAGCAACTTTTTCATTGTAGCTACTGAAGTCTCAAAATAGATAAAGTTAGGTGAGTAAAAGATAATATATATTATACATATATAATTTTAATTGCAATATGTGATTTAGTGATTCTGTAATTTTGATAGTTTTATGTCCATATTTTTCCTCCTGGGTTTTTTGGGGGAGTTTTATTTGTGAAAAAGTATACTTGAGCTCATACTTACACTTTTGATAAGAGTCCTCACCAAGAAATTCGATTTTCCTGGGAAGGAAATTTTTAAAGATAAGACCAGTGTTTAAAAAAAAAAAATAAAAGAGGTCTTGTTGTACAATTCCAAGCCTAAACCTAAGCAGCAGTGAAGCAGAGAAAGTTAGATCATCAAACATTCTTTGACGTGAAGGAGTTACATTTCTTTCAATACACTGCATGGAAAATGTTATCAGCAATGCAAGCGGATACCAAGGCACGAGGCATAAAAGTTGTTGCCTTTGTTGACCCCTGCATTCACCCAAAAGTCAGGGTCCTGCAGCTTGTTTCTGTTAGAAGGATGAATAAGTAGAGCCAGGTACCTTTGTTGCTGTCCTGTTTATTTACGAACAGTAAAGTTAAGTTCTTTACTGTCAAAACATCAGGAATGAAAAGGCCAGCGTTTCTTTGCTTGCACTTCCAACCCCCTTCTAAACTTAACAACATTTAATAAATAGCTTCACTACATGGCAGAAAGCTGAGGAAAGGTAAGAGTGTTTCTCTCTTTTTATCTTGGCCTCCTGTTTGTTTTATTTGTGATGAACTGTGGCACTTTTAGTAATTGCCTTCAATTCATGACATCAGTCTGCCTTCCCCTCCTTTGTTGTTATCTGACATTTGAGAAAATCCTCGAACCACAAGACCTAAGTTAACATTAAGGTGCTCACATTACTACAAACCTAAGAAATGTCTCAAAAAGTTAAAAGAAATGATTAAACATCAAAGTTTGCTGGTAGTTAAATTGAAAACATTTCCATTGTTTTTTCTTTGACCCCCTCTCAGAGAGAAGATCTAGTCAGGAGCCAATTAATCCACTTAGCCTTGGTGACAGTTGGAAATCACATTCAACTAGTTTCAGTGAATAAAATATCTGTACCACTCTTTTTTATTTGCCATCTGGGGACAATTCTTTTCACTCAACAATATTATTTCCCCTGTGATAGTCAATATATGCAGTGATTCTGAATGTCAGGTGTCTAAGCACATTGTCCCACTGCTGGGGATTTGCCTGCTTGGGCTTAGGGCCAACTTATGTAATGTGTGGGTGCCCAGCCCTGGAGAGAGCTGTAGGCAGAATCTCTGCTAAAAAAGCCTCAGTGGAGGCTCCTCCTGAACAGGTCTGCTAAGATACCCCAGTGAGGAATTCTTCTCCTGGTCCAGGAGTTGGTTTAAGATGAGACTTGCCCATGAGGTACATCCAGAGCCACTCCCCAGTCACAGCCACGCTTGCACCTTGCACATACCTGCTGGACCAGTTTTGACTCTGACCCACAGGCAGATCTCTGGACTTGACCCCAGACCTGCCTGCTGCTACAGCTTCCTGGCACTTGGCTGGACAGCTGACTGGTGTGGCAGTGCCCTTGGGATGCCCCTTGGGGGTGCCTGGACACTCCTGGCCCCCAAGGAGCAGGTAACCCACACTAAAGGTTCAGTAAAAGGCAACTAATCCACTATCAAATGAAATAAACAGCCTTCAGGCACCTGCATTGGACAGGAGAGCACAAGTTCAAACAGCAGCCAGAACAAATGACAGCTGTGATGGCAAAGCCAGGTAAGTAAAAAAATTATAGGAATGCCTCTCCTGAAAATTGTCTGTACCACCATCTTTCTTTTCAAGCGTACTCAAAAACATTGCATGCTTACAACAAACACTACTGCATACTCCACATACTCTGCCAATCCCTGAAATGCATAAGGTGATGTATATGAGGATTTGACCCTGAAAAAAATATGTAAATAGAATCTTTTGTTGTATCTCCTTGTAATGGATGGTATATTAATTTTAATGCCATTTTTTTAAGATGCCTTAGTTCATTTAGCAAACCACAGCTTTTAATGAAAAAAGTATTTTACTGTCTCCAATAAGAATGACAGTAATTGAAATTATTTCAACTACATTATCATTAGAGGCCTCAGGTTAAATGAATTCACATCATCTTCTAACACATTTACACACATAAATCCTCTGTCTTTTTTCTGCACCTTGGTCAGTATTACTTCTTGAAATATTCAGCTTAAGGGGAAACAGTCTCAGAGACTTCTTTTTTCTACATATATATTTATAGAGAAGAAACAATTCTTTCTGATCAAAGAGTGATTTATTAACAGAAGAGCACAACAAAAGGAATAATCTTCCAGGTACTTGATAACTGCTTACTGAGCCTGTAAATTAGATGTACATTGCTTTTATTTTTTTAACATTTTAAGTTAATGCAGATCCTCTCTCTGTTAGTGATAACTTACTTCGCATTTTTTTTATTTAATCAGTAAGAGTGTTTGCATGGCAAAATGACACCCATTGTAAAAAAGTAATAGAGAATCTGATCCACATTGATAAAAACTAAATGCTACGGCTGAAAAACACTATTAGACCTGAGGAACACTTTCAAGACTAAAATAAAGGTAATGATGCAAAACCTCACAGTATATATAAATTTGCTGGTGAGCTAAGTTGGAAGTTAATTACATAGAGTAAGATCAAAATATAATGCAGTCAAATTGAATAGCCACGAAGACTGAATCAATGAATTGTAGATTAAAGTACAAGGTACAGTGCCATGTAGGCAGAGACAGCTCTGAGATTTTTTTTGTAAACTTGGAGTTTATACTTGGAAACTGCAGGTGGATTTCAGGGAAGAGAATGACACACAAGACATATGTGCAACAATATGAGGAGATTGAAAAATGAAACTTTAAATCTAGAGTGTATCCTTTCCTACAGAGAGAGAGAGAGGGGAGGAAATGAATAGTATAGTTCTCTGGAGGTTCTATCATCTAGATCATACACTTCTGGTTGTCTGTGAACTCAGGTAAATTAAACTCAGGGAAGATTAACCAGACTGTTCTAGAGAATGCAAAACACATTTTATTAGTTGAGACAGAGATGTGTGGCTTGCTTAGACAAGCAGAAGGAAAGCTGAATGGGGGTGTCATTGCTGTCTGTAAATACCTAAAGCAGAGAAGAACAAGAGAGATTCAAATCTATTTATGCTAAAGAGTCACTTTGGCATAGGTAAGAATGAACCATTAACTGCAGATTAGATTATTTTCAAGATTAGATTATTTTCAGACAGCACAGTGCTGAACAGGTTTGAAGCTTAAGAGAGAACACCTTCCAGGTTTTTTCGGCTTCTCAGTTCCATAAAAAAGCTAATTCATACATACATAATAGGAGATGATCCTGTGGAAGCTAATGACCCAAGAGTTCCCTTGTAGTCTTGAAGTACCTTCAGTAGCTTGGAGGAGATAACAAAGACTTGCAAAAAAACTGAAATCTACTAGGATGACGTTGTTAGACACCAAACTACAATTGTTTTACTAATCTATTTTTCCACTCTATTGCTCTGAAATATGAGATAATTTACTGTTGGTAGAATTATTACCATTTTTGCATAGAAAATATATATACTACTTCTATTATAAAAAATCCCGCTGAACAATTGCAACATTATAAAATGCTCTTACAAGAACAATTATTATAACATCAGCCTTCATAGAGTCATGCCTGATCTGAATCATATTCTGTATTTACCATTTTAAACTGATACAGAATGGACTAGTGCAGAATGTCAAAGGAGTTCTGCAGATTTTCCAAGAGCCATAGACAACACTGGAGGGAAGTGAATGCTCTAATACAGTGTTTCTCAAGTTGGTGAAGCTTACTGGAAACAAGACTTTTTAACTAATGGCAAATAAGTGACAAGCTAACTCAGTTCCTTAATAACTTTCCAGCTGCTTCTTTAGCCCACTGAAACTCAGATGGTTCTTGCTACTGCAGTTGGTGAACATTTCCCTATGTACTGCTCTGCCAGGCATCTTCTCTGCTACATTGCTGGTTCCAGAAATTACACTGAGCTGTAGACAATCAAAGATTTGTAATGCTCATGTTATGTTCACTTCAATGACTGATGTGACATTTTGAGCGCTCTCATGCACAGCATTTAGAATGAGGGAAACCTGAAACCACAGTGCTGTCAGAAAGCTGGAGCTCAAGCAAAGCTTACGGAGCTGCAAGTGACTAGATTCTGTGACAGCTGCAGTTATGTGTTTTCTAAGGATTCTTTTTTAGGGAGGGTGGCTTCCTATCCAGGTCCACCACAAGGGATGGGAGAACTCTAAAAAACAAACTCTAGATGCTCAGTGTTTTGTTCTGCATCCTGCACTACTGAGGCTCTGTCCAAAGAGCTAAGACTCTATCTTAAATCACAGCACACAAAATCCAGTAACCATGTCACATATCTTGAGCAGTGTGTCAGTGATTCTCCATATATTTCTCTGAGTTACTGCTGTCTTGCACATGGCTACAGCATTTCACATGCATTTAAAGGCCAACAGTTATAATTCTTTGTTGCTGTTGAGTTTGGGGAGAGCTGTGTCCCCAGCATGGACAATAAAAAACAGAGTCTGATAGGAAAGTGCTTTCCAATCCTTTATCTGTGCTAATTTCTGCTAAATTGTTCCCAAGGGACATACCAATAAAGAAGGCTAAGCCTTCCTCACTCATTTCAGGCTCATATAGTGCCTTCTGGCCTTAACAGCTATCTCTATGTTGCATCTCATATGGGGACTCTTTAGGAATACCTGTTATCCTGGAGGACTTGGGTTACTTTCGGCAAGGCCATTCCAGATCTTAGGTCATGCCCTAGTTTGTCTTTAGCTCATATGCTCTTTTAATGCTGCTTTCCTTCCTCCATAAGGCAGCTGTCTTCCATTTTGCCTCAGCATCCACACCAATGCTGCTCTGCAGCACACTAGTCCCCTTGTTGCACAGATGTTAGTTTATTCCTGGGGCTAGTTTTCTCTAAAGCAAAACTTGGGCATGGTTCTGGTACATGATGGCTACCAAAATGCAGCGATGGTAAGAATGGACCAGATTTGCTCCCCATCATTCTGTGAGTACCTCTCCAAAAGCTTCTTTCTTGTGCATTTCCAAAAGCCTCCACACAACTGTATTCCTGATGTCATGCCACACTCCAGGCATAGTTTCTGTGTCTAAGAGCACTGTGCCTCTTGGAAACATAAATGAGTAAACAAAGCAGGTATATATAAAGAATATCTGCCTTCTAGAGCCAGCATACCTAATAAAAATACCCAGATGTAAAAGATAAGAAGAGGCTTACATTTGTATTGAGAACATTGTGCACTACTTGGAATCAATGGCTCAAAACATTTTATTCCTGAGTCTGCTTGTTTCACTTGAGCCAGCTTCAATTAGGCCAAGCATTGTCACAGAGCAGTGATGTTTCAAATATCTTTATTTACTTGAGTCACTAGGAATCCCTCAGTGCTCCTTCAGACAAAACACACAGATTAAATACCAGCTGCAGCAGGTTATTTGAAGAAAGGCAAGGAACTGGAGCACACTGCTTTCTGAGAAGAAAGATTCACATGGCTTCTCCCAGGGGCACAGAAGAGATGTGAATTAGGTGATGCAGTGAGGACCAAGGACCAATGGTAGCCCTATCCCAGGTGATCCACAAGAGCTCTTCAGCAACTACTTGCCAGGTTTGCATCCCAACAGGTGAGGTTTAGCATCATGCCCTGGATGATCATCATTCTGCTACATGTTGCAATCCATTGCTGGCTTAGGAATGAGCCTCCAGTAAAAAGTAGTTCCTTGGATGTCTGGGATTGGAGGAGGCATTCTCATATGGCTGTAGTTTTGACATCTCCTTTGGGGTACCCTTAGTTTGAAACCCTTCCTCTTCCTTCTCCACATTATCACTGGTAATGATGCTTTTCCCTATTAAGACTGGGCTGAGCATTCCCAAGGGCCATATAGAAGCTTTCAGAGAATCATAGGATTGATAAGGTTGGAAAAGGTCTTTGAGATTGCCAAGTCCAACTTTGCTGCTGCTTCTTTAAAATCTTTTAACTGCACCAGGATAGCCAGGGCTTATAAACACTCAGTCTGTTAATGGAATATTTAAAAAAGTAAACTCAAGGTTTATTCTTATATGATTTTCTTTTCTTTTTATACACTAAAATTCACAGAAGTAGAAGATCTTATAAGATTATTTGGATATTTTAAAAATACATTGATTTTAGTATTCTGCCTCCATAGTATTTCCCAGTGCAAAATGGATACTAGTACAATGGATACTTTTCTTATGACTATGACAGAAATAAAGAGGCCACAGCATGAATTGTAACCAGGCCCATAGATTTGCTTCTCCTTTTTCCTTTGGAAAATTCCTTATTATTCTATTCTATTCTATTCTATTCTATTCTATTCTATTCTATTCTATTCTATTCTATTCTATTCTATTCTATTCTATTCTATTCTATTCTATTCTATTCTATTCTATTCTATTCTTCTATTTTTACCTTGCATTTTCGTCCTTTTTACTCTAGAATGCTTTTGAAAGGCTTGGGTGAAGTTATTTATTTTAGTTTATTTCCCAGGGTAAAGGAGTTAAACTAATTGTCTAAAGGGCTGCACTTGACTAACATCAGATATGATTGTTGGAAGCCTACCACTTAGGTTTTTATGAAAAGAATGAGGAGCATAATGACTATTCCTGCAGCGCCAAGGTAAAGTAGCACTACATCTGAAAGTTGAGAAAAGCATAAAGGGGCAGAGAGGCACCATTTTCTCCCTTGATATACCATTTGCTGCTTGCACAATGATCTACATTTAATAGGAAAAACCTGTAACTCTTTAAAAAGAAAAACAGTCAAAGGAAATCAGTATCTTTCAATATACAGCAGACAGAATCGCTGAAGGTATAGCAGAATACTTTAACAAATACAAGGTCATATGAATTAATTAGGCTTTTTTCCTCTTCCATTTAATAAGAAACAAAGTTACCATGGAGACTCGCTGGAAAATGCATTCTATTTTGGTATAAAAACACCTTTTAAAAAGAACATACTTAGTGAGGAATTTTCAAAGTGAGTGTTCTGGAAAAAAACCCTGCATGAACCCTTTACTAACTCATTTTCTTTCACATTTTTGTCTGCAGTAGTCATTCCGTCCCTGTTGTCTGGTGGTTGCTTGGGAAGAGTTCTCGGTTCTGTCCATAGAACAAGTAAATGGAAAATGATGAGGCAACAGCCCTCCCTGGTTAGACTGAAACACAGCAAGACAAGTTATCTGTGAATCTGGTGCCCCTGGGATCCCTGGACTCTGTGAGCCTCTACTGAATTGCTTTCTAATGTCATGGACCCTAAATTCCCTGTGTCTAAATTGCTCTATCTTGTAATATTGTCCCTAACCAGCAGCCAGGTCCACAGGACAGAGAAAAGACTCCTCCTGGAGGTCTCTGTGTTGGCAGAGCATCAAAACAGGGCTAGAAGAAAAGGTGTGAAGAAGAGTAGTTTCCCTCTTGCTTTTTTTGTGTGGCCTAGACGCCTAAAACCTGCCTCTGACAGGTTTTCTAATGAGACAATTTTTTCAATACTATTTTTATCTTGGTAGATGTTGTGAAGCACAGTTCTTGGGCATCAATTTCCTCTTCTCCAAGATCATGCTTTGAAAAAGTGGTTGAATCCAGGCTCACTACATTAGTTGAAAGGTTCCATAAAAGTTTCCATAAACCAAAGGGATTTCCATTATCATTTATAGCTATTTTGGTTTTTATGGGGAGAATCTTCTCTCATGGAATATTTGGAGACTGTGACTATAATTTTAAGACTTTGAGTTTTAATATTGTAGGTTTATATTTCTGTAGTTTTTCATTCGGGTTATTGGATGATATATCTTTTTCACCTGAAGGAACAGTCCCAAAACATTTTCTGATTTGTAATTAAGTTTACCTTGACAACAGATTTTTTATGTGAGCTTTCATATGAACACAGAAAAATTTCCTTCTCCAGTCATAGAAAAGCTAATGAAAACAGATAATAATAATAAAAATCATATTACATTTAAAAGTGAAATGCTACTGAATTTTTTTCATTATTCATTCTTTCAGAATACTAGTGTTTAACAAAAATAGATTAATCTTTCTCAAAACCAGGCCTATAAGTTAATTATAAAATGCATATAGCAAGAATATTTCGAAGGATCCTCAGTACCTGTAAACTAGGTAAAGTACATGATGAAATGTGAATAGCATATATATCCTAACAGATGTGAAACACTCCATAATGCTAATTTTCTCATTCATTATCAATTCCTTGTTTTTCTTTGCACCTAAAGCAATTTAAAGAAATATATGCTCGTACTTCAATTTAAATGCTTTGTTAAAATAGTGTACTAGTCTCAGATTTTCGACACAAATATAAGATACAAATTGGCAATTTTGAAATTCATCACAAAGGGTCCTTATCAAGCAGGCAAGGAGGCCAGAAACTCTGGACAAGCCTGAAGGCCCTCTCCAAAGAGAGCAGGTAGAAGCTCCCTGGAACCAGGCATAATGTATCACAGGAAAGGCTTACTTGGGGCACTTGGCAGAAGTGAGACCATATAGAGGGGAAGTAATTTTTCTTAAATTTATTCCCTGAACAACAAAAAGGAAATATTAAATGTTTAATGACCACTCAGAAAAATAAAATTGCCCACTTTAACTCATTTTCAAGTCTGATTGGTACTCTATTATTTCCAAAGCTGCATAGATGACTAAGAACTGGATGTATGCTCATAGTTTCTTAGAAAAATGCAAAATAGCAAGTAAAATATTGGAAATATACTATCTTTGATGGATTTGATATTTGACTAGAAGAATTTCTCTAGCACACAAACCAGATAGACATTTTCAAGATGACACACTCAAGTTATTAATAGTGGTAATGAAAAATTCTAAGAAAGTGTTCAGAATTTAAAATGTCTATAAAATAAAATTAAAATAAAATTCAGGAAGGAAAGGCATCCAAAAGAGTATAATTAGCTACCTGTAGAAGATATGGCTAGCAGTGTAATTAAAGCATAAATTGTTTTCCTTCCACCAATAATACACTATAGAGGTTGTGGGAGAGCTGTATTGTCAAGATGTCTGAAAGTGAGCTACCAAGCCTGAACTAATCCCTGTATGATAGTTTATGATCAAGAGACAAAAGCAGACACGATCAAATAGAGATTAATGTGCCCTTTTGTGAAGTCTGATTACAGGACAGGTTTTTTTTTTTCCTCTCCACTAATAATAAAGGAGCCTAAGTCATGCAGATTTTCTAACTTTTAGATGCTTAAGCTAAGGATGGTTCATTCCCCTTGTTTCTTGTGAACGCATGCATTTTTAAAATGTACTCTCAAACTTAGTTACAAGAACTTCTATGTCAGGGGAAGAGTGCACCACATTTTATTAGTATCCTGAATGGACTGACCATACCATGGCTGT
Source organism: Trochalopteron elliotii (assembly GCA_024734555.1). Classification (NCBI taxonomy): domain Eukaryota; kingdom Metazoa; phylum Chordata; class Aves; order Passeriformes; family Leiothrichidae; genus Trochalopteron; species Trochalopteron elliotii. Next base: position 3,989,025 of record JANPWX010000134.1, on the reverse strand, counting down.
TTGCGTCTCGAATCACAAGCAAGTTCTAGGAAGGTTTTGGGGGGCACTCTGGAGGGTGTTTTTTTGTATGTTGCTTACCCTGATCACAGCCTTTCATTGATACATTGGCTCTTGAACATTGGATGCAAGGTGTAGATACAACCTCTTTCCCATAGGATTGCAGATGATTTAGCTACTTAGATCCTTACAGCCAGAAATTCTATGGGAAACTAAAGTTAAGACTGTTTGTGCAAAAAAAGGTTATCCAAATACTTGAATTCATTTCATACATGCCTTAGAATCAAGTGACAACTAGTGCCCTTCCTGTTCTGCCCAAAGCATGACTAACACCTCTAAAGGATAACAGTGCCACTGTCACACTCCTGTACAAGGTAATCCTCATGCAAGGATCCCAGGCAAAGATGTCCTCCTTTGCAATCAGATCCATGTCTATGAGAACCATTTCCAAGCAATATCTTTCTGACTGATAATGATGCAGACAGGAAACAAACAAACAAACAAAAAGGCATCAAGACTGCTGCAGATTCAGTATAAAAATGCTGGCATTTTCAGCATCAGCCAATTGAACTTTTGCCTTCATATGAACCAAGTCCTTTAGCTCTATTATGAGGCTGAACATTCTTCTGTCAGGGTTGACTTCTCGCAATTGATTTAGCAATGCAACCCTGGAAATCTGAAACGAAATCATTTAATGTTGCTCCTTTTACCAGAGAAATAAGAATTCCTCAGCTACACTGCTGATAATAAGACATGCATCAGATATGGGGCATGTCATCCAGTAAAAATGTCTTCAGTCGTTTCATTTTCCTCTCATTTTTTTAATCCCCAAAGAACTGTCATCTTTATGGCTCTCTGAGGTACCCAGAACTTGCATGTTACAGACATTTTTTAATTTGCCTCTTCTGTTTTCATTTACAGTGCCACTGGAATCCTTCTTATGAAGATTTTCTGAAGAAAGTTAGTTGTTAGAATTCCCATACTTGCAGTACTTTTCTTCCTAGATACAATGTTTTTCTCTTCTTCTTCACAGTAAACAACTTCATTACATTGTAGATGAGCAAGGAGGGATGTGCCAAGACAGGTATCTCAAATTGCTAATTTTTGGCGATGTGATTTTTCTAGCAGGATCAGCAGCCTGAGAACACAGGGTTTTATTTTCAGTATTTCAATAGTTTTTATAATTTCAGTAATTTTTAGTCATTTGCAGAATTTACAACTGCATAAATCATTTTAGTGTGAGTTAAAATATGAAGCAAGAAAATATTTTGTAGGGAATCAGCATTTGATGAACAATCTCAGTCTATTAGGGGTAGGAAGGTGCTTTGCTTTAGTAAACAATTTTGAGAACTTTGGTAGAGTTAGCTGTGAGTCTGACAAAAGCAGCAGTAATTTTATAGATGGGCATGTATCTATACATCCAACAGAGAATTGCTTTGTGGCATTTTAAGGATTTGCATTATCTATATACACACATATATATCCATCTATGTATCTATGTATATATTTAAAAGAAACATTAGCACAAAGATCTGTGACACAACTCAAAAATCCCTGCCATTTAATATTAGTACTGAATTGTGTCATAGCACCCAAATCCTGTGAAAGCCTGACTGCAGTGTTCCACTGTTGCTGGAGATGTGGGCAGGAATTCCACCTCAGCAATGACCACATCATATTTCTCCTGTATTTTCTTCAAAACCCATGATCAAGTGTCCAAACTGTTCTCGTAAATAGTTTAAATTCAGTCCAAGTTCTGATTGCCTTCAATTCCACCTGCCCTTGTGGCTTGGAACATCAAAGTGCTCTTAGGAAAGGTCATGGTTTCTTTTTCAAAAGGAGCCAAAGCATTTGTTATACCTGATATCCTCACTGCAAGGTTTCCTAAAAGATTGCCAGATATATGTGTATGTATGTATGTGTGTATGAATATGTATATTTATATGTATATGTATATAATTATATATATATATGTATGCCTCATCTTCCTATTATATTTATCACTAATAATAACTACACTGTAGCCAATACTACGACTAATAACTACTTAATTAATATTAATTAATTGGGGCTTGGGTCTTCCCTGTGGCAGTGAAGGCACAGTTATCCTTTCATGTAGAATAGCAGCAGGGTTTTTCCAGTCTGCATACACACTTGTGCAAAGCAGAACCCCAGGTCAGTGAAAAACAGGATATGTATTTAACCAAAACAACAAACAACTTCCTCACTAAGCCTTTTAGTAATTAAAGTCATTTACAGTATTCTTTTTCACTTGAGCATTTTTCTACTTCATCTGGAATGCAATCACTTTTCTCTGTCGGGATTTAGAAATTTGGATTTACTTTTTCCATTTTATTTTCAGTTCATTTTGCTTTAAAAGAAAATCTTTGAGCACTGATTGAAGTAATTGTAGGCATTAAAAGTGTTTTTTAAAAAGTATGTCCTCATTGGAAGCACTTTATAAAAACAAAACAAATACAAAATAAATACACAAAGGATAAAAAAATTGACCGTGAAAGAGACATACAAGTCAGAAGTGAACCATTACACAATAAGTGGAAACAAACCATTAAGGCTTTGTTGATATGAAGGGAAAAAGCCTAAATTCCACAAAGCCTACCCAAATTCAAAATTGAGTAGTCAGGGTTTTGTTTTTTTCTGGCTGAATTATAGTCAGTTTTGTGGCTTGCTTTTCAACTTTTAGTTAAACAGACTATATTATCTAAGCACCAGTAAAAGAGTATAAACATATGTCAATTCCCCATGAAAGGAAAGCCACCATTAGAGATTTTGCAAATATAGTGCATTTCATTTAGTGTTCAGATTGACAGCATAAAAAGTCAGTACAGCATGTTGAGGCAAAGAGACAAAACACTCAATAGCTACAACCGTTTAGAGAAAAATAAATGAAATATTGGCAGTCTGGGAAGGAAATCCACTGAATGGGAAAAGAAGAAGCTGCTGTGCCCTTCAAAATGTGTTTGTTCTGTGTCACTAAGGCAGGAGGACACACACTGTAGTTAAGATGCAACCATATCATAAGTCTTAAGTATTATGTTTATTTAGTTATGTTCTTTTTGTTTTGGGAAATATGTTTGAAATCTCATTAGAATAACTCAGCTTAGTGTAAGAATCCAACCTGACAGTATTTATTGTCAACTGTTTTCTATGAGTAAACCATAGAAATTTGAAAGTTGATGAAGTAATTTCTCAGAAAAAAGATATTTCAATAAAATTGAATGTACTCCATTAAAGAATAGCAACTCCAGACAGTAGTGCAGAGTTTGGTAATTATAGACTTAGGTAACTGGTTTGAAAAATGTTGCATATTTTATTTTTCTTGTTTAATTGCTACTTCTACACAATAATGAAAAAAAAATAATCATTTTTAAAGTGTCTTTGTATTTGGCCACTTGTGTGTGTCTGTGCATAAGTATAAGAATAAGCCACTGTATTCCTGAGCTGAGCCATTTCCTTCATCCCATGGTGGTTTCCTAAGCCTATCCAAAATCATAAGTAGAGCACAAGTAGAGAGGCCACTACTCCAAGAGAAACCATGAACAAGCTGCAACCTAACACAGTAAATCACAATTGTTTGCAGCCCTCAGAAGAAATTTCTGCAAGAATTCCTGGAAACCTGTGGTTGCTAATTCTGTAATGAGGAGAATGGTTTTCTATGAGAATTAAAATATGGTCCTCTTTTTTTCATAATTTTCCCTTGTGCTAAAAGACACAGCTAGATTTTTTTCCCCATAGTATTTCCAGTATTAAATGTTTGAAAATCTGGTTCTGTATTTGCACGGTATGCAGAGAATGTCAGCTACATTATAACCCAAACTTTCTACATTATCTCAGAAAGTAACCACATACTGTTTCAGTTCTTTTGCAGTAAGCTCGGAATTGCTGCTTTCATGTGCCAAACATGGCAATTCATATCCTATCCCATGAAATTAAGTGGTCTTGGGCAGTGGGCCATGCCCAGGGCATACAGGCAGGAGAAGACACTCTGGAAGCTTCTGGAAACAGAAATGGAGCAACTGCACAATACCCCCCAGCCCATCCCCAGCTGTTCATCCTGCCTCACACCACTACAGACTGAGCACTGTGCAGAGTTTAGCTGGTAGAGGTGGGCACTGTAAGAGGCTGATCTTATTCTGTGCACATCATGGTCATTCAGAGACAACAAGAAAAGAATGAGCACCCTGTGGAGATGCAATTCCACCCCCTAAGTTCATGCCTGAATTCATTCAAATTAATGGCTCTTTCCTGTTTACAAAGTTTATGCAGGTATTAAGCCCTGGAGGCCTGAACTGACAGTAGTGAACTGAGGAAATCTGTGTGCTACTACAAAGTTTTATCATTGTATTGTTATGTTTTACCTGTAAGCATTTCATATCTACTGGTGATCTACATCCTTACAATAGAAAACTCTGTTTCATAGCTCACCTTAGGACTGGCATGTTGGCAGTATCTTGACAGAGTTTTATTGCTGCGTCAGCCAGAGAAATCCATATTTCAGCACAGCATGGAAAGATTTGCTCTACAGAAAGTGGGAGGCCACCATACAGATATACAAACTCAGCTGTATGTGGTTACATTAAATGTGATTGGAGAAATCCATACATTTTTGCCTTGAATGAAGCCACATAATAACTTCCATTGCCTGATGATATTATTGCCTGATGCAAGAAAGAAACTAAGCAATTGAATCTGATTTAACTAGATGTTGACAATTAGCAGTAATTCCTACTAGAATGGAACCATGGTTCGTAGAGAAGATTGAAGATTGGTTCTAGTTTTTCTATTATGGTTCCCACACATGTTATCACAATGTTCTGATAGTGGATTTTGTAGGTTACTGATAAGTCTTGAGTGGAACTCAAATTGTCATAAAGCCAAAGATTGCCCCATTTGGGGATTGGGCCAGACCATATTTAAAGCTGATAAACATTCTACTTAATCCCAAAGTCACACAGAAAATACCTTGATAATGTGGAAAATGTTTTATATAACAGTTAAGACCACACAGTGGAGAGTTAATCTTTTCTTATCTTGGCAAGTTGTCCAAAGGAAGAAGGGCTGAAAGATACAGAAGTTTGCTATATTTAGTCCATCACTGCATGGAAGATTAGTTGTAAAAAGTAATCATGTTTGTAATATATATTTACATAAAGCAGAGACAAGGAAAATCAAGTAGTTGCATGCTTTAATTTGGGAGAGGTGTTATTTTGCTCTCTTTGTATGTGGCCAGGGCTTTTGCATGCCAGTGCAAATGTATGGACAGAAAAGGATATTTATACACTAAAAGCTCAAGTTGTGAAATCTGTCATTCCTGGCTGTCTTTTCAAAGAAACCAAACAGCAGTTTTCCAAAGCATCCAGTGAATTTTAAGTTTCTTAACTTTTCTATTTTTATGTATGGAGGAAATTGAGCAGAAAAAGTAAAATGGCTTCTTTAGCAGCTATGAGTTCTAACTAGTAGTAGTGAGTGGTAAAAGAGTCACTTTAGTCTCTATACTTCCACAAAACTGGTAAAACATAGTTCACAGCCTGTCTTGGTTAATTTTCCATCATAAAATTTTATCAGTTCTCATTTTAAAGATGGAGCACTATTAAGACTCAAGTGAAGAAAGCAACTTCTCCTTCAGCTGCAGAAGTAAAGAAAAAAACCCAAATGCTTCTTTCTGCTGCTGACTTCATGATTAAATTTAACTAGTTGTAATAATTTGGTACTTGGTAATTTGATATAATTGATTTATTGATTCAATTTCAATTATTACTTTGATTTAATCCTTGCATTATTCTGTTATTAATCTTTGACAGTAATAATAGCTTTAGTCATTGATGTATATATTTAATTCTAGATTAGCTTGTCTTTTTAATAAAATTAATAAAAATAATAAGTTTTGATACACCATTTTTGCTTGCATCATGGATTAGTTCCTCTAAAACAAAGTTGTTCAGATGAGGTATTTAAAAAGCAAAAAGTTTTATTTCTAAATTCATACCTTTTTTTCTGACAGGTATGCCAAGCTAGTCACCAATAGAACTGTGTTTTTTTCAATGAATTGCTGTTTACTGGCACTCCCAATAAGTGGTTGCCTTAGGAATGTTATTGCTATCAACAGCAGACACAGAATAAGCAATTGGACACATGATTTAAAAGAAAATAAACTGGAACAATATTATAACCTGAGTGCCTTTTGTCTCAAAATAAAACACTCAGTGCTTCACCCCTGGCTGGGTAAACATCATTTTATCATCCATTTCCTCTGTAAACAAAATTAATTATTTTTATTGAAAATTAAGAATGAAAGACATTAAGAATCATATAAAAAGAAACAAGACTTGTAGTAGTTTATTTAAATTCTAAAGCGAGAACAATGCAAATAGCCAAATAGGCAAATAGCAAATAGTCCATAGGCTGTCCTAGGCAGATCTGAACCACCAGCATGGAGCTTGGAGCTGGTCTGGGATAGCAAGGGAACAGTGCAGAGAGGCAGCAGGTGTGCCTATGTCCCCACCTGATGGCTGAAGCCAGGGGTGTTTCAAGGCAGACAATACTGTGCCAGGCCAGTACCCACATAGGGTTTACCTCATGTTTTTACCCTCACCAGTTGCTAACTACAATGTGCTTCCAATAATGTGTGCATCAACTAACGCAGTCACTCAAGACCACCCTGCAGTGCTTTCTTCTGTGTGCTTTCTAGGAGTGACAGTCTGTTCATGACACTGCAGCTGATAAGGGATCCCAGCTTTTTCCATAACAGCCACATCCACCACAACCCTGAAGCCAGTCATTGGGATGTGCCTCCACACAAAGGACTGGATTACCTTGAAGTGTTTTCCAGCCCATTTGCAACAGTGTGGATGGTCAGTCTTACATAACACCCTCCAAGTTTTCATTGAAATATTAGGCCAACCATTCTGCTACATAATCAACACCAGATCTGCCAGAATTTCATGTGGGTGGTGTCCTCCATCAGAAAACTAGGCAGATGCTGCTCACCTCAGACTGAGAGCACAGTGCAGTTTTGCCATTTCATTACCGGGGAGGTATTCAGCCAGTGACTCATGTTGCGCTTGGGAGATACCCTCCCCTCCATTGCCTTTCACTGAGTCAGGGCATAGCAGAGTAATTCATATTCCCTGGTGGTGCAACTGGGGTTTTTTGGGGTTTTTTGGGGGGTTTTTTTGGTTTTTTTTTTTCAAGAAACAGCTGGGATACAATTACCTTATAGCCAGAAAAGCAGGTTGTGATACATTTACCTTATAGCCAGAAAAAGCTGATTTAGATATTACACTGAAGAATTCATACTAACTAACATCAGAGATAATTAATTTGTAAGAAATCAGTGGTCTCTGTTGTTAAAAGGGAATTCATACTCAGCAAGCTTTCTACCCTTTAGAAGGTTCTAGAGGACTTAGAGGATTTAGCACATAAAGGAATTTATAAGAATCTGATCTCTTCCCTGACAATGTTATGAAATGACCACAGGGCACCCAGAAAAAATTGTCATTGTCTACAAGGCATAAATTTAGATTAATGCTGGAAATGTGTTCCTAGGAAATAGCTGTTTTAAAGCAGTTAATCACTCATATAAATGCAAACTGAAAATATAGGCAAATAATAGATATGAATTTTTGTTATTGCTCAAAGACACAATATATAATTAAGAATACTGTCAATATGTGTACCAAATTGACCAAACTTTCTACTCTCCACTGCAAAAATCTTTCTTCAGTGGTATGAATTAACCAAATAGGATTTGAGAAAAATTGAAATGGAACAAATGGAACCAATGAACAGCTCTAAAAAAATCTTGTACATTTTAAAGGGAAAAATAATGGGGTTTTCGAGATGTTATTTTCTTTTATTGCAAATATCTGTGTACTCTGAGTGTTTAATAGCTTAACTGAGAGTCTTTTGCTCAGGCATGAAATACCTTATGAATAAATGGGATGAATAAAAACATGGAAAAATTTCACCTCTTGCCTCACAGCAAAGGGAGACAAAACAAAATGTTTTAAACATTGAACGAACTAGGTTATTTTAAACATTAGACTCAGCTGGGGGTAGGCCAAACTAATGTGAGTGATGTCTTTCAGATGTTAACAACAGGGAAATGTAAGTTTACATACTGGCTGCAGAGCTGCCTTGAACTCAAGTTACATTGTGTAGAGACCAAGCCAAAAATTTAGCCTGGGTCATACCTTGATGTGATTTATTTAAGATTCAATATTCACCTTTTTGACAAATTTTCTCATTTCCGTACAATCCAATTTTCCATCAGCATTTGAGGGACACAACTTTAAAAAAAATTAAAAACGAGGAAAAAAATTTGTATTTAGGAAATAGAGGAATGTTAAAGTAATAAGAGGATGCTGTCGTACAGAATTGTAAATATTTAAGGGATTTGTGCAGAGCATAGAAGCTGATGTGAAAAGTATGTGAGCAGTATGAAGTCCATAGTTTTGCGTCCTCTGGGCTCAGCCGTTGCAATTGTAGCACAATATACTGGAGAATGCAGCCATCAAACAGAGGTGGCTGCTGGTGTGCAGTACAGAAAACTGTCTCCTAAGAAACAGGCTGACAAGAGCATTCCTGTGTATCTGAGCCAGTGGACACACAAGCAAGGTCAAACACATAGTCTTGATGTTATCTTAACTCAGAGCCTTTTTTTTCCTCAATATTATCCTCATGGGAAAAAAAGAGCTATTCTTGATATGAATGCATCTCCTGCTTGTGCTTGCCAATGACAAGATCCCACCACTGCAATGGACCACTCAAGGATGACCTGGTCACCTTCAGAGCAAAACACAAGATGAATTTTTGTTATGCTTCATGCCACATGCATGTTTTTCCACATCTCAGAGACCCTCTTGAAACAGAAAGGAAAATCATGGAACTATCAAGTAAGTCAAAAAAGGGAAAGAATTAATCTTGGGAGAAGCACAGATGTCCTGTCTAGACTGCATCAGTAGTGAAGGCACACTCATTTTACAGCAGCTAGTTTTGAAGATGGCTTAAAGACTAGTAATAAAGATACATCCAGCTCAGATTCTAGTGCAGTCACTTGTTTTTATTGTGCTGAAACCAGTATTTTACCTGATATTCTTACATGGGAAAGATAACAATATTGATATATCTATTTCTTGGGAATTAGGGACATTCTATCAGGTAGAATAATTCATTAAAATAATTAAGCTATCAGCTTGAGAGATCATATTCACTTACAAATACAATTTGTTCCTAAAATTTTATGGATTCATAACTCTTGACATACTGCAACTGATTCTATTTATGGTTAGTGTTTCTTACAACTTGGAAAGCCTATACATGTTTCCCAAGAAAATTTTTATGAGTCTTTCATAGACCAGGTTTCCAATTGACTGACAGAGGTGACTATATATATATAGAAGGCTCACTGACATTCTACCAGTTCAAAGAGCTGTCAGTGCCAAGAAATTTGTTGACATTAGCAACTCTGCTTTCTGTAGTCAAAACAACTCAGAGTGGAGGAACAAGTTTTATACAAATACATACAAGGTGTGTGCAAATTCCTGTATGCATTGACATTGCTTATACATATTTTTTGTGGGTGTACATTGAATGCACAATAGATGCCATAATAAATTATTTCATGTTTCGTATTTCCACATAATCTCGAGCTGTTTTGAAGCTGCTCCACTAATCCATACTGTTTTGCCATTTCAGTGATAAGAAATTGACTGAAGGAAGCAAGTAGGATCCACATACTACTTTTATTTCAATTCTCATTGTGTAGAGGCACATTTTGCCAAGAAACAGTACAGTCAATATTATATAGTAAGAAGGCAGTATTTTTTTGTATTAATCCATTATGATGAAAGTAATCAGGAACATAGATAAATTTGAATGTAGGTAAGTTTAATTTCATATATTTTGATTTGATTGCAAATCTGGAGAGAAATTCTTACAGAAAAAAATAAAAATAACAAATGTTCAGAAGTGTTACTCTGTAAGTTCTAAGTCTGAGAAATTGTTATAACTTATGATTTGATATAACTGGAACATGTCTGAAAGAGAGACTCCTGAAATCTCATTCAGATCTTGTTTCCATGATTTTATAATCTGTGCTCCTCTTTAAAAGGCATAAAGTAAGGAGCAATTTTAATGCCACATAAAGTTGTAGAATTTTTTGTAAAGAATTAAAATCATTTTAATTCATAAATTAAAAAAAAATGTGTGAAAGTTAATATACAGTTTCACCATATTGCTACCACTTCAGAAATAGAATTGTATGTAGTGCCTGCTGTGATTGTATAGGCTCCCCACCAGGACTCAAAAGGAATAAAAGGGCCACCCACTGAGAAGAGGCACCACAGCTGTGAAGCCTAGATGGTTTAAGGAGCAATTATGAAAACTGACTGGAAAGGAAAAAAAAAATCAGAAACTGACTCCTACCATAAGGAGTGTGGCATTTTGCTTTCCCTTCCTGGAAAAAGGTGGGAATTAGAAGCCTTGTTTGACTTGAGAAAGGAATTACTTGCATACACAGATTTGAAAATGTGTAAAATGGACTTTCTCTATGGGAATACCTGTAGGATTGCTTTGCCAGACCTTCTCCACTTTATGCTCAACAAGACTTTAATGTCTGGAGATTTCAGAAGAAAACTGTGACGTATGCTCCTGTAACACCTATCTTTTTCAAACCTCCTTTTGGACATACCAATGGATATTTGTATATGTAGCCCTGTATATGTATATTGTTATCTTGTATGCAAAAAGGGTCATCAATTTGATTACTGAAAAATAAACACTGGATATGAAAGCGAAACTTCCACTCCACTCTTGCTAATTTTTTTCTTGAAACGAAATAAATTGAAATCTTTCAAGGCTCATCTGCCTTACCAGAGATATTTTTAAAACTGGATGAGCTAAATGATGAAAAGAACAACTTTTCCAGCATTTCAGATTGCAAAAATTTTTTTGTACCTCTGTTACTATGTTTCTTTACCCATTGAATGACTCAACTCTAAGTTGTCACAATCCATGGAATGTGAATAGTGTGAAAATCCATACTACTATAATGTTCTTTCAAAATACTTTAATGCATTAGATTGCCTGCAAAACTTGAAACAGACTTGTGAGTGGTTTTTCAAATAGGTTGCTCCAAGACTTTGTACACAAAGTACATAAAGACTAAATCTTTTCAAGTTATTCTTTATTTCTCTTCAGATGATCACTAGGAAAAGTTTAATCCCAAATATATCAAGCTTACCCTTAGGAGATGATGATTCATAGTCAATCAAAAACATTTAATTAATGCATGCTGTTCAGTACTTTAGAGGGCTAACACACTCAGGAGATATGCACTATATCCAGTCACATTCTCACATAAGCGATTTCTTAAAGAAGAAGAAAAGATTTAGCACCAGAGCATTCTGAAAAAAATGGAAGCAATGTATGGGCAGGCTATTGAAGACTTTCACTGTTGTCATGGCTTAACCCCAGGCAGCAGCCAAGCGCCACACAGCTCACTTCCCCACCAGGGGGAAGAGAATCAGGAGGGTGAAAGCTGGAGAACTTGTGGGTGGAGATACAGACAGTTTAGCTGGGAAAGTGAAAACTCTGAATGCAAGCAAAGAAAAACAAGGAGTTAATTCACCACTTCCCATAGGCAGGCAGATGTTTAGCCATCTCCAGGAGACTAGGGCCCTGTTATGCATAATGGTGACTTGGGAAGACAAAAGCCATTGCTCCAAATATCCCCTGCTTCCTGCTTTTTTCCTCTGAGGTCTGGAATCTCCCTTTGATCAGTTTAGGTCATCTGTCCTGGCTGTGTCTCCTCCCAGCCTTCCCAGCACCCCCAGCATCCTCACCAGTGCGGCAATACAAAAGGCAGAAAAGACCTTGGCTCTGTGCATGCCCTGCTCAGCAATAACAAAAACATCTCTGTATTGTCAACCCTGTGTTCAGCACAAATCAAAACACAGCTCCATACTATCCACTGTGAAGAAGATTAACCATATTCCAGCCAAAACCACCACAACTGTCTTCTCATTTATTACTGGTAAAAGCTCTCTGGCCCTGTAACTATGATTTGCCTTTAAAAGAATGGTGGTGGAATGGTATGGAAACAAATATCTATTAACCTAAACCAAAAATTTCTGAATAAAAACCAATATCCATCAATTATAACTTGCGGTGCTTCAGTTTTCAAAGCCCTGTGCAGATACCAGTTCAGTGTCATAATATGAATTCAATTTCTATATGCTACAACTTGATTAAGTGCTAATCCTCATTCTTGTTCAGTCTGTAGAAAACATACTAGAAAATGTCAGTTTTTCAAACACAACAGAATGCCTGTTTTCTGTATTGCTATTTTTTTCAATAGTATTCGCATAAATAGACTGCTCAATGTCTTGAAGATTTCCTCCAGAAATATTACACGCTTCAAATAAAATTGATATCTTTCCTAACTCTGTAGATGACTTCTGATTTGTTTCCACTTCTCAGCCAGATCTCATCTGCCTCCCTTGAGTTGCACTGGTTTTAATTCAATTGTCATCCCTCATTCTCTGATATTCAGGCTAAGCCATTTATTTTTCATGAATAACTTTCTTAAAAGCAAAGAAGAGAAATGCATGAAAAAATAAAAGTAAAATTCTTTTAGAATTTATAGTATATGTTGGGTTTTTTTCTGTACTATGCTGCAGCACTTTGAGCAACAAATTACTCTCATCATTAAACGAAGTAAGTCCCACCCAATGACACTGTATTCTAACAAAATCATGAGCCACCACCCCCCCCCACCCCAGCCAGAAAAAAAATTCTTTGGCAGTATCTCCATTAAATTTCTCTCATCCATCAGGAAGGATGTAAATGCTTCACACCTATAGATTTTCTTCACTGGAGGTCAAAACTGTTGCTCAAACAACCATAAACAGATTATCATCTCTTTTTTTTTTTTTTGGCCAGTTAAACTGGTCAGCTTAGCTCTCTGTGTGTTACTGGAAAAAGGCATTTAACTCCTACCTGCATTAAAATTTTTCTTAGGATGAGCTAAATTGTTCCTTTTTCACATCTTTTTTCCATAAGCTTTTGTGATGTGTTTCATTATCTTGAATAAAGGGGGGCTTTAGCGGGGCTAAATTCAGTGAAATTAGTGTCCACCTTTTTGTGTTTATTCAGTTGCCTTCTCTGTAAGAATCATGCTATTCTCTTCCCTGTGCTATTCAAAGGAGAAGGTGCCTTGACATGTGTTCTAGTCTAGCCTTGTCCTACACATTCTAAATTGTGCTTCAACAATCTTAGAGAAATTTACAGATGTTGTGTACAAACTGGAACTGCTTGCTCGCTTTTCTAAAATCCCTGGAACCACCATGACCTTTGGATACATTTGATGCTTGACACCATTCTTGGCCTACTGTTGTATACATGCTGATTTGGAGATTCAAAACAAGATTGAGGACAAAATGAAAGCATTCATTCTTCTGCAATCTTAGAATTAAAATGCTGTGTACACAAGAAAATGGAATACATCCTACTATGACAAAACAGTCCACCACAGGAGGATCGTGTTTTTGCTATACCACTGAAAAACAAATAGAGAACTTTGGAAGCAGAAAACTCAGTCTGTGTGAATATAAACAGTGGACAATGCTGCATACATAAACAAAAGCATTACATTCATTCAGGAAAAAACATACACAAAACCTCTGCATAAGAGTAATCAAAGTATTTTATGTGAAAATTTTACCTTTCTGAACAACAAGATAGCAAATAAACACAGAGCAAAAGCCATTTGTTTTCATCAACTGTATGAAACTTCTCCACAGATAATTACTTTCCCTTCAGTCTCACATTCCTCTGAAAACTTGGTGTGTTAAAAAGTATAGTTCAGGAGTTTTTTTATATTTACACAAGGTTTATCATGGTAATACAGTCTGCCATTCTCTACACAGTCACATAGCCAGATATGAAACAGTTGGCTAAAAAAAGCCTGATCCCAAGCTTTCCTTATATGGCACATCATTGGCAAATGCCTCTCATGGATATCACAAAAATGTAATTATAATGTCATGGGGTTTTATCATTCAGATACAGTCAGTATTAGTCTGTTTGAGTCTACTGCATGGGACTTTGAGTCTAGACAAAGCATGAAAGCAAAGCATTGCCTGACAATGCTTTTTGCTGTTTCAGTTATCCTCATCAGTCATATGTTAGTGTGCCTCTATCATCTCCCTGATCCTCTATTTCATCATGAACAAAAATGTATTTTCAAACTGACTAGTCTTTGATACACTGCCAATGTTGAGAATTTCTGGGACTTCCAAATAACAAGTTTCTACCCTGTCCTTCCAGATATATTGGTAATATAAATGAATATGCCACAATAGCTTCGTAAACAGTAGCAGAAGAAACAAATTAGAAGCATATTCAAGGGAGTAAAGAACAATACATACTGCCTTGAATTTTGGGAATTTCCTTTAGTGTGGCCACTATTTCAAAGATGTGCACAATATAGAGACTAGAATGTTAATGATAAGGATAATTTAATGATCTGTGACATTATGACTAGGAACTTGTGTAAATAGCATGACATACTAGGAAGACTTCGGAATATGAAGAAATTATTGTACTTGGTTTGCTATGGACATAAAGACAAAATTGATGAAAATGTAGATGCATAATATAGTAAGCTGTGTTCAGGGAATGAGACCATAGCCTGCAAGACCTTTAGTCAGTGGGTGGAAAGGACAGTACTCTCTAAACTCCAGAAGCAGAATTTTCCTTGTTCTTCTTCTGGAAATCTTTATTTCTCAGATTTAAGTACTATGATGCTATGAAACATAAAGTGTTTGTATTAACACAATTGTGCCAGAGGAAACAGGGCAGACAAAGAAACAGCCTAGCTTTACCAAGGTCATATATGTAAAAGCCCATCATGAGATTCTGTTTCTTGCAAGCCCCTAGTTTACCTTCAAATGGAAGAAAACTCACAAGTATTCGCTTACATCTTGCATTTGGGACATTCTAAGTCAGATAAAACATTTTAAATTTGATATAATACCTAATGTGTATTATAATTTTTATAAGCATATAATATCTAAAAATAACTTCCACCAAAAATTTTATGATAGTTTTAGGAAGAGAGGCTACTTCCATACCACTTATTGAGGCTATCTGTTGCAGTTTAACTTCATAGATCATTTGAATATATCATATTTAAGATGCGAATATAGTAAAAGACAACTCTAAATTATATGTAATACTTCAGTAATCAAGTGCAGACAAATGAAGTAGGCATTCATGGTCTCAATTTTCTAAGAAGCTGAATAGTTGCTAATTACAGAAGACAGCATTCTATCCCATTTCAAATACCTTTATCTTTTTCTTTATCTTTGTTGCTAGGAAACAATTAACACATTATAGGGAACATGAAATAGTTTAGTAATGCATAATTTTGTTATTTAGCCTTCCTTTTTACTTATTAACCCTTTAAATATATATTTTCCTGTGCTTAGTGAAGACAGGAAATATTTTCTACCCCCAGGAATGATATTATGTTTAAGATAAAAATTTCCATATTCACATGGTTGAAAATGTACTGGCAGTCCAATCTACACAAGCTAATTTGTTACTATGTCTCATAACATAGAATGAGGCTTTTAGGCATTAAGGATTCTCTGGGACTTCTTTGAAACTAAAAGGGTTGATATTAGCCATCCATGGACACATTTTATGTGGTAGTACCACATTTGTTGGAAAATAATTTAAATGTGTACAACATGTTAGGTTTCTGGGGTTTATTTAAGTATGAAATATCAATAATTCATTTATTAAAGGAATTGGCGATTCTACAATAAAAAAAAGCTTTGGCAGGAAGGTCAGCTTAAGAAGTTCTTGCTGCCTGCTTTAGTCATGGTCCTGAGTTTAAAAAATGGGCTGAATAATCTTAAACCCATATTAATTCACTGATACAATGGGCACAACAAAAAAAGCAGCATGTTCCTGCACAGGGCTGGAAAACAGGCATACAGGATGTAAAAACGTCTTAAGCCAACACTGTTGATTAACTCCTTAAACTATCAAACTGAGGTTCCACAACTCAGAATTGGCTTCAGCCTGTGCAGACGTTACTAAATGTAAGGTGCAATTCTGTGCTTTCAGAAATGAATGTGAATAGATCACATAAAAATCACAGATACAATTTTCAAATTATTATTTACAATTAAGATTGGTAAATAATGGTGGAAAGCCATTCTTATATTACTTAATAAAGAGTATCCTTCTAAAGAAAAACAAAGATGTAGAATGAGGACTATATACCAAAAAGCAACAGCTTAGAAAGTGGACAGTCACAGTGGACAAGCAGCTCAGAATATTCCAGCATCCCTCATCAATGCAACTGCAGATGACTATTTGAGAGGAGTTGAGGGATTACATTTTCCCTCATTATAAAACATTACCAAAGCAGAGTATTGCATGTAGTTCTTGTATTTACACCCAAAAAAAACGTAGAAAAATTACAGTAGAAACAAGAAATACAACTGAAATTATTCAGAGCTAGGAAAATCCTTTTTACTTGCAGACTGAAGGTGTTCAGCTTATTAAAAGCAAGTGTAAATTATTTGTGTACATATAAACTGATATTTCTATCAGATAAAATATTAGATGTGAAAGCAATCTGTTTGGACAAAGTCTTAAAAATCCAGTTCCATAAGTCGCTAACACACTTCAGCTTCTAAAGGCATTACCTCTTGCAAATACTTTCACTCTTACCCAATAAGAATTATTTGTATAGAAATAAGTGTAGCCCCAGGAACAAAAGTAACAAGAATTTAGGTCTCTTGGATTTTGAATTTTTTTTTCTCATTTCTAAATAAAAAAGAAATAAAAAGTTGTAGCTCTTTGAATATAGTTACAGAAGAGGGAGTATCAAATGTCTACACCCTCATGAAGAAAAAATAGTGAAAAAATGACTTAGTGTTCAGAAAATCATATAAAATTCTATGACATTCCTTAAAATATTATCTTCTTTCCTCCCTCTATATGTCCAGTTTTTAAAATTCCTACCAAAAAAAAGTTGGCAGAGAAAGGTTTTCCAGTATTTCATTAATTAAGGCATTCTGAAGTTCAGACTGATTTTAGCAGCAAAATATATCAATTTATTAGGAAGTACATTATTATCATAAGCAATAAGGTGTGATTCTAACCATAAAAAACTGAAAAAAATAACAAACATCAAAGAGGTGCTAATTCTTAGGCAAGGGCTGTTTTTTTCAGATTTGCTGACATGAGAAGCACTCACAATGAAGATTCACTTTGGTGAAAACCAGGAAAGTGTGTACAAACATGCAGTGCTCAGTTTCTCAGTGTTGTCCATTTGAATTTGAATTCTGAATGAATATTTCCTGATGATTCATTATTTACTTATATTTGTTTAAATAAAAAAATTCTCCACCTAAGAATACAGGTGCAGAACAACAACACCATATTATTTATCCTGAACTTTATTTAGAAAAATTATTTAAGCATCGTGTCATATTTATGACTTTCAGGAGAAAGGATCAGTGTAATAAAGCTGCAGCACAGAGCTCTGGCTGGAGACTGATTGTTTTTTATCTGGCACCACTCACACAATCTGGATAATGGCCACCATATTGACTTTCACAGTGCAGGCTGAGAGAGGACAGGATGCTAATCTTATAAGGTTTGTACAGTGACTCATTCTCCACATAAGTAATAGAGGCAGAGGACACTACTGTCTTTGTAGTATGTCTTTTCACAGGAGGCATTACCAGGATCTGTGGGGTGAAATATAGGTGACACTGGGGAAGGAAAGAAAATATGAATAAAGAGGGAGGTTGGGTAGAATTGCTGAGGTTTGCAGTTTCATCTCTGTACTTCCTCAAAAATGAAGATTATTAATTACCTGCTCTCTTAGCCTGGCAAATGGTAAGAGTGGAGATTTAAGCACACTAAATCTGCACATTCCAGAAAAATAAATGCTGCTATGGCCTTCACAATTTCAACCTTTATTTTAAAAAAAGGGGAGGAATATAGAAAGATGAGCCTGGATGATGCAGGAAACTGAGAGGATAATTGGGGAGGGAAGGGTGAAAGAAGCTGATTTAGTTGCACTAGGCAGTAGCACAGGACAGAAGAACTGTGACTAGTTTATGGATGACATCAGGCAGGCCTCAGCAATACCAGAGTGGCAAGAATTGCAACAGGACACCTGCAGCTGCTGTAGGGAGTTCACACTGAGTACATATGAGTATATGATATTGGATAGTGCATTTGTTTCCGAGAGCTGGGTTGCCTATATAGTAGGATTGAAAGGCAAAGCCCTGCTACCGGACACACTAGTGTTCTCTGCCTTTCTCTGTCATTGCTGCTCATCAGTGTGTCACTTCCCCATGGCTGCTCACTGTAAGATCAGTGAAAGAGAAATCAGGAAAAAACACATGACTGGATGAAAAGAGGATGCTAAAGGAAAGGAAGGTCTATTGAGTAATGTCAGCAGCCCTGATGAATGTCTAACATTCCAGCAGGACTGCTAGAGACGTGAAATGCATGCGATTTGGAAGATTAGAAAATAAATCTAAGCTTGAAAAATGCTGTTGCCTGTTGCAGTCTTTCTCTTTTTCCCTAGAAGGCTTTTAAGATTAGCTGTTGATGCAAGAAATGAGTATGGGTGAAACAAAAAGAGCTATATGTCTTCAGAAGGAGGAGCCCAAATGAAACACATTTAGCTTCAGTCCTGAATACAATGATAAAGAGAAGTAGTAAACAGCCAGTGTCCAAAAGAATGAGAGTAAAAGTGAAAAAGACTGTTCGCTGGGTATTTTGGACAGGAAAGCAGGCTTGCTATTGATAATACTGAAACTGAACTTTGCATGACCTTTAAAGCACATACCTATATAATTTCCTCTTTAGAAGGCACTTGGGAGGCATGGGGAAAGCACGTAATGATGAGAGAACATTACATTACTAAGAGGGTTCAGTGTAATGACAATGAATAGGAGTAAACACCCGATCTGCTGGGATGGCCTGCACAGAAGAAAGGATCTTTGAAGGGAGCAGCATAGTGCTACAGAAAAACACTTCACTTTAGAGAGCAGGAATGGTTGGGAGGAGGCCTGCATAACTGCATGCTATCATCAGAGGGAGGAATTTGGAGAATATTTCAGAGATACGGAGAGATTTGCAAAGCATCATTTGTAGGAAAATGGAATTTATCAGTTTCCATTCACCTTAGTCTGTGGAAATGGCTAGACAGCAGCAGGAGAAACTGAAGAAGAACAAAGAAATATACCAAAAGAATGTGAATAGAAGGAGAACTAGAGTAGGAAATAACCTTGAGATCAGCAGAAAAGCTATTTAACCAAAAGTAAGAGGAAACCAGGAGGAAGGACGGGAAAAATTGCCAACAATTGCAAAAGTTGCTCAAATTAAAATGAATAAAATGATCAAGGCACACATGGAGTACATTTTTATCTGAAGCATTTAGTAGAAATCCTTTGTGAGAAATATTTGGGGCTTTGTGCTTACCTGAATTCATGTGATTTTTAAGGAATGGGAATTGGATGATGATTTGTATTTCGAAGAGTATCTGCGATTCTGAGTTCCTCATCCTGACTGAGGCTTTTGAAGGTTACAGTACTACGCGTACTGTGCTATACCAAAACTGTATGACAGTAATTTTATTACTTATCTACAACAACTGGCATGGATATAATGTAGCTTTGGGACATTCTTTGTATCTGTGCATGTAAAATCATTTCAGACAGACATACGTAGACTTAATTCATTTGGATCTGGAAAATACACCTAGGGTACTTTGGGCACCCTGCCACCAGGGCTGTATGTGAGCCAGAGCAAATCTGCTGACAGTTATCTTTCCAGCTGCTGTAACAGAGGCACAGAAGGGCTTTGCCTCCCTCATAGCCATGACACAACGTTTAGTAAACTGTCAGAATCATCTGAATAGTGGGTCTTTCATCTTCAGTATTTCTAGACTCACTTTGTTTCCTGAATGTCTCTTAAAAACAAAGAGGTTAATGAAGGACAAGTTACTAAGAGTATTCAGATTAAAGCAGACTTGCTTTGCTGAAAGTTTTGACTAAAATGGTTTTGCTTTTGTCTTTTAACTTGACTCTTGATTTCTGTACACACAAAATCAAGAAAAACTGAACCTTATTATTCCTGACCATGACATTAATGCTGAACAAATAATTATTAACAAAAATATAATTAGGCAAAGGCTAGAAAAATAAGAGGATTACTTTTGTATGCAGAGGGGGAAAAAAAGAACAACTAGAGCAAAAGAGTCTAATTAAAAAATGAAGAGGAAGAAATTTGGTGATGATGATGTTGCTGAGATGCTGACTATTCAGTTTTTAATGAGAAAAAAAATGGGGGAAGTAAGCATAATTAGGAAATAATGAAGCTTCTCTAAGTACAACTGTTTATAAAATGGAGGTAGGAAGATGCTGTAATGTACAATGGCTATTTTCACTAGCATATTGCTTCGTACAGAAAGTACTGACTAAGGTCAAATTTTCTTCTGCTTAGACTGCTCTGACTAGCCATTCAAGGAGCACAAGAGTTATATGGGAATTTCTAGAGAAGTTACACATAAAATTTAACCTAAAATAATCTAAAATGAATGTCAGTCTAATTCACTGACAATGTTCATCAAGAAATGAGAGAACACCCCAAATTTTTTCTGGTATTAGACATTTATATTCTTTTTTTCTGGTAACTAATGTTTTTTTCCACAAATATTTGTCTTCTAAAACAGCAAATGAGTAGTTATTCAAAGTTTGGAAACAATGGCTGCTGGGGTGTGTCAAATACAGCATCACCAGACAGACAAAAGAAGTGATAATCATAAAGTGTTTGGCAGTGGTGCAGCCTCACCTTAACCACTGAGTAGTTCTTGGCCCCACAAATTAAAAAGGGTGTGGAGGTCCTTGAATGTGTCCAGGGGACACCACCAAATCTGGTCAAAGGGCTGGAAGGAACGTCTTATGGGGAGCAGAAAAGTACTCTGGGCTTGTCTAGTTAGCAAAAAGGAGCCTGAACCTTGTTGGTCTCTACAGCTTCCTGTGGAGAGGAAGCAGAGAAGGAGTTTATGAGCTCTTCTTTCTGGTATTTAGTGCTAGGACACATGGGAATGGTTCAAGGCTGTTTTGGGCATGGTTAGATTTGAAATTAGAAACCATTAGTTAACTGAAGGGTATTCAGACACTGGAACAGACTTCCTAATGAGGTGGAAGATGCCCCAAGCCTGTCAGGGATGAGGAGGCATTTAGACAATGTCTTTAACAACATGTCTTTAACAAATCTTTAATTTGTGGTCAGCCCTGGAGTAGTCAGGCAGTTGGACTGGGTGATCATTGTAGGTCCCTTCCAACTGGAATATTCTATTCTATTCTATTCTATTCTATTCTATTCTATTCTATTCTATTCTATTCTATTCTATTCTATTCTATTCTATTCTATTCTATTCTATTCTATGCTATGCTATGCTATGCTATGCTATGCTATGCTATGCTATGCTATCCTATCCTATCCTATCCTATCCTATCCTATCCTATCCTATCCTATCCTATCCTATCCTATCCTATCCATCTTCTACACAGGTCAATCTCTGATTTCAGACTCTGACACTGTGAATTAACTCTAGGAAAAAAATTCACAGGCTGTTTCTACATGTAAAGCATGAGAATCCATGAGGGATATAAACAAAAATAATCTTGTACATAGCAAACAGCAAGGATCAAATTAAGGCAGGGATATTACCTTCAGTACTCTAAAATTTCACCAGGAAAATGAACAGTCATATAAATGGATGGTGGTATCGACATTTACGGGATGTTTAGGAATTAAAGGTAAGACGGTATAAATTGAAAATTACTTGAATGTATTGTCTTGATAGCCAGCAAACAAGTCAAACACCAAGTTTCTACATGCAAGAAAATCTAAAGGGAGTGGGTAAGACCTCTGTACCTGTTCATCTACAAAAAAAATAGATCCATGTTTTATAGTTAAAAAGGAGCTTTACATTTCAGAAAGGGGTGTTTTTTTGTTGTTTTTTGGTTTGTTGGTTGTTTTGGTTTTTTATCTTCAAATGAAACACAGATAGCTCCAAGTTTATTTTACATTTCCAGGTCTCAAAAGCCAAATTCAGTTTTCATGTCACACAAAGCTCCCAATGTGCCTAAGATCTGCTCTTTATGTTCAAGACTGCAACTATAAAGAATACTAGAATTTTCTCTTGCAAATAAAAACCATTTATTCTAGGAAGTAATGTTTGCACAGTGCCTATTATAAGAGGATGTATCTCTAATTGGTGTCACTGGTAACATTTAAAACACAAACACATTAAGTGTACCAAATGAAAACAGTACTGAATCTTGCTAATTCAATACCAAATACAAAATGAAGCAGTAGCACTATTTATGCTCCTTTTTATAATTCACGGAACTAATCAATAAAATTTAACATATTTTATATCAACTATAAAATAATAGTGCATGAAGATCAAGGATATTAACTGAGTTGAACTTATTTAAGTTAAACTGAGATCCAGCTCTAAATACCTTGACCTCTTGTTGCATCCAGATCCAAGAATTGCCTTATACTGTCTTCCGTGTGTACACATTTTGCAACACGATATGCTAAAGCATGGAAGTTGGCATGGTTTGGGAGTTCTGCTGTAATTTAAAACCTCTTACTTTCTTAAGCATTTTTCATGGTTTAGTCCCAGCCAGCCATTAAGAACCACACAGCTACTCACTCCTTTCCTCACAGTGGGGAGGGGAGAGAATTGGAAGGGTTAAAGTGAGAAATCTCATTGGTGGAGATGAAAACACTTTGAAAGGAAAAGCAAAAGCTTCACAAACTAAGCAAAACAGGGAATTCAACCACCACATTCCATGGGCAGGCAGGTGTTCAGCCATCTCCAGGAGAGCAGGGCCCCATCCCACTTAACAGTGACTTGGGTAGATGAACAGCATAAGTTTAAATGTCCCCCTTCCTCCTTCTTCTCCCAGTTTTTGGTGTTAAAGATGACACCACGTCTGGATCGTCCCTTTGGTCGGCTGGGGTCAGCTGTCCCAGGTGTGTCCCCTCCCAGCTCCTCTTGCAGCCCCAGCCCTCACGTTGGCAGAGTGGGGTGAGAAGGAAAAAATGCCTTGATGCTGTGTAAACCCTCCTCAGGAGTAACCAAAACACCCTTGAACTATCAATGCTGTTTTAACCCCAGATGAAGTCTCACAGAATAATATATGTTGCGGGGTTATTTTTTTTTTTTTAATTTTGAATTTGGTTTTTTATTACTCCTGGTTATTGTGCTGATACCTCTGCTGCCACAAGAAGAAGACAACCCTGCTGTCAGTCTCCTTCAGGCCTCACAATTCTTGGCACGGAAATGATACTTTAGACAGTACTTCTCTGCCAGATAAACACCACTTCTGAGCTCTCCCAAGGGCCACTTTGCCACGTAAAGATGACCCCTACCCTGTAATGGACATCATGGACATTTCTTGCCATCCTTTCTCAGCATTTCTGGCCCTTCAGTGGATAATGGCATGTAAAGATCTGTCCTTCTAAAGTCCTCACGGAATACTGGGCTGTTCAAGGATATTCCTTGCTGGTGACTCAGCAGCAAAGGCAACCCCATACAAGGCATGCTTCAGTTCATCAGGTTTGAACATTTGACAGAATTGGTGATGTGTGCCAGTAAAGTGTATGGTAAGAAAATGAAAGAAGATTTTTTTTTTACAATTGTTTTTCAGTTTTAGCATTCTGCTTTTGAAGTAACAAGTTTTTCTTGATTATCAGGAACAAGTAAGCAAAGACTGTCCCAACTAATCTGTCATTCTAGGCACCTACATCCTCTTTGGCAGTAGTATTGTGCAAATAAAGAGTGGGCAAGCTTACCTTTTTTTTTCACGTATTACTATAAACTGTAATTCCCAAAAGACAGGTGAATAAATTTTACATATTTGCATTTATCTCCAACTATGTCTCAACTATGATTCATAAAAGTAGAAAAGAAAATGTTCTTAAAAGATTGTCTTGCTAGATTAACTCTTTTGGTCATACAAGAAATATGTTTATTAAAAAGGTGGAGCTCCATAAGCATGGCAAGGTAAATTAGAAAGACTGTAGACAACTATTTGTCACAGGAACTATCCAGGATTTGTACTGGATTCAAACAGTCACCTTTAATATTTTACATGTTACTAGGAGTGTAAGACAAGAGGTGCAACTATTGTTCTGTTCTTCACATTACTCTTTCTTGATGAACTTAATAGTGTGCATCTCTTTCTGTAACTCTTTCTTTCCCACTTTTCCTTGCAACACTCATCAGTCTTCAGCCTTTACTTCCCAAGGGTGTTCTTCATGAATGTGTAATCCCCTCCCAAGCATTCTACCTGACCCGCTCCATTTCTTCGTAAAACCAAACAGCAGACTAACCAAGACCAATTGGTGAAAAGAACACAGTCTATGATGGGTGAACATGTTGAAACTTGATGTGAATTAGGGGCACCCTGCCATTCTGTACGACAAAATACTGAAGATGGTGGAAGGGCTGATGACTAGAAGATCATCTGTCATGCATTTAAAGTTATTTTAACCAATATAACATTCAAATTGAGATTTTGAGAATTAGGACCAGTTATTTCTCCTTGTAACCTCTCACTAAGTCCACCCTCCATATAATTTATATCTTGATGTTTATTTCCATTGCATTCTAAGGAACCATTCTAAGGAGCCTAAGAAGTATATTCCAGAAGGTTTAGCTATCCACAATAGTAGAAAAAATGTATATAATATATACAACAACTTTAATTAATCTCATTTTTTAAAAAAATAAAATTAAATTATCCGCTCTGTTTTCCTCCTGGGAAACTAATGCCAAAAGTGCTAACATGATTTTCCATCCTGTGGTTCTATGATCCAGTCTATCTCTTTTCAGAAGTAAGACCTTGCTCATCTCACCTCTGTTTAGATTCTTAGCTGAAATTCTAAGTGCATGGTGGTGTACAGGCACTAAAATGTCTCTGCATTCAACAAAGAGAGGTATTTGCAAAGGGTGACCCAGAACTTCACTAGGCATTTCACTCTGTGTGGATTAGAAACGGATGTGCAAACACTTGGCTTCTGGCCTAGATAATTCAGTTAAGTCTAACATCAGGTGGAAAGAATCCTTGACGGAATCTTAAACTTGTTGTGGTGAAGGCACATGGCCGTTTTCTGGCTCAAAAGGTATTAGTGAGAACAGTTAGTGAAGCATGCAATGGATAAGTGAAATCTGGGTTTTAAAGGTCCTCCTTTAACTATTCTCTCAATTCTTTATATTACCGGCAAAAACTTAAAAATTAAAAGACTGTAGGTTTTTTTGGTTTGGGGTTTTTTTCTTTTTTTTTTTTTTTTTTTTTTTTTTTTTTTTTTGCATTCACTGGAAGAAAAAATTAAATTTGCATTTGCCTACTTCTCAACTGCATTTGTCTTGTTACCTACAGTTTTGATTTTGCTAAACTCTGGAAGAGTGTAAGACCAGAAAACCTTAACTTGGCACTAGCAGTAATTCTTACCATTGAATACAGATATCACATACAAAAAAAAGGATGATTTAATTTTGTTGATTTTTTGTGATTTTTTTTCTGGAAGTAGTGAGGAAACAAAAATGTAACCACACTCAGAAAATACAGAAAAATGTAAATACAGGGTATAACAAATAGCTGAAGTTGTTCCACAAGGTTCTGGTTTGGTGAAACAGGAAAAATGTACATGAAAATGAACATGACTGAAGAGTAAGAACAAATAAATCCAACAGTGAGTGCAAATACATGATGAATAGACCACTAAAATGAGTAGTGCAGGTTTCATTGTGAATAATTTCAAATGGTTCTAAGAAGCACGTGATGGTGCTATAGGACACAACATCATTTTATTAGACACAGTCCTCTTAACATGACTATTCATAGTTGTTGAATGTGTGCAGACATGGAGAGTTCAGAATGCTTTACTTCTCTAAAATCCAGACTGTCTGCTTCAGGTCAGAGTAATCTGTTCCAGTTTTAGCAACCAGGGGAACTAATTTAGATGCCTAAGTCAGAGTCAGTAAGAGCAGATGTTCTTCGTAGCTAATGAACAGAAATAGGCATCTTCAATGAACAGATCAACTTATCCTGAGGCATCTAAGCATCCTAGACAATTCATGACCTGGATGATGTGGCACAGTGTACCCTCAGCAAGACTGCATGACACAGAGTTGGGAGAAGTTGCTGATGCACCAGAGGCTTGTGCTGCCATCCAGAGACACACCAAAAGGCTGGAAAAATGGGCTGTGACCTCATGTTTCTTATCAATGACAAGTACAAGAATCCTGCAGGATTCCCTGCAGGAATCCCAGGAGGAACAACCCTAGGCAAGAGTACAAGCTGGCGACCACCTGGAGGAAAAGTAGCATTGCATTAAAGGTGCCAGGGATCCAGGCGGACACCAAGCTGGACATGAACTAGAAATGTCCTTGTGGCAAATGGGAATGATATCCTGGGCTGCATTTGAAGCACTGTTGCCAACAGGTTGAGGGAAGTGATTCTTTCCTGCTCCTCATCACTGTTGAGGCCGCACCTGGAGTGCTGTGTCTAGTTCTGGGCTCCTCAGTATGGCAGAGATATGAACATAATGGAGAGACTCCAGCAAAGGACCACAAACATAACTAAGGGAATAAATCAACTGAAAAGAAGAAAGACTGAGATAGCTAGGTGTGTTCAGCCAGGAGAATAAAATGCTCAGGAGGGAATTTTATTAATGTACATAAATGCATGAAGGGATGGAGAAAAAAAAAATGGAACCAGACCCTATTTGGTGCTGCCCAATGACAAGATCAGAGGCAACGGGAAAAAAACCCCACAGGACCATATTTCCTCTAAACATAAATAAACACTTTTTTACTGTAGGAGTGTTGGAGCACCGGCACAGGTTGTCCAAGGAGGTTGTGGAGAATCTCTCTTTGGAGATACTCAAAAGCCATTTGGATGTGATCCTGGGAAACTAGTTCGAAGTGGCCTGGCTTGAGCAGAGGGATTTGACCATATTATTTCCAGAGGTCCCTTCCAAACTCAGGCATTCTTCGATTCTGTGAAGTTCACATATTCCACACTCAACAAAAGTCCATTTCTCTCACTTGATTATGAACAGAAAAGATGGTGAATAGCCAGGTCTCAGAGGTTCAGTTTCCAGACATATGAAGTTAAATTAGATGGCTTTAATGATTTTCACTCACAGTTACCCAAATACAGACTTAATCGCTTAACTAGATGACATTCGGACGTATAGGAATAGGCAAGCCCTTAAGATGACTTCTGCTTTTGTAAAAATTTAATTTTCACCTGTTCAGTAAACTGTGAACGAGGTCCAAACTAGAATGTGGAGATTATAAAACTTCTTATTGCATAAATAGCTGTTCAGATATATTTACTGATATGAGTTATTTTTTGTCTCGTGAAAATGAATTCACAGGGGAAGAAAAATAAAATTGCACAATGTAAGCATAGTAAGTACAGCATAATTGTCGTCAACAAAAGCTACCACTCAATTGTAACATTATCTTTCAAGATTTTGACCTTTGCCTTACTCTTACTAATTGTTTTTCTGTACATAATTTAGATTCTAAGTGGAAATTTTGCAAACTTTGAAGCAGCTTTAAAACAATCAAACAAAAGTACACAGAAGATAGTCAACATGAAGTATAATTCTGCACTGGATTCTCTTCCTAAAGTATGAATATAACAAAGTATTTATTTGAAACCACTCACTAAACTGACATTGCTTAAAGTTTGTAAATATCAAACTAAGGAAAAATTACTGTATATGTAATGTATGTAAGTCCCCATAATTTTTAAAATACTTCCTCATTTTGTTCATGCAGATAAGATCAGACAGTGTAAAGAATTGTAATTCCTCAACTGAAAGTTACTATTCCCATTTATCACCCTCCAGAGCTGAAATCCAGTCCCTGTCATTGAGACAAAGAATCATTCAAGCTGGCAGTGACCCTGGGAAGTCGTAAGTCCAACCTTCTGTTCAAAGCAGAGTCAACACTGAATTCAGAGCAAGTTGTTCAGGGATTTGCCCACAACAAATCCATGCTGACTGTTGTGAATTACTTCATTTTTCTCTGTGCACCCAGAAGTGGCTTTCAAGCAGACTTGTTTAATGATTTTCTTAGGGAATAGACTGAAGTTCACAGTATTGTGCCACTTTCTACTTTTGAGTACAGTACATTTGCTTTTCTTCAGTCATCAGGAGCCTCCCTGCTCCAATCTCTGTGGCCATTGAAAAAGGATAAAGCTACCACCCTCTGCATCCTTGAAGGTGTCCTGTTATTTCCCACAGATTTTGATGGGTCAAGATGTCTAAGGATCAATTCTTTTCCACTGCTGTTATTTCCTCACCCCCTTAAACTCTGACTCTAGGCACAAAAATGCAAGCACAAACTAAGGCCCCAGGAATTAACATTTCCCAACTGTGTACACAGTAACTGGAAATTGAAGGGAAGCAACTTCTTGTACCACTTATACACCATCATAAGAAGACATCCAACTATGTAATAGAGATGAGATTCTTAGACAGCTGTTCTCAGAAACTTATACTGAGAGTGATCTAATTTTATTCAGGCATCTAAAGTTTAACTGTATGCAAACATAGTCATGACAATTTGAACCATCTTATCACAGGACCAGGAATGCAGAATAAAAAGGAAGGGAAGACCACCTAAGAACAGTGAGAAATATCCACCTCTCACTCACTCAGCTGAACACCAGCACCCTCAGACAGTTTCACAACCAATGGTACATACGCCTGCAATAAACAAGCCATAACTCTAACCCAGAACCAACGAATAGTGTTCTGGGTGTTCTTGCTGACTACAGAAACACCTTGATGCTAACTGCCTGTGAGACAATTTGTCATTTGATGAATGTGGATTTCAAAAGCAGTTTCAGCTTAAAAACAGTCATAAGTGGCCCACAAACAGATGTCCTAGTGTACAGTGTGAAAGGTAAAGCATACAGTAAAGCTTGGACCTATTTCAGACAGCATTGCCAGCCAAATACATGCGTGCCAGACTTAATAAGATTTAGATACCTAACATCTGATCAGACAGATCCCACCTCTTTTGTGTTCCCAAGATAACCCTGGAAGTTTTTATGTGTAAAACATTTGAAGCTCTATTAAGAAAAAAAAGACACATCACTAATGTTTTCTGATTATTTTTTTACCCCCTGATAATAAACTTGTGAGAAGACTTTTATAGCTAGTGGTATGTTATACAGGAAGTTAGATATAGGAAGTTAGAACCAAAGGTATAAGCATTCCCAAGTATGCTCCAAATACATAGTTATGGGATAATACTTGAAGACTCATATCTTTTGGATGAGACTTTTGGCTTAACTAATTTTCTTGTTTTTCTATTTTCACTTTGTGAGAAATTCATCATTAATTTCTGCAATTTCTTTTCAAAACCTAATATTATGGAGAATTTGTTTGGGTAAAATTAATATTAATTCTTGATGGAATAAATAGCAAATACTTTCTAAAAAGTCTTAGTCCATGAATAAATATTTCAACTATGTTGCTTTTTCTTTATAAGCAATTCTTAGCTTGCTGGTTTTGTCACTGAAACAGTTACACTCCGCTAGATGTGCTGAAATAACTTAATGATTCACTAAATAAATGCATTCATTACTTATTTAGTATAGTACCAGATGAAAAGAAATCAGCCAGTGTCACCCACAGATTTTCCACTTTGTTAAAAACTATCACGATAGTATCAACATTGAAAAGGAAGCAAGATGTATTTCTGGCGTTTGCAAAGTAAAGGGGTGAAATTTTGTATTGCTCCTTGTGCTGCAGCTGTTGATGATGGAATTTTCTTCCTGTCATAAATGATCTGGCCTAAGAATTTCCACTCTAGTGTCACTCACAGAAATGCTAATGACTTTTCAATCCCACTTTTCTTTTGTGTGTCAGTGTGCTAAGTTCAAGGCACTGTCTTGGAATATGTGTATGCTCATAAATTAAATCAGCAGGTGATCAATGTTTAATATTTACACTGCAAACACCTCAAGATACTTTAACACTGAATTACATTCTTATTATCAGATCACTGTAGAAAACCTCTTGGACCAGTTTCTTATCTACAGCAATACTGTTATGACTTTGATTTCAGTGGTGACCCACTGAAATGAAAACTTTAATGAGTTAAGAACCTAGCTTTTAATAGAATAGAGGTAAAGGTTGGGGAGCGATAAGAGAAGAAGGATGGTCTTTTGACATTTTTATCAGACTTTATTTGCTTTTTAAAGATGGGTTACAGAAGAAGAAAACCTTCCAAGGTTTGTATTAGCCTATCACGTGTAGTCTTTTATATTACAAGGAATTGCAGCATCACTACTGGCAATAAATAAGAATATTTAGGTGACAAGTTGCACACCACAGCCACTCAGTTTCCATTAGGATGAGGCAGTATGGATGCTTTATTGCACAATTTCCAACAAAAAGTCTAAAAAACATGGGTTCACATATTTTAATTTTCCGCTATGTCTTCCATTTTAATATAAGAAAAGAACAGTGATTATATAGCAGAAATTCTCAGCCACATAAGCAACTCTTTCCCCTTTTGTTTTCTTCTGGATTCATTAAGGGTTGTATTCCCACAGAAGGCATCACAAATAGGATAAGAAATCATCTTTTCCATAGGACTGTTTTTCTCATTTTATCAGTCCATCATTTGTTCTACAGTTTGACTAAAAATAAGTGTTGAAAATCTCGTATTAGTTATTTTGAAGTACTAAGAAACCTTAGTTTAAATTGGGCTTCTATTGCATCTAATTTATTCAAATAAGTGAAAATAATAATCTTTTTCAGGCTATCCTAAAATCTGGTCAAAGAACAAAAACCATAATCAGACATTATGAACACTGAAAACAAGAATAAAAAAGGGTGAATAGTAAAATATAATGTAGCCACATGCAGAGTTTGAGGAGCTCAGAATCATATTTTAAAAATTACTATTTTTGTAAATACAACAGACATCAGTAAAATATGTGAAATTTCTTTTTGCAATGTATATAAAAACCACAAAATGAGACGTATTTGTGCAAATCACATTACATTTGGATTATGTGATAAACTAGAGTCATAAATCTGAAAAAAAAAAACCCACAGGAATAAATACATACAAGCCAAACAGAAGTTGAAAATGAATACAGTTATTTTTATTCCAGGAAGAATTATTACATATGGTGGATTTTTATGTTTTTCTTTAAGTTCTTTCCTCAGTTGTATTGTCCCTTGACAAGTAAATCACATAAAGCACTATCACAAATAATTGTTTCAAACATAGGCAATACCTGAAAATCTCTCCTTAAATTTGTTTCTGATAGCTATGTAGAAAATACTATCTATTTAGATATGCCTAGTAGTGCTTGGAAAGGTAAGTAATTGCTCATCTTGCAGTAACCAGCTCTGTGGGATGCAGGATTTACAAAGATTCCATTTTCTTGTGCGTCTGTATTCCAGGTATGAGAAATGTAATTCTTTCCTAATAAACTAGTAAAAGCCATGACAACTTTATGAGCCTCCCATTTTGGTTGGTAATAAAGACACCTCATTGTCAGGAATCCAAATTTGTCAAGATGGAACACATGCTTGAGCTTAGCTACAATAATATGAACAGTATTCTTCCTTTATTTACATGGGAGAAACTTGGTGAGTTGCACAGAAGTGCCTTATTTGTGAAGATAAATAGGAAGCCTACTGCAATATCAACAGAAAGACCTATCTATCAAATCTTTTGTATCCATTTTAAGTATTGCACAATAACACAATGTGGTATCAGACTGCAGGTTGAACTCAATAGCAGACATTTACAAGTTCAGTCCATAGAAATTGGCAGATATTCTAGATACTCTTCGTTATTAAAATGTGTTATGTCCATTTGCCAGTTGAAAACCAGTCAGACTCTTTGAAGGTACCCACTTTTCTGAAGACATTTAAAACATTTCAGTGGAAATGTAATTGTTGGCCTATTCCAGACCTCTCCAGGAATAAAAAAATCCGTGTAAACATATCCAGAATGCAAATCTGTGCGTTGGCTTGAGAAGGAGATCTAAGAAAAGAAATGTAGAAGGAGATACATTAATTGGAGAGTAAATAAGTTCAGTGGAAACCCAAGTTGAAAGCTTTCAAAGAAACCTGTCTATAAGGAGACAGCATGAGCTCAGGAATTCTTTTACTTTCTATTAAATAACTCATAAACAAAGAAATCTTCAAGGAAAAGTGAAAAACAGAATAGATACTGAGAATTTACTAAACCAGGAGCTCAGCATGTAGCATGAGAAGCACAAATAGAAATTTTGTCCCTTAAGCAACCTTGATAAATAAACTTTGACCTACTACAGAGTGAAAGGTAGTACTCTACCTCTTGGTGTAGAGCATCCACATCAATGCCAGTAAAAATTGTTTTTATTCTACAGTGTAAGAATGGGACAGTTAGAAAGCAGAGGACCACTCGAAAGGATTAAAAGAGAAGACAGAAATACTGATTTCATATTGTAAAATCATATCATGAAAATTATCTCCAAAGGAAATTTTTTTTAAAGATGCAATATTTGGATTATTTGGAATAATAAGTAGCTGGCACTGTTAAATTTGGCGAGTTCCTATAGAGACACTGAGACTAAGTAATATTTTCAACGGCACTTCTTTCTTCTTAAGGAATAGAGGTTATTTGTACTCCCTACAGGATACTATATGGCAGTTGTATCTATTTTATTTTTAAAATTTATTTATTTTAATAACTGAAGCACGGACCATTCTCTGGTTCTGAGGTCGACATTACAGCTTCAACTGCTGCACATCTAAACTTTATATTGAAGGTTATAGAACTCTACAATACACAAGATACCACCATTTTAAAACCTAATTGAGTTGAATATATGAAGTGGTACACTGAGGACTGCATCTGTCACTAACAGGTAAAGCTGAGCTCATATTACATCAGACACCAAAGAGAATAGAGTAGAAACTGGTTTTTTATATCCTATGCAGATAGTTGTGTTGGCACTACTCTGTTTTCTCCTCGTAATCTACTTAACAGTATGTGTAATCTCTTAATCTGAGTGGTTTTGAACCCTTGGTTGCCAGTTGCAAGGATACTGTCCCAGCCACCATGGTGGAATGATAATACAGTGGGACTTTTAAAGAGAAAGAAGTGCAAAATTGATGGAAAGTCATAAAACAAAAGAAAATTGACTTTCCAATTGAAAGATAAGAAAGCTCCCAAGGAAGGCCGATCCTCAAAGCTGCTGAAGAGAACTTTATGCCAAATTTCATGGAGATGTTTACTGTGAAGTCTTGATTTAAGATCTTATTCAATCACACCCTCTTATTCATCAGTCAGCTCTAGGCTGTCCTTCACTCAGGATATGAGAACATTTACCAGTGCGGGAGGAAAATATAAACAGGGGTAGTTGTCTCAAAGAAAACCAGAGAAAAAGGAGTACCTCATTTTTATTTTCCAAGACAGACTTTGCTAGGAGACATCTTTTCTCTGCAGAGAGACAGAATCCACAGATAAGCCAAACCACATTGCTGTAATCAGCAGGCAGAGAATAACACAAAGTCTGGCCAGTCAACCAGACCATTTCTGTGAAAACACAGGGGGAAAAAAGAAAACTAGATAGAAGTATCTCTCTCCACACAGTATTTGTGCTGAGAATGCAAATGGGTGCTGAAACAAAATTATATTGTGGGAGGGCACCTATCTGAGAGCAGACGGCAGAGTGTCTTGGATCACTAGCAAGTCAAAATAGGATTTTATCAGTTTTTCTAAAGATACATTTAGCCAGAAATTTATAAGGTAATGTCTCTCTTGTTTTCAAATCAAAGCATGAAAGTCCAATCAATAACAAAAACCATTCACAAACTGAATGAACTATGTCTGAAAAGAAAACCTTAGGCTGAGCTTAATTTCAAGAGATTAAGAATAACTTCAAATGAACATGTCCAGAATATGAGGAAGCACAATGCTCTGTAGTAAGTAGAGAACAGAGAGTATCAAACAGTTTAAAGCATCTTGAAAAAAAAAGTCAGCAGTATGTGAAAAAGAAGGTATGAGGAAGATATCTTATTTATAATTCTGCTTGCCTCTGCACAAAATATGAAGGTATAGGTTAGCCAGCCCAGCCCACTTATCGTGATAACAGCTCAAACAGATAGTGGTGGGTGCAAAGAAAGCTGTTAAGAATAGGAAAAATATGAAGAGTCTTTAAAGATTAAAAAACAAATGAAAGCAAAGATATGATACTGTAGTAAGATCTGTTGGGCTCTTCTGTTAAACAGTGAAGCTGTTTAACGTAAGCTCCACGAAAGAAGAAATTATCTATGTAAACTTTATCTATACCCAACACAAGATAAAGTCAAGACTGTCCTGCTTCCCTCACATCTACATCAAACCCAAACGCCTTGCAAGATATCTATAAAGAAATTAAATATAGCATTGATGTGTCTGCCTGAAGTCAGAAACTTCAAGTAATTGAACTGTGAAGAGGTTAATAAAAACACAATGGGTATCCAAGGAAATAAGTCAGAGCTGTGAGTCTTGATGAGCCTTTTTTTTTTAAACATGCAAACCTTTGGGATGCAATGTGTACATGGCACAGTGAGACTGACAGCTCTGATCAAATATAACATAAGCACTGTTCCAACATTGTAATTTAGTTATTACTCACCAGGTCTGTATAACCTGTAGAGAAAATAGTTTGATTCTATACTACATGATATTACTATAAACAGGAAGAGATTCAAGTTATTTCAATGTAAGAAAAAAAAATGAAAATAAATGAAAGCTGATGAACCTCTATGTAAAATATGTCGTATTAATATATTCTTAAAAAATAACTTCTATTTACTCCGTGAAAATTAAAAAGGTGTAGAATGGACAAACTTAGAGCCCAGAAATGCCAAAGTTTCCTATGTAATTACAGCTGCTCCCTTGTGCCTACATGTTATGACAATGCAATTGCTTGATCACCTACTAATTTTCAAATGATGCGTTGGAAAATCTTGCAATAACTTTTACAGCTCTTATGAGGCACATTTCGCAAATAATGGTTTTCCTGGGGAATTTCCCTGATTCATGAGGTGTCTTGGTAAATAAAGATTTTTCATGGTCTTTCCCATACAAAAATCTTATTCATTTATAAAAAGATTTCTGAAAAAATGTATTATATACTTTTGTCACAAAAATTGTATGTAAATGTGAAAGTGAAGATAAATTTGTCACCTTACAAAAGTCTGCAAATAGCTTCAGTGAAGCTCAGTATTCATTAACAACTTCCAACCCCCTTTCTCTCTGTCTTCTTTATTGTTGTCCTAGGAAGGTTGACTACAGATTGATAATACCAACCAAACTCATTCAATAACTTCAGCTGGGGATGTATCTGCTGAAGAAGTTTTCAGACTTTCTTCCCATAAAACACCTGTTCTATGGACAAATGTAAAACCTCCCAAAGTTTTGGGGTTTTTTCCCTTCACCTGTATGTAGGTGATTTCCAAAGAATGACTTATCATTCATACAGTGAAGATATCATGGCCAGCAGCCAAAAAACAATGTTAGAAGTTGCCTGCTAGGCAGGTAATCTAGTGTGTGTGGGAGGGAAACAGGGTTTTGCTAAGCTTCTCATTTAACTACCTCCTAGGGATTGCCAGTGAGCAGGAATGACACAAATTACATGGAAACAGGAACTCTGCAGTCAGTGAAGCAGTTCACCTTAGAGAAAAAAAATCAAAGGAGCTTGCAGTCCTTTTCTCAGACAGCACAGGTCTGCAAGAGTCAACACAATGATGATGTTGGCATTCCACAGACTGCTCCTGGTGCAGAAGTCTTGACAAAGATGAAGCTCCTGCAAGTGGTCTTAACCATCCAGGTCTCAGGCTGCAGAGTGCCTGCTGCTTCTCTCCAAGACTCCACTGGAAGTGATGGTGTCCTCAGCTGTATGAGTTGTCCCTGCTCAAGTCATTGAGCTACCAGGTGAAGCTGCCAAAACTGCATAAAGCTGGAGAGAGTGAATGGGAATAAGTCCACAAGTTCTTCATGAAGATTTGTCAGAGGTCATCCAGAAGCTACATTTGAGTGAGTGATGGCTGGAAACATGTGGCTTCCATCAACAGAAAGAAAGCACCTTCTATTCCTGTGCATGTGGAATTGAAGGGCACTTGCAACTGGTGAACAAGAATATCAGGCCATGCAATGGGATTATAGAGAAGCTTTAATAAACATCTATAATATACTGCCTCAACAAGAATAGGACATGGGAAAGAAGCCTCATGATTGCATGGCCAGGATTTTGGCATGAATATGGGGACGGGACGCGGGTGGGAGGGCAGGCTTTAATTACTCCTAGATCTTCTGCAAGGGTAGCATGGTGGTGTGTAAGCAGTCCGGGAGTTTTCTGGAGTCCAAGAGAGCATTAGCTGCAAAGGTAATCTGGTAAGTCTTCTACAAACAAGTAAGGAAAAACTGATTGGTGACATAAATATCAATGGTAACTTGGGCTGCAGTGATTATGTGGTGATGGGAATTCAAGATCCTGAGAGAATCAATGAAGGCGAGAATCAACATAAAGACTTTTGATCTCAGAGCAGATTTTGACCTGTTCAGGGAACTGCTTGGCAGGATTTCATCAGAGGCTGCCCTGAAGAACAAAAAGAAACCAGGAAAGCTTACTGACCTTCAAAGACATCTTCCTTAATATGCAAGAACGGCTCCACTATGGTGTTCTAGAACCTAAGCAGATACAGTATGACTAAATGTGAGTCTGACTAAATGGGGAACTCCTCTTTGATCTCAAATACAAAATATTAAGTGTACAGAAAGTGGAAGTAAAGACAAGGTATCTAGAATGAGGACAAGCTATACTAGAGGATTACAGAGACACTGCTGCAGGGAAGAAACTGAGAAAGCAAAAGCTCATTTGGGATTCAAATTGGCAAAGGACCTGAAGGGTGACAAGAGCTTTTAAAGGTAAAACAAAAGCAAGAGTAAGTAATACGTGTACTCCTAGCTGAATAACTTGATGGCAACGTGACAAAGGATATAGAAAATGCTTATGTACTCAGTGCTTTCTTTGTCTCAGACATTATTGGCAATGTGTGCTCCCAGTTCCTGGTGTCTCCCAGGACCGTGGGCCCAGTTGCAGAGTTTGTGGCAGTCAAGTGCTACTCATGCTAGAGGAAGAGTGAGCTGATGATAATTTAAACAAGCCTGGCATCCACGTGCATTCAGTACTGCTGAGGGAGCTGGCTACTTTCACTACAGGGCTGTTCTATACAATCTTTGGTCTTGATCAGGGAAAATTCCTGATGACTGGAAAAATGCAAATATCACCATAATCTTCAGGAAGGTTGAGAAAGAAGATTGTAGGAACAATAGGCTAGTCAGCCTCACACAGCCCCAGGAAAACTGCAGAACAAGTCCTCCTGGAAATAATTTCTGGCACATGAAGGAGATCAACATGTTTAGGAACAGTCAGTGTGGTTTTTTTTCAAAATAAAACATGTCTGACTAATCTGATTGCCTTCTGGGGGTAAGGGGAGAACACTGAAAGCTGTTTAACTTAGTTTTAGGAGAGCTTTTGACATAATCTCCCATAGTAGCTTAGTAGAGAGGAAGCAGAGGTACTGGAAGGGTGGACAACAAAGTACACACAGAGCTGGCTGTTGTCAGCACCTCTGTGGCAGTTTCAGGGCACACGAGGAAACGAGGCAGACGCAGCAGGTCAAGGGAAGGCTTCTCCTACTTTATTTTAAAAATCTGACTCCATATATACATTTTTACAAAAGGCCAGAGATTGGCTACACAGGTTGTCACCTCTTCAACCTGGATGGTGAACATCACCGTCCATCACATTTCTCCACCCAGAGCAGAAAAATGTAAACAATAGATAAATGCTAAAAATATACATTGTTTTTGTGAAGCTGCATGAGAAACTCAAGTTCAAGAGTGTAAACAACCAAAAGGCTTTTGCATCAGGGCAACACACCTCAAAGTACACTTGCCAGTTGTCACAATCCTGAAGGATGGGTGGATACCTGGGATGATTGTGAGGAAGCAGTGAAAGTCCACCATTCCACAAGTAAGGGGGAGCCAGGAGCAGAGTGCTACAACACAGGCAGCAGGGCAGGAGCCTGGACAGTAAGAACCCAGATCACCAGCAACTAAATTAGGTAAGTTGGTAAGTTGGTAAGTTGGCTGTGTTATCCAGCCTCACACATTGTGCAGTGATCACAAAGCAGGTCTGTAGTGAAGAAGAACAGGTCAAGCCAGGAATACAGTGCACAGATCAGAGTCCAAATTTGGACCATCAGGGCTCATGATCAGGCTCAGGCATGGCTGCAATGCAGTGAGAGGTGTAGCACAGGTGGGAGCCAAACAGCTGAGCTGTAGCTCTGAGTAGCTCTCAAGAGAAGGTAGTCAGCCTTTTCTGAAGCCTTGTTTCAGAGCTGTCTGGGACCACTCTGTCCAAGGACACCAAAGGAAGGTGCACAGACCTCCACTGCACTATCCTTAAGTTGACCCTAAGCCCAGTGACCCAGACCTCCAGGATGGAGAATTTTCTCAGGGCCTTCACACTGATGCTACTGCTGTCTTTGTCAAAGACTAGAATGACAGGATGGAGTTCAGTTTCAGTTTATAGAATGATGTCACCAAGAGGAACAGCTGATAAGGTGGAAGGCTAGACTTCCATATGGAGTGACCTCAAGAGGCAGGGACGCTTGCTGACAGGTAGAGCAGGAAGCAGCAGAAGCTGGCTGCACAGCAAGGGAAAACTAAATGGTAGCAAGGCAGGCACAGGCAGACCTCACTAACAAGGATCCAGAAGGCTGAGTCATTAAATCTGGATCAGGATCAGGTCTGGACAGAGTGAACAGGTGTAGCTCAAATGTTGGCTCTCACAAGGCAGGCCCAATGCCATGTTAGATAAGCCCAAAGTCAAACCAGAGGTCCTGGGCCAGGGTCAGGATTAAAAAGGCACAAGATCAGGCACAGATGTAGATGCTACATAGCTGCAATGTAGCACAGGCAGAGCACAGCAATACACCCTCTGCTAGAAAGCAGTTCCCAAGGGAATGGAGGGGCATGCCCTCATTTCTGTCTCGCTTTGCAGCAGGTCTTACAATGAGGGAGCTGACCTCAGACTGAGCCAGCTAGATTCCTCAGCTCAGCCAACTAAATTACTAGAAGGAGGGAATGTGCTCAGGAACCTGGCAGAGTCTCATGAAATTCAGCAAAGGCAAGTGCAAAATCCTGTATCTGGGATATAATATTGTACCGGCACAGGCTGACTCTCTAGAATGCAGGTCTGTAGAAAGGAGCCTAGGTTTAGGATGATGAGTGTGAATAAGCAGTGCTGTTCTGCAGCAATGCAAGCTTAAACACAGAGTTGCATTAGTAAGAACATAACCAGCAAGTTAGTTGAAGCGTTTATTCTCCTCTCCCTGGCACTTGCAAGATTACATTTGGAGAGCTGCATCACGTTTGGGTGTCTGCAGTATAAAAACACATTGACAGACTAGCAGAGTCCATCAGAGGTCATCAAGATAGCCAGGAAATGAGAGCACATGACATTCAAATAGAGCTTGAGAGTGTTGGGCTTATTCATTTGTAATAGAAGAAGGCTGGGTGACAGCTAACTGCTGTCTTCAACTATGCAGTAGGTGAAGACAGAGTAGATGGAGGCAGGCTGCTTGGATATACACAATGAAAATAGGAGAGGCAATGAACAAAAATTGCAGGAGAGCAAGTTACTGATAAGTACAAGGAGGAAAAAGTCACCATAAGCATGGCCTAAAACTGGAA
This sequence comes from Trochalopteron elliotii, assembly GCA_024734555.1. Classification (NCBI taxonomy): domain Eukaryota; kingdom Metazoa; phylum Chordata; class Aves; order Passeriformes; family Leiothrichidae; genus Trochalopteron; species Trochalopteron elliotii. The sequence continues at coordinate 3,949,088 of JANPWX010000134.1, read as the reverse complement.
GAAGATTGCAGAGAAACTTCAGCTCTGAAGATATACAAAACTGGATAAAAGTTCTTCAGCAGCATAAGTGACTCACAGTGTTGAGGATTGGAGAGGTCAGAGAAGGGAGATTTAGAACAGGTCAACTTCCAAGGACCCTGACAGCCTAAATCTATGTCATGCATCTCATTGTCAGCTCAGATTCTAGGAATGTCTTAGAATGTATTTTGAAAACAAGACTTGGAATCATGATCTGTATGTAATTTTTATTATAAGGTTATAATAAGCCTGTAAATACTGTTCGCTATAATGAAGAATAGATATTGATGTCTCACAATCCACATGGAAAATGGTGCCATGTGGGCTCAGCAGGGTTGACCAAGGTTTTATACTATATAATAATGTCATTATTAATCTGGATGATGGAATGCAGTGTGTGCTTATTAAATCTGCAAACAATACCAGGCTGGAAGCAACTGTGTACCTTGGAGGACAAGATTAGAATTCAAAATGATCTTGACAAACTATAGGAATGGTCTGAGAAAAACAAGATGCTATTGAACAGACACTAGCGTGGGGCATTACTTTTAGTAGACATACTAAATTGCACAAATACAGGATGTGCCTCATCCAGCTTGTTTGTACTTTTGCTGAACATGATTCAGGGGCAACAGAGGATCACAAGCTGAGTAACAGTCAACAGTGTCATACTGCAAAAATAAAAGCAAACAACACTGGCATTTTTTTCTTTAAAAGTTGCAATCTGCAAGACATGAGAAATAATCTTTCCACTCTTCACAGTACTGCAGGGTCTCAGCTGTAGTAGTGAGTCTAGCTTTAAGCACTACCTCAGGAAAAATGCTGAACAATTAACGCAAGATCGTGACTTTATGTCCTGTTGGGATTCTGATGACAGGGTAATAATTTTGACTTACTTTCTTGGTGAAACTGTAAACATTCAGAAGTGCATCCTTTTCCTAGGTATCACAACCCTTCTTTTGCAGTCAGATGGAAATCATGAAGCCATTATCAAGGAAATATCCAGAAAAGTAATGCAAAAGCAAGGTAAAATAAATAATGCTTGGATGTTGAGGAAGAAGTGTTTCATAGCTCTTTCTTTTCTAGGTAATAGATGGCTTTTTTTTTTTGGTGGTGGTGGGTTTTGGGTTTTTTTTTTGGCAGTAATGTCGGAAAACAAAAGAACTACCCTGAGTAACATCTTCCTTTCATTTTAGTGAAAGCAAAAGAGAAATTAAACAAATTCCTCTATATAAATCCTGCATGCATTTTCACGCAGAAAACTTCTTGAAAATCAGTTGCTTTGCAGGAATATAACAAACATGTTTAGTAGGGTTTTTTATTTGTTTTTTTTTTTTTAAGTAAACTGTTTCCAGAGTTACAGATATAATAGGTAAATACATAAACCAGGAAGATAATCATAGAATCATTAAATCATAGAATAGCCCAGATTGGATGGGACATCCACAGATGATCTGGTCCTGCCTTTTGTGGGAAAGAGAGCCTTGAGGAGATTATCTAGCACCCTGTCTGATTGCATCTTGAAAACCTCCAGTGATGGGGATTCTACCACATCCCTGGGGTTGTTGTTCCAAGTAATGAGTGTTCTCAATGAAAAAAAAAAAAAATCTTATGTCAACTTTCCCAGCACAACTTGTACCCACTGCCACTTGTCTTCTCCACATGATTCCTTGTGAAGGAATCTCTGTCTTCTCTGTAGATGCTCTTTAAGTACTGGAATACTATGATGAGCTCTCCCCTGAGAATTCTCTCCTCCCCAGAGAAAAAATGTAACTCCTTCAGGCTTTCCTTGTGGGTTGTGTTCTCCAGTCTGTGACCATCTTTGCAGCCTTGGTTTGGACTCTTTCCAGTCTGTCCACATCTTTCTTGAACTGTGGGGCCTAGAGTGGGACTCTGGCTGCATCCTGACAAGCGCTGAATAGAGAGTGAAATAATGTCAAATAATAGTCATAGTTAATGTAGGTTCCTGCTGATAATACCAATAAATTGTTCAGTGTTCCCTGATAATGAAATTTGTCCATCAATCGCATATACTTTGTTGAGATAAACTAGCCTATCAGTTTTAACCCTTCCGTTCTTCTCTCTTCCTTGGTGTATTATAAATGTTAATTATATGCTTATTATGTATACATTAAATGTATAATTTAATGGCATGTGGTTGGAAATGTGTTTCTAATAACATACAAGAGCTTGGGATCCTTTTTGTCTCCTATTGTTGTTCATACTACAGCGTACAGACTAAGTGTGTGAACAACATTCTTTCTGTCTAAGCATTTATTTGTTTTCAAGTAGCTAAAGTGAAAGCATGCAGAGCACATAAAATAAACATAATTTGTTGATGAATTAGGTCTTTTTCTTCAACAAATATATGCTTCACAGCAACAATTAGTTCATCACATTATGGCAGTGTTTCCACCAAAAGTTAATTTCCATCATCGGTTATTGTCTAGAAACACACTAAAAGAAGCATGTCATAAGTAACAATAATTTACATGTTTTCAACCCTAATTAGAGTTCAGCACATCACACTGCATGAAAAAAAGAGTGCTTGACAAAGAGTAGAGAATATAAAGGGAGGAGACCAGCAGGGCTTTTCTTAAGATCCTAACTGTTGTCTTGAAAATAGATCTTTGTGGGCCCTCATGTTACCACATTCCCATTATGCAAGAGCCAACAACATAGGTTGAGGCATCTACAGATAAAGGAGTCGAGATATCAATGAATTGAAAAATCAGTTATGGAGAACCAACAGAGAGGTCAATATTAATAACTGACCTTCATAATAATTATTCTAATAATAACATCAATACTAAAAATTATTGTATTAATTTCACTACTAAAAAGGCTGTCATGGTTACGCTCACTAAGTATAACAAAGACGAGAATAAAATGTCCAAATGGAATAAGCAGTTCAAACTTGTGGTTTTAAAACATGATTTGTAAATCAATCATAGAATAAACTCTTTCAAAGCCAAGAACCTAAGCTATGCATTACTGCAACAAATTGTGCTGTATGTTTTCTGTAATAGAACACACAAATCCTGCTCTTTACACCTATACGACTTTTACTATGATTATACCCCAATAAAAGCAAATTAAAAAAAAAAGAAAAGTTCAATACATATGAATACATGTCCTCATTTAAAAGTAAAAGTTCTGTTTTAGATAAATCTGGCAACTGTTCGATAACTTCTCAGTCTATTACCTCTTTTTTGCTCTAAAAGCTTATGTTTAATGAATTCTTCTCTGTAGAATTTATAACCATCAGAACAAACATAATGTCTATTCTATTTTTAGTACTTTGAGTGTAAAACTCACAGAGATTAATACAGATAATATAAATTTCTTATAGATAATAACTATATTTTTCAAAATTTATACCAAATTATTTGTATAACCTATTGCAATAAAACCAAAATAACTCCTTGAAGTCATACCATCTTCATCTGTTTCACTGTGATTGAAATGTAGAGAATCTCACTTGGAAGGTCTGTTACAGTGCTTCTGAAATTGCACAGGGCACAGCAAAACTTGCCTCAAGAAATACATACAACGTATTTTTTAATATTACTGTCTTTCAAGACTAAAGTAAGAAATTTTATAAAAAGCATGTAGAAATTATTTACAGTTAGAGTAGCAAAAGAGTAACAAATTACAGTTAGAGAAGCCATCCAGAGGGATCTTGACAGGCTTGAGAAGTGGGCCTGTGCCATCCATGCGAAGTTCAACAAGGCCAAGTGCAAAGTCCTGCACCCGACTCAGGGCAATCCCAAGCACAAACACTGGCTGGGTAGAGAATGAATGAAGATAAAGGCTTGGGGGTTCTAGTGAATACGAGGTTGCTCATGAGCCAGCAATGTGCACTCGCAGCCCAGAAAGCCAAACATATCCTGGGCTGTGTTCAAAGCAGTGTGGCCAGCAGGTCAAGGGAGAAGATTCTTTGCCTCTACTTTGCTCGAGTAAGATCACATCTGCAGCACTGTGTCCACCTCCGGTGCTCCAAACAGAAGAAGACATGGACCTGTTGGAGCAAGACCAGAGGAGGGCCATGATGATGATCAAATGACTGGAGCACATCTCCTACAATAACAGGCTGAGAGAGTTGGGGATGTTCAACCTGGAGAAAAGAAAGCTCCAGGAAGACCTTATAGCACCTTCCAGAACCTTAAGGAGGCCTACAGGAAAGCTGGAGATGGACAGTTCAAAAGGGCATCTAATCACAGGACAAGGGGGAATGGCTTTAACCCAAAAGAGGTTAGGTTTAGGTTAGATGTTAGGGAGGAATTCCACAGTGAGGGTGGTGAGACACTGGAACGGGTTGCCAAGAGAAATTGTGGGATCCTGGGCAATCTGGTATAGTGGGTGGTATCCCTGTCCATGGAAGGGGCTTGGAAGTATATGATCTTTAAGGTGCCTTCCAACTCAAATGATTCCATGATTCCATGAACCCATACACATAGCAGAGAAAATTTAGATGCTGTGTTGGCCTTTCTGTTTATATTTACCAGGGTTTTTTTGAACTTACAAGAAATCCTGGTTTTCAAGAGAAAGGGGCTAATAGCACTTCCTGATCCTGGCACAGGAACAAATCACATTATCCTTACTCATGAGAATAATCTAATTAAACACAACAGGAGTCCTCATATGGACACGGTAAAGCAAGCATTATTTTGATGCCACAGTGGCAGACAAATGAAAATTCTCTTCTTCTTTCAAACATGCTGCAGCTCTGATCTATATAATTTCATTATTTAAAAACCCACTTATTTTCTAAGAGTCAGTGTAAATATATGCCTGTACAGAGCAGACCCTATTTACTGAGTTACATGTTTTGTAGCCAAGAGTCTGTCTTCTAAAGCATGTTCTTTCAAGCTTTCACAGTTGAATGATTACATAATCTTTTTACCCCAAAAATGAAGTAGTGCTGCTAGAATTTATTTTAGAACTGAAATAAAAAATTGAGCTAAAACTTTCAACTTTGTCAGTTTTATCTTCTTCTCCACCTGCTTGTGGGAAACACTGGAACATGGATAAAGGTCTTTTTCTTTGTTTTTGGATATTACATTTGAGACCACCTTCTGGTATTTATGGAGAATGGAATCTGAGACAATTTGAAGAATATCACAAAGAAAAAAAATCCTTCCTGCCAACCATTACAGCTGAGGGAAAAGTATGCTCTGGAAGTAAAGGGATTGCTTTCTCTCATTTCAGTGGGGAGCAAATATTGTAAAAGGCACAGAAAGGAAAGGATCAGAGCCTGTCATCGTCCTGTTTTTGTGAAGGATGAAGGAATGCATAGCATCCTTTTACTCCTGCCACACCCAGCCTGGGCCTGTGTCAATGACTGGTCTTGCATGCCGACCTAAAAAGGCCTACAATTATGAAAATTCTATTATTTGCTAATGCAGAACACCTTGCTGGACTGAGATCCAACTAAACATCTCATGAATGATTATGTCACTGAGAAATCCACAGTCTTAGGGATGAAAATGTCAATATCAACAAGATGAGACAAACAATATTTTTAAAGGAAAGATATGAATCATGTTCTATAGCTGTACATACTCTTACTTTAATTTTCAGTCTGATGTGGTGCTAGAATGGAAGCAAATAAACATTAGAGCTGCAATTACTAAAGGGCTGAGATTAATGTTTCAAATTTGTTTTTCTTTCAGAAAGCAACTGCTACAAGAATGTTCACATGAATTGATGAATGGCTTACCTCAATGAAAGTTTTCTTATCAAAAACAAACACCGTTGATTAGAGAAGACAGCTACCTCTTAACAATGGTCTAGCTTATAAAAATAAAGAGAACATGATTTTGAAAAATTTATTTGGAAAATCAAATATGAGTTTAAGAACTAAATGAAGTCTCTCCTATTAAACATAATGTTGGGAATTAACCTTATTTTAATTTTTTTTCCTAACGCTACATACAATATATTATGCGATTTCAGCAGTGAAAATGTTAACCAGTTCAAACAGGATACTATATCATAAAGGATTTGACTAATACAGCTTTTAAAGAAACTCATGACTGCAACTTTGTCAGAAATTCAATGTGGAGGAATGCACTGATAGTTGTATATGGAACAGCTGTAGTCAGGAGTTACTGCAGCAGTTGGGTACATGGGCAAATGATGGAGTCTTCCATGAAGAGTAGCATGAAGTGTGGAATGGAAAATAAAATTTAACAAATTGTATTTTGTTATCCTGCTTTTCTTGTGAAAAAAGTTCATGTGGTTATATGCTATTAGTTCATCTGTTCCACCACAAAGATGAACAAGTCATTTACAAATTTTAAGCAAGTTTAACAATGGATCTAAAAGCTACAAAGTTATTTTGGGATTTGTGCAAGTCAGTAAGTCAATAGAGTTCAAGTTTAACATACTTACCAGTAGAAAAACAATTATAACTTAGCTTCCTACCCATTTGGCAAGGACAGGCAGTAACCGTGGGATGAATCAGAACAAGAAAACCAGTCAACTCATCGGCCAACATGAAGTTTCAACCAACAGTACTATTTGTAGCAACGTCTCACCATACAGATGCTGTAGATGTGAGAATAAATCAAGACAACTCATTGTCGTGGGTTAGCTCCTAAAGCTGTTACAATTTTTAGTGACTGTTTCATAGTTCTAGGTTTAGGCTTCAGTTTTGCAAAAGCGGTGATGTATTCCTGAAAGGAGTTCAGCTGAGTGTGTATTCAGCTTTGCTAGTTCTGCTGTGGGGCTGGTAAGAATAGAACCTTTGGCACCTCCATGAATATAAAAAGTGAAAGTACACCTTTATTATCAATCATACATGACTGCTTGTGGCTGGTGCAAATCGTAAAAGAATTTATTCTAAGAAAACCTTGTGCCTTCTTATCTCTCATTAGTGATCTTTTGGGTTTTCTTCCCATCTTTTGCAGCTTTCTGAAATAATGCTGGTTCTGTGTTTCACAGATAACCACTGTTTTAGTCATGTCTGTGTACCCAGGCTATACATACTGACAAGCACCTATGGACTTTGGCAAAAAGTAAATGCATTGTACTGTATCTCCAAGCACATAGAGCAAATGCATCTTAGTACAGGGCTGAAGTATCCTCTTTCTTTTGGTGGAGTTTACAGCAGCTGCTGTAATCTAGGAGGATGTACTGATCCAGTTCTGCTGATTCATCGTGTTTTTGCAGTTTATTAGCTAGAACTGGACGCAAGAAGGACCAGCAATCTAGCCAAAACCCCAAGTTTGGGGCTAGAGAAGAGTCAGCATGAATGGTATTCTATGACCAGGAGGCAAGATTTGTTGTAAAATCAAACTTTGTGATGAGAGTCATACGAAGCCAAGAACATCCTTTTTTAACAGGTATAGATTAACCCAACACACATAGAGCAAATATATACGACTTCATTCAACGCATACAACAACTATTAAAATAATTTGAATATCCTCAAAGCATCGGAGGTACTTCTGTTTCTCTAGTAGTGGAGAGACTTGACAAAAAATGCTCATTGCCAAAAGCATCACTGCAACCACCAAGGGGCTTGGCAAAACTGATGTTGACTGCACATCACTGTGTTGCACCACCACTAAGCAAGAAGCGTGTCCGAGTGGCGCCGCACGGCTGCGCCCATCGTGCCGGGGACAGCGCGGGGCCCTGACCCAGAGGACCCAGCGGGCGGCGAGGCGGCGGCACCTCCGTCACCTGCAGCCCCTCCCGCAGGGGGCGCCCTAGTCCCGTGTGCTACCTCATGGTT